>CM044448.1:5520859-5540669 GCA_024363595.1 Xenopus borealis
CCCCCCCCCCCCAGAGCTGCTTTAGAAGGTGAAAAATGACACCTTACACTTCAATATTATAAAAACGGTTACAAATAAAAAATAGACAGTGATTGGAAAAAGTTATTTCTAGTGATCTATCTGAAAACAACTAGTTGTTTGAAGGTGAAGCACCCCTTTAATGTATCTGTTTGGAACAGTTTACAGGGTCGGCGACCCCTCCCCCTCACAGAGCTGCTTCAGAAGGTGAAAAGTTAAGATTCATTATAAGAAATCCCGTCGCAAATAGAAATCAATTGAAAAAAAGTTTCTGACTACTGTCTGAAATCAACAGAATTGAAAAAAGTGTTGGAAGGTGAACAACCCCTTTAATGTTCTAGGACTGCCGAACCTCAGGGCTGGTACAATGAGGCCAGTAAATAAAATCTCTAACCGTAATGCTTTCAGGGTTTGGCTCTTTTTTAAAACGTCAGTGAGGCCTAGGATGCCCTATGCCCTTGTCATACTATTGTTTTACAGTGAATTACAAGCCTCCCAGTCAACTCGGTCAGATAATAAAGGCCAGCATTGTGTTAATATGTTGCATAAAGCTGAGCAGATACTCCTCTCCCTTCCTCCAGACTCTCATTTAGGGGACTCTCAAAGGAAAGTAAGTGGGACCTTCCTTCTGCGCTCATTCTGTGTGTATGTGTTGTATGGAGGACTCTTCGTGACTGGCGGGTTTTGTTGTGGAGCAGATGGTCGAAAAGCTCACAAATAAAACATTTAGATCACACAAAAAACTGTAGGTGATGCTGATTAAACATTCAGTATATTTTATGTGCATGGGTACAGCTACGGAAGCTCCCTCCTTTTTTTAAATACTGTATGGCAGGGATCTAGGGCTGACACCTTTTCTTGAACAAAATACCGGCCTTCCTATATATTTATATTTTTTTCCTATCAATAACATTGGGATCAACCATCAAAAATACCAGCCTTCCTATATATTTATCTTTTTTTCCTATCAATAACATTGGGATCAACCATCAAAAATACCAGCCTTCCTATATATTTATCTTTTTTCCTATCAATAACATTGGGATCAACCATCAAAAATAACGGCCAGGCCGGTAAAATACGGGTCAGGTGGCAACCCTACAGGGATCAGACAATGGAGGCCACTGTGTAACCTTCCAGTCTCTCCTCAGTAGTGATATTTAAGTCTCATGGTGTGTCATCCTGTGATTATAAACAGCGGAACCCAGGGTGGGACTGGGCCGGCGGGACACCAGGAAAAAAACCTGTTGGGTCCCGGCTCTTTTGGACCCCGTCGGCCTAGACTCGCTCCCTGCACTCTGCCTTAGCTCCAGGATCTCTGTTGCACGTGCATGCGCATGGGGGGTCCATAGCCACTCCCTGCACTTCCTCCTGTATGCGTGGGGGAGGCCCTGCACGTTCTCCGTATCTCTGGACCCTGGTCGCATCACACAAGGTATGCACGCACACGCAGGAGGGGAGGTGGTTTCCCAGCCGAGTGGACTTTGCAGCCGGGGCTGTGGCCCCCCCAGTCCAACACTGGCAGAACCACATTGAGCAGAGGGAGTGATATTGTGCACGTTCCTATGTCTGTAACGCGTGGAAAGGGTCTCGCGTCTTGTGATTTGGGTTGGGAACATGAGCGAGTGATATCTGCATGTCCTTGAGTCTCTGTGCCCATTCAGCCCATGGAGAATCATACAAATGCAACTGTTCTTCTTCCATAGAGTCCGTCCATATTGATTCTTTTTGCTGACCTTTTCCTAAGGAAAAGTCCTTTCCATGCATATTCCTAAGGAAAAGTCCTTTCCATTTATATTCCATACTGATCTACTACAACCCAGCATTCTGCTGTCTTCCTATGCTCTCCCAGCATCTGTTTCTCTTCTTTCAGTCTTAGTACAACAGTTGGGTGTCAGATATTCATTGACAGTTACATCCAATATATCTTATAGGGGCGTTTCTTTCCTTCTATTGTGTCACATGGGCTTCTGTATTAGACGTCCTGCCTTCAGCTTAAACCTCCAGGGCTAGGGCTTGAGCATGCTCAGTTTGCTCCTCTCTCTGCTGTAATCTGAACCCAGAGCTACGAGTGAGCAGGGAGAGACTCAGACAGGAAGTGATGTCACACCAAGCTGATATGGCAGCTGCTATCCTAAACAAACAGAGCTTCTAGAGTTGTTTGGTAAAGCATTCTACAGAATGTTATAGCTTGCACTATTGTGACCAATCTATTGGCAATAAACTGCTTTGCTAGCTTTCCTTCTCCTTTAAAGAATGTATGATCTTATATATTTTTAATCCCTTCTTTGCATACTTTTCATGCCATTGATAGAGGATCTACCATTTCTCTGTCTCCCTTCGCCTCCTGCGTGGTTTTTACTTTCCTTGTGGATTTCAGACCAATGAAGCAGCGAGCGTTGAATCCATAGCTTCCTCTCATGGTCCCGACACTATGGGAATCTACACCCCGGACAGCAGTTGTTATGAGCTTCTTACTCTGATAGGTGAGTTGTAACACAGACACGGGGGTTCTAAAAGAACACACTGAAATGTCATTTGCTCTTATGTTTTTTTTTTCGCTTTAGGTAGAGGATTTGATGACTTGATGACTGTAAATTTAGCTCGTTACAGACCAAGTGGACAATATGTCTGTATCAGGAGGGTGAATTTGGAGTTCTGCACCAACGACATGGTAACCTACCTGCAGGTAAGAGTTGTGTTAGTTAGCTGGCCTATAGATCACACATCTTTACTTTGGTCTTGTGAGGGATGGTAGGAAACAAACTATTGTTTTTAAAAAAAAAACAGAATCCCATTGGTAGTGGGGTCCTGCTTGCATCCCCCCCAGGGAATGGGAATTAAAGGGGTTGTTCACCTTTGAGTTAACTTTTAGTATAATGTAGAGAGTGATATTCTGAGACAATTTGCAATTGGTTTTCATTTTTTATTGTTTGTGGTTTTATAGTTATTTAGCTTTTTATTCAGCAGCTCTATAATTTGCAGTGTCAGCAATTTGGTTTCTAGGGTACAAATTACCCTAGCAACCCTGCATTGATTTGAATAAGAGACAGGAATATGAATAGGAGAGGGACTGAATAGAATGATAAGTAATAAAACGTGGCAATAACAATACGTTTGTCCCTTCTACAATATACTAAAAGTTAACCACCCCTTTAAGGATTTCCCAGAGAAAGTGGGCTTGTTGTGTCCTCACCAGAGTGTACATTGGACACTGTGAGAAGCATGCATCAGTTGAAACAATATGTAAATATTGTAAGCCCACTCAGGCCAGTAGTAACGACCTATTTGTAGGTACTTGTAGTTTTATGTACAAACCTCTGTTTCATTTGTTGTTTAAAATAACGGTCCATTATTCCAATTTATCCTCAATCGTGCCTTCCCTGACATCTTCCTCAATTGAAATTGTGACCTTGCTTTTGGACATTTGCCTGTCTGCATGCCCTGCCTGTCCCATTGCCTGTTCACAGGATAAGAAGTCGGCACTCCCCATCCATGAATAGTCTTGTTGGGTGCACGTCCCAGGCAGCCACTTGCAGCCGGAATTCAGGAACACTTTTAACATAGACAGGACCAGACCAGTGGAATTTTTCTTACAAAGGAAAGGCTAATGCAAAGCCTGAAATGTTGCTGTATTGTGTTTGAATAAAGCCCTCCAAATAAAGGCTAGCAGGACCTGATAGGGAACTGGCAGGACACAGCCACCCCTCATTTGAAACGGGGACCAGTGAACCTCTATAGGGAGCTCTAATAAAGGATATTTTTAGCACCATGTAAAAGCAACTCCATATAGTACTCATAATTGCCTACAAATTTTTTTTTTTTTTAAATATATTCTGTATGTGTCCTTTAACTTGCATGCACTTCTTGTTTTGTCTATCCTGCCTGTGCCCAAATAAAGTGTGAGTCTGTTTTTCAGTAACTCCATCCTCTAGGCAAGAGGCCCCTTATCTAAACTTCAGTTATATTCACTATTTTGTCTCCATTTTCATCCCAAACATTGAATTCCAACCCGTTATCAATGTTTAATGGGATACAACTCAGGCACTTGCCTTGCTCTTCCAGCAATGACTGTATAATCTTCATTAAATAATGTCCAATGTTATGTTATTGTTCGTTTGATTTAATGCCTCCTTTTGTTCCTAGACTGAGCTCCATGCGTCCAAGCTGTTTAACCACCCAAATGTCCTTCCCTACAGAGCCACATTTATAGCCGACAATGAGCTTTGGGTGGTAACTCCCTTTATGGCTTATGGTAAGTGGCATCGGGTAAATGTTGCTTTTTCCCTGTCCTGGTGGATGTCAGCAGTGAATTTTATTGTACCGTGTATTTCCACTCAGCACTGGCCCAGCTGGGTCGAAAAAACCTGGTGAGGCTCTGCACCTGTATTAAATGTAGGGATTCACTCAATCCACTATTTGAAATTCGGCTGAATTCTTAGCGAAAGATTCGGCTGATTGCCGAACCGCATCCTAATTTGCATATGCAAATTAGAGGCGGAAAAGGAAATACATTTTTACTTCCTTGTTTTAAGACATGATTTCTCTTCCCAACCCTAATTTACATATGCAAATTCTGATTCGGTTCGGCCAGGCAAAAGGATTTGGCTGAACCAAACCCTGGGCAAGTTGACTGTAACATCTCTCCTTCTGTCTATGCAGGTTCAGCTAAAGATCTGATCTGTACTCCCTTTACAGATGGGTTGAGTGAGCTGGCAATCGCATACATCCTTCTAGGAGTGCTAAAAGCTTTGGATTATATCCACCATATGGGATACGTTCATAGGTAAAACACACAGGGAAACCGAAGAACAGGGCAAATGAAAAGTGGCATAGAACTGATGATTCTGTAACATACTAAAAGCTAACATAAAGGCAAATCACCCCTTTAAGAGGTTCAAGTGAAGCAGAAACTTGAAATGGAACGTATCTTCAGCCTCCGTTTTTGTCCTGTTTGGTGCAAGAATAACAAAAGCCATTCCTTAAAACTTTAGGTAAAAGTATGTTCAGCACAAGCCCTATTCATTAAACTCCTGCTAAACAAGGAAGTATACTTCTCCTTTAATCAGGGAGTTAGAACTTTGCCATTATCTGTTCCCTGGCTTTTCTAATGGGTTACCTAGGCAGCATTATAGGTCACAAGAGATCAGTGTCTGCACTAAAATATCACGAATTCCTGACGGACTACATTTTTCAAGGAGTGCATTATATTTAATTAATATAAATCCCTTGTATCAATTTAACAGACACCGCTAGGACTACTTAACCCTTTCCCACGTGGTCCTAGAACTTTGGTTATCCCTCTCCAGCTAAGGCTCAAGTCCTGATCATTAGGATGGGCCTGAGTTGTACAGACTTTTATTGTACATTGGGCAACACTTATCTCTTTTAAACTGAATTTATTCGACTGTCTCTCTTTTTTTCCTTTCATTGTACCTAGGAGTGTGAAGGCAAGTCACATCCTTGTCTCTCTGGATGGCAAGGTCTATCTCTCTGGCCTTCGCAGCATCCACAGTATGATCAATCATGGGCAGCGTCTTAAGGTGATACATGACTTTCCCAAGCACAGTGCCAGGGTCCTTCCCTGGCTGAGCCCGGAGGTCTTGCAGCAGGTAGGAAAACATCATCTCACATGTACGGAACATTAAAAGCTACCAAAGCATTTTGATTGCCAATCGGTTAGCCACAATAGTGCAAGCTATAACACTTTATTGTGCAGAAAGCTTTAACATTCCTGAGTAAATGGCTCTAGAAGCTCTCTGTTTAGGATAGCAGCTGCCATATTAGCTTGCTGACATCACTTCCTGCTTGAGTCTCTCCCTTCTCACTTGTAGCTCTGGGCTCAGGTTACAGCAGGAAGGGGGGGAGGAGCAAACTGAGCATGCTCAAGCCCAGGGCAAGGAGGTTTAAGCTGAAAACAGGAAGTGTGATACAGAAGCCCATGTGACACAATAGAAGGAAAGAAATGCTGTGTTTCTTATGACAGAGGACTCAGAGCAGCATTACTTTGAGGGTTTACTGGTGTATTTATATAGACCTTTCTGATAAAGCTTACTTAGTTTTAGCCTTCTTTTTTAAAGACCCAGCAACTCCAGAAAATGGAAATGCCCATCAGCAGGACTTATTATTCCTTATACCCTTAGTAATACCGATAAAGCTTTGGTGGAAAGTTTCCTGCCCATAGGAGCTTGTGATTTAAATAACTGAAATGTGTAAGGCTTCACTAAATACAGCAGGATCAGGTAGCTTGTAAAATTAACCGTCATTTTTGGTGTTTAGTTCTGTCATTTTAATGAGTTTCTTGTGATCTATTTATCTCCTGCGGCATAAGCCAGTGTCTTCTGTCATTTTCTGATGTAGAACCTACAGGGGTACGACGCCAAATCCGATATCTACAGCGTGGGAATCACGGCATGTGAGCTTGCTAATGGCCACGTACCATTTATAAACATGGAAGCCACACAGGTGAGAATCCTTGAAAAAAGACCAATGTGGGTCTGAAACGTTGTATTTTTCTGGGTCGGTGCCCATGTCTAAATAAAGGCATTTTAAGAAGATTATACTGGTAGTGATGCTGTCCATTGCGGGAGCCACACAGGTGAGGCCACAGGTAAAATAACTGCCACCCAACTACCTAGCAGACAATTTAGACTTCCCTAGGGTAGTAAATCCGACTGTCTGCCTTTTGGGGGTACTAGAGGAAATTATACCTGCCAAATACCCGCGACTTTGCTACCGAATCCTACTATTCTATGCAAAAAAAAAAACATAGCTCTTCACTGGATGGGCAATACCCCACCCTCTCTTAGAGCCTGGATACAATTAGTCAATACAGTAGTACCCATGTACAAACTTACATTTGAAGTCAGAGGAGCACCAACCAAATTCGAAAAAATATGGGGTCCATGGTGTGAGATTGACCCAAACCCCCTATAATAGAATACGCCAGAAGTCCCTCCCCCAAACTTGAAGACGAAACAGCTTCTTTGGTTCATTCAGACGCTACCAGACGACCCGACCTAACCAAACCTTTGCTTTAAAACAAAAGAATTGAAGTGTCCTCCCCCACCTACTCGCATAGTCCACCACTGCATTCTCAATGTTATAATGTACTTTTCGAATACTTTTCAGCTACATATGTCACTTTCTGCTAAGTATATGTTTAATGTTTAAAATAAATAAAACTTACCTTTAAAAAAAAAATAGATTTTCTTTTTAATTCTAGTTCATGTTTTTACTTCCATTCCCCTTAACCCAATATTTCAATCACAACTCAGATGCTACTGGAAAAGGTGAATGGCATAGTTCCCTGCCTACTGGATACAGCCACCATTCCTGCCTCGGAGCTGACCATGAAAACATCCTGTTCAGGAGCAGACTCTGGCACTGGAGAGGGAACGTCCAATCGTCCTTCCAACGGGGAACCTTCTATGCATCCTTATAACCGCAGCTTTTCCCCTCAGTTCCACAATTTGGTGGAGCAGTGTCTACAGAGAAACCCTGAACTAAGGTGAGAGCGTAGCATTCTCCTTCTCTATTTTGTTTCCATAGGATTAGTAAAATACAGATCCTTTTAGCTTTCTCCTGCTGTCCTCGAGTAGCTACACATTTTTTTTTCCTCTTATATCCCATCTGATAGGATTTTTTTTCTGTATATCTTCTCCATTCACAATATTTAAACGCATAAGTAAGTCTTGAAATATATGTAGAGACTGATGTAGGGGAGTAACATCCTTCACTTCTCCATTTTCTGCAACATGCAACACATGACTGTGTTTAAAGGGGGTTGTTCACCTTCCAAACACTTTTTTTTCAGTTCAGTTGTTTTCAGATTGTTCAGAATAAACAGCATCCCTATTGCTTTCCATCTTTTTTTATTTTTTACAGTTTTTCCCATAATTGAAGTGTAATGTTCCTGTCTTTGCTGTTTCAGTCTGGCAGCTCAGTGTAGAGTCCTGCAGGGGTTCGGGTGCCCACGGGTTACCCGCGAAAATCTGTGGTACCCTGCGGGTTGTGGGAACAAGTTTCAGGTGTGGGTATAGACGTGGTCAGCTGTTCTTCGGGTTAATGAGGTCTTCTCAATAGCAATTTTTAGTAATGTTTTCTGATCACGCCCACTTCCGGTTACAATGACAGCACTTCCTGATTCAAAAAACAATTTGTTCTTACGCTCAGCCATGCAGGGGTTAATTCATCAGTGCTTCCATCCTCAGCAAAGGATTACCGCAATCCTATGTAGACTCAGAAATCAGCAATTTAGAGGAGAGCACTCAAATAGCAATTGCTGCTAGAAAAATGTTTTTTATTGACTACAAATCACACGACATGTTTTGGGCATTAGCCCTTTCTCAAGTGTAATCCCAGTATACAGCGTGAAGTCTTTTAAACACACCCATCCTCCCACCAAGTGAGTCATCAAAGTCTCCAGGTGTATCCATATCATTAGACTAAAAAAGTATTTCTTTTAAAAGTCCATGTGCAAGCCAAAACAGAATAAATAAATAAAAACATACACAAAGTAGTGCCAACGTGTATATTACAGTCTCTTTCCCTATAATTATATAGTGCAATTAATACATATACAAAACAATAACATTTTTTTTTTAATTTTTAACTGGATTAAAAGTATACTTTGTAAACAAATCCACAAATAGTGCCACAGTATGTATCCACTCTCCTTCACCATAGTTACACTGTGTAGCTTTCACTTTATCTACACAAGTGATCCCTTTAAAAACAGAATAAAAGATTAGCTAGATTAAAAATATACTTTGTAACCATATTCCAGTCCAATTAAGATGACCATACAAGGTTGTTGCTAGGTATAGCATATAGCAACCAAAGGCCACTCAACAAAAATGTCCTGAGTAAGAGAATTCTTGATAATATATATATATATATATATATATATACATACAGATCAGTTAGAATAAGTATAGAACTAACTTTATAGTTTATAAACATTTTTCTAGCAGCAATTGCTATTTGAGTGCTCTCCTCTAAATTGCTGATTTCTGAGCACTTCCTGATTCTTAATGGTCAGCAGGTCGTGGGTCCTAGTTGTGGATAAGTTACGTGCGGGTCGAGTGGCAGGTCCAAACGGGTTACGGAGTGCAGGTTGTGGGTCCAGGTAGCAAATAAAAATGGACCAGCACAGGACACCAGCTCAGTGATCTAGGAGCAGTGTGAACTGTTACAATTTGCTACTTTTAATTGATACATTTTTCAGCAGTATCTCTGGAATATTAGCAACTGTTGTATCAATTCTAACAGCAGTTTAATGACACTCAAGGATTCTGCTCAGCAAGGACAAATATAAAAAGATGTATCAGTTTAGAATAGTTAAAGAAGAATCCAACCTGTAATGAAAAAAACCCTCCCCTGTGTTGACCCTGTCTTTTTTTTTGGCAGTTTCAGTTGGAGTAGATTTAGGGACCTAAATCTAAAGTGGCATGTGCCGAAACTTCCCCAAAAAGTGGAAATTTTGGCACATGCCACTGTTCAGGTCCCTAAATCTACTCCAACTGAAACTGCCAAAAAAAAAAAAAGACATAAGAAGATGGCCCGTGGAGGGGTAAGTAAAAAAAATTAGGGGCATTTGCCCCAAGGGGGGGGGTAGGCTGGAGGGGGGGTCTAAATGGGGGGAGGGTTTTTTTTCCCTTACAGGTTGGATTCTCCTTTAAAGAGTCAGCGACTCCCCCCCCCCCCCCCCCCCCCCCCCCGAGCTGTTTTACAAGTTGAATGAAACACTTCAATATTATAAGAAAAAAAAATAGAAAATAAATAATTGGTAAAAGTCTTTATTTCTGGTGATCTATCTGAAACCAACTGAACTGAAAAAAGGGGTGAACAACATGAGGATAATATTGTAAAATAGCAAGTATACAATATCCCACACATGAGCCTAAATCTGTGGTTTGGCCTGTTTTGTTTTTCTGTAGGCCGAGTGCAGGCACCCTCCTCAGTCATTCCTTCTTCAAACAGGTAAGGGTTGTCAGAGACTCTCGCCAAGTAGCTTTCACCCAAGTTGCGGGAGCACAAAATTCTAATTTTGTTTGTTCCACCAAGATATGGAATTCCTGTTGGTCCCTCGCTTGTTCTTTAAAGGGACATATTGCAATAATTGCTGTATAGCTTCAATATATGTTTGCATCCATGTATGTATATAGTTATCGTTCTGAGATTTATTTCTATTAAAGGGATACTGTTATGGGGAAACATGTTTTTTTCAAAATGCATAAGTTAATAGTGCTACTCCAGCAGAATTCTGCATCGAATCCATTTCTCAAAAGAGCAAACAGACTTTTTTTATAATTCATTTTAAAATCTGACACGGGGGTAGACATATTGTTGATTTCCCAGCTGCCCCAATCCGTGTGACTTGTGCTCTGATAAACTTCAATCACTCTTTACTGCTGTACTACAAGTTGGAGTGATGTCACCCCCTCCCTCTCCCCGCCAGCAGTCTAACAACAGAACAATGGGAAGGTAACCAGATAACAGCTCCCTAACACAAGATAACAGCTGCCTGGTAGAACATCACTCAACAGTCAAAACCCATGTCCCACTGCATTCTATTCAGTTACATTGAGAAGGAAAAACAACAGCCTGCCAGAAAGCAGTTCCCTCCTAAAGTGCTGGCACAAGTCACATGACCAGGGGCAGCTGGGAAATTAACAAAATGGCTAGCCCCATGTCAGATTTCAAAACTAAATATAAAAAAATCTGTTTGCTCTTTTGAGAAATGGATTTCAGTGCAGAATTCTACTGGAGCAGCACTAATAACTGATGTATTTTGAAAAAAATAAGTTTTCCCATGACAGTATCCCTTTAACCACCTGGAAAATCTATGATGTTGGTGTCAAGTACCTGATTGCTTAGCGTGTATTTAAAGAGTTTAAGGGGGAGTATACACCCCTTTTCAATAGGAGTTAAATGAATAGAACTTGTGCTATGATGCCTATTGTTTTAATTAGGAAATATTTATGGTTATTGTTTTCTTGTACCCCAAATTCAATGTTTGTGCAGGAAGTGGATACATATAACTTGTACAGATATAGGACCTTTTATCCTGAATGCTCGGGACCTGGGGTTTTCCAGATAACGGACCTTGCCGTAATTAGGATCTTTATATCTGAAGTCTACTAGAAAATGACAAACTTTAAATAAACCCCATTAAGCTGGTTTTCCCTCAGATAAGGAGTAGACATATCTTAGTTTGAATGAATTACATTGTAATGTTTTATTATTACAGAGAAAAAGGAAATAGTTTTGATTTTTAAAAAAATTGATTATTTGATAATTGAATCTATGGAAGACCGGCTTCCCGTAATTCTCTTTATGTATAATCTCCGTATTAATAATCTTTCCCCTATTACCCGCAGATAAAAAGCAAAGTATCGGACACCCTCCCAGAACTGCTTTGTCCTGTGTCGCCAATCACCAGCTTTGAATCCGCACGAATACTGAACCCCCAGTCGGTTCTGCAAATGGCGTCTGATTTGGAGCAACTCGCTATAGAGGACTGGGACTTCTAGGGAGAAAAAGGAGAAAACCCAGAACCTGTTCATGTTTACACTGCACGTATCCCAAACGGTTTTATTGGGAACGGGTGCAAGGGGGTTAATTATAATTTATATCCAGCCGGCCCTAAACTGGGAGCAGGACCAGAGTTAAAGGGAGATGCAGTTAGGCCACCAGCTATACATATTGTCAGACCAGTGGGGCCTAAGGCGATCTCTGCCCTAAACATGGTTCTGATTGGAAGCTGCACTTTTGAGGATTAAACAGAAGTTACCCATCATTTATGGTTATATCTGTGGTCTCTGGGTACTGCAGACCATCCGAGTACTCCGCTTGCAAACCAGTGATTTTCCTTATGTTTCTTCAGGCCATCATTTATGAGTAGTTGAGAAGTTTGGAATTGACCATATGCATTTGGATGACTCTTGTATTTTAATATACCCACTTTCCATTCATCTTTGAACTGGTATTGATGTTCACATTTCACAGTAATACGACACGTTATGAAGCTCTGTATTTCTCAGAAGATCGTTCTGGAACGCCTTCTTTCATTGCTGCCAGATTAATTCTATCCAACATGGCGTTGCTGCTTATTCAACTTAATGCAGTGCACTTCCCCTTTAGTGATAAGCTGTGTCACTATCTAGTGAGGTCATGAGTAGATAGAGGAGGTGGAAGGGATACTTGAACCAACATTATAGGTGCAGGGATACATTAAAGGGGTTGCTCATGTTTGCTTTATGATGTAGAGAGGGATATTCTGAGATAATTTGCAATTGGTTTTCACTTTTTATAGTTTGTGTTATTTGGTTTTTTATTCAGCAGCTCTCCAGTTTGCTATTTTAGCCATCTGAATAGGGAGAGGCCTGAATATAAAGACAATACATTTGTAGCCCCAACAGGGCATTTATTTTTTTAGATGGGGTCAGTGAACCCCATTTGAAAGCTGGAAAGAGTCCAAAGAAGAAGGCATATAATCCAAAAGCTATGGAAAATAAATAATGAAGACCAATTGAAAAGTTGCTTAGAAGTGGCCATTTGAGAACATACTAAAAGTTAACCTAAAGCTGAACCACCCCTTTAAAGGGCAAGGAAAGTGTAAAATAGAATATGGGTAGAAATGGTGTATTTTGTATACTAAACATAAACATGAACTTACTGCACCACAAGCCTAATCAAACAAATGATTTATGCTTTCAAAGTTGGCCACAGGGGGCTGTCATCTTGTAACTTTGTTAGACATCTCTGCAATATCAAGACTCGCACATGCTCAGTGTGATCTGGGCTAAGCTTAGGGATCGTCATCAATGATCAAAACAACAGGGTGGGAATCTAATGAAAAGTACGATGAGGAATAACAAGAATATTCCAATTTTTATTATACAATTTTTGTAAGGGTTGGTCAGGTGAGATGCTCTGTGTTTTTAAAAAGGCTCAATAGTCTCCCTCTGATGTACACGTATGGGACCTGTTATGCAGAATGCTCGGGAACTGGGGGTTTCCAGATAATGGATTGTTCTGTAATTTGGATCTTCATACCTTAAATCTACTAGAAAATCATATAAACATTAAATAAAGCCAATTGGCAAGAAGGAGAAATTAAATCTTAGTCGGGATAAAGTACAAAGTTCTGTTTTATTATTACAGAGAAATCCCTTTTTTTTTTAAAAATGTGGATTATTTGGATAAAATGGAATCTATGGGACGGGCTTTACGGAATTCTGAGCTTCCTGGATAACTGGTTTCCGGATAACGGATCCCACATCTGTATTTCATTAGCCCACACTAATGAAGTAGTTCCTAAAATATACTGTATTTTTTCTGTTTATAAAGTAAACCTCTTAGAATGGAAACCTCCCATTGCGATAATCTGCATGGCAATAAATATATACTAAATCTAAATAGTCTTCCCTGATGCTCGGGAGATGCTTATCCAGCCCCTGTTTTTCACTGTAAAACGGAGGTTTAAAAAAAAAAATCCAATATATAGTATTTGTATGAGAGAGATCTCCTATTTAATGTTCATGGAAGTTAGTGAGGAAAGTGTAGCAATCAATAGCAGTACAGGTTCCACTAACACTTTCCTCTATGACAGTGGTCCTCAAACTTGGCCCTCCAGCTGTTAAGGAACTACAAGTCCCACAATGCATTTGCCTGACTGTGGCTGTCAGACTCCATCATTGCATGTGGGACTTGTAGTTCCTTAACAGCTGGAGGGCCAAGTTTGAGGACCTCTGCTCTATGAGGTTGTTCTGATATCTCCTTGTGTTCTGTTTGTACGCTGGATCCATAAAGACTTCAATTCCATTGTATATATTTCATGATCCGTAGGAGGAGATCCTATTTATTTACCCAATGTTATCGTAGACACGAATAACTTCCGGGTGGTTGTTTAATAAACCCAAGAGATGCGATGCCTGTTCCATGTCCGTGTCTGAGAGCTGCACTGTGCTCGTCGGGCAGAACTCCGGCCCAGAAGATATCGGCACCAATCCAAAGGAGGACAAACTGGAGCGCACCTCTCTCAGGGATGGTACGTCACATATATACTTGATTGTAGCGGGGGGAAAAAAAGATAAAATATTGACTGACTCATTTTAGCAACAGCCATGTGATAAGTTAAAGGAACAGTTCATATTTATACCTCTTTTTAATATAGTTTACTGTATGAGACCACCCCACCAAGCCCCTTTCTCCCCGGTATTCTTTTTACCTTATATATGTCCTTCTCCTCCTCATCCTGTTCTTCCCGCACATCCTCTGCTCCAGCCTCAATTGCCAGCTCCAAGGCCTTCTCTAGAGGGACATGACTTCCTTCTCTGTCATGAGTCCGCACAGTCACCACCCCCTTCTTATCAAAACTGTGTCGGGCTCCATCACACATCACCCCACTGTGGATTAGAAAGCAAAGGGTACCATTAGAGATCACACAGACTGTAAGCTTCACTAGGTCAGAGACCGATATGAATCATGTACAATCTAAGATCCCTATCACACTCACAGACACTAGGGTCAATTCCACCTGGAAGAAACCAATGCAAACAAGGGCCGAACATCCAGACTCTAACCTACCTCGCCAAACGATTGGATCTTTCCCCGATATGCCCACCAATGGCAGGGCAATATCAGGTTAATCTGAACGTTCAGCACTAGGGCCAAAAGATTGTATTACAATGAAGGGAATAGGCGCTGACGGGATGAGGACAACATCAACTAGCCAATGCCATCCTCGATTGCCAGAAAAATCTTATCAAATATTTTGGCCTGATATTGATTGTGGGGACCTGTCCAATAGACTTTAATTAAAAAATGTGTACCATGTTTATAAGAAACCTGAATGTATGCAGTGAAATTCTCCCTTTGTTTACTTCTGTGAATAGGAATTGTCAGACGGTCTCTAACTGCTGGGCAGGGAAACAATCATACTTATGAACAGCAGGGGGAGCCCCCCCGCCTTACATCCCAGCCGTGCAGAACTCAAGCAGCTTTGTTTTTAGGGATGCACCGAAGCCGAATCTGCCTGGCTGAACCCAATCCTAATTTGCATATGCAAATTAGGGCCAGGGAGCTAAATCACGTGACTTTTTGGCACAAAACAAGGAAGTAAAAAATGTTTTCCCCTTCCCTCCCATAATTTGCATATGCAAATTAGGGTTCGGATTCGGTTCGGTATTCGGCCAAATCTTTCGGGAAGGATTCGGGGGTTCGGCCGAATCCAAAATAGTGGATTTGGTGCATCCCTATTTGTTTTCCTGTAGAACAGCCGGCGACTGTCTAGAGATTTGTATTGGATTTAATTTTTCCCTTTACTGCTTCCAACACCAGTTGCAGGGACAAAGATCGTGGAGAATTGATACAATAGTTGCTAATGTTCCACCGTTACTGCTGAGAAATGTATCCAGTAAATGTTGCAAAATTGTATCTGCCAGACTCAAACACCGGAGATGGGGATTGTAAACTATAAACTTAGATTTTGCAAAAACGGAAGAAAATAAAAAGCGATTGGAGAAAGTCTATATTTCTGGTGAACAATCTGAAAACCACTGAAAATTGAAAAAGTATTTGGAAGTGGAAAGCAAAGTACCCCGGGCAGAATAAACTCATATAAGGGATGGGGAAAGAAGACTCCTCCTAATTTAGCAGCTATAAAGAAGAATCCATACCCATTTTTGCCAATCAAGAGCTTGACTTCTGCATAGGAGCGACTGTTGTTGTCAGTTAGAAGCTCTATGAGCAAAGAAGCTCCCCCAGGCCCCCGTCCCTCATACAATACAAAGGAAGATGGTTTAGCTTTATCCTAAAATAGAAAAGAAAAAAAAAAACAACTGATTACGTGACTGTGTGGACCAGCCTAATATCCTCAGGACCCGTGGGTCGGTCGGGTTTGGGCTGACACACACAAAATAGAATTTGGGATGAGCTTCCAGTGACATCTATTATAGATGCATGTCTGCCTCCCGATATATAAACGGGGGCAGACTGATGGGCAGGTTAGTATTGGGTCATCACTAATGGCTGGCAACCCATTCAGGAGCAAACCTAAGCAAATACCAAAAAAAATCTATATTTTGCATGACAAAAGTAAAAATCATTGTAAGCAGCTTTCCAAAATACATTAAATGAGAAGTCAACCTATACTGTGCTAAAGGGCACCTATCGTACAAAACAGTTACCCCCAACCAAATGTGCGGGCTGATAGAGACTGCATACCGGTTGGGGGTACTAGTACTTTATTTTTTAAATGCCCCCCCACCAGTACGCCATGACAGTTGCTGCACATGCGCGTTTGTGCGCACGTGACATCATGCGCATTAAGAAAAGTGGCCCCAACAATGACCGCTTTTCTTTGCATGCGCATGACGTCGCTCACGCAAACGTGTATGTACAGCAACTGTCATGGCGGCTCGCACCAGGAGCTCCCTCCCGGTGCGAGCGTGCTGGCGAGGGCATTTAAAAAAAAAAAGTACTAGAACCCCCAACCGTAATGCAGGCTCTATCAGCCCACACATTTGGTTGGGGGTAACTGTTTTGTACGATAGGTGCCCTTTAAGTAGCAACTTAGGGGCATTTGCCTGGGGGGAGGGGGGCATGGGGTTTAGCGCATTATAGGTTGACTTCTCCTTTAAAGGGCAATATATACATATAAAGGTATGGGACTTAATATTTGGGACCTGGGATATTCCAGATTCTGTCATTTGGATCTTCATACCTTAAATCTTCTAGTCTATTATTGGAAGCAAAACCAGCCTACTGGGTTTATTTCATGTTTACATGATTTTCCACTAGACTTAAGGTATGAAGATCCAAATTATAGAATTATATGAGCATTCTGGATAACAGGTCCCATTATGTATCTCAAAATCATAGCCTGGACCTTCTTATGCGATTTTCAGAATGACCTGCGTTTCTTATTATACTTCTAGCCCGACATACCGCTCCTTTGATAGCCGCCTCGATGGAGGCCTTTGGCATGTTCCTATCCCGACACTGCTCAATCAGTTGGTATAAGGTGCTGTTCAGTTCTGGGTTAGGTCCTCCTTCTGTTAAAGAAGAGCAAGAGAATTATCCCTCTCCAAGCCCTGCACTTATTGGATGCACTGCAGTAAACAAGAGAAAATACAATGCCCATTCACCAATCAAATATCTGTTTTCAGTCTTTTAAAGAAGAAGGAAAGCTATGGAGGCATTTCATTGCCAATAGATTAGCTGCAATAGTATAAGCTATAACACAATATTTATTCTGTAGAATGCTTTACCATACCTGAGTAAAAAGCTCTAGAAGCGCCGTTTATTTAGGGTAGCAGCTGCCATATTAGCTTAGTGTGATCTCACTTCCTGCCTGAGTCCCTCCCTGCTCACTCATAGGTTTAGATTACAGCAGAGAAAGGATGGGGGAAGAGGATAGAACTGAGCATGCTCAAGCCCTAGCCCTGGAGGTTGAAGCTGAAAACAGGAAGTCTGATACAGAAGCCCATGTGACACAATAGAAGGAAATAAATGCTGTGTTTATTTTGACAGAGGACTCAGAGCAGCATGAGGGTTTAATGGTGTATTTATATAGACCTTTCTGATAAGGCTTATTAGTTTAAACCTTTCCTTCACCTTTAACTAGACCAGACTAAGGACAGACAACGTGTGAGGTTACTGGCGCCGTGTTACTTCTCTTACCTCTCACAGCTACTTTC
The DNA here is from genome assembly GCA_024363595.1 of Xenopus borealis. NCBI lineage: Eukaryota > Metazoa > Chordata > Amphibia > Anura > Pipidae > Xenopus > Xenopus borealis. Next base: position 5,538,586 of record CM044448.1, read on the forward strand.
ATCATCATGGAGAGTTTGGCAAACATCCGGGCCCTTGCTTCATCCTTGGGGCCCTTAATATGTTTTACTTTCGACCACTTGTTATGACCGGCAGACGTCGCTAAGGAGGTGTGGAAGTCGCCCCGCTGAGAGGCTACGAAGGGGAGGGACCATCGCCCCAGCGGTTCTTGGCAGATGAGCAAACACCTCAAAGCAGGTTTTCTATTGGTGAAGCAGATCCTACTCAAGGCCACGGACATAGTCGTAGCAGGGCTGGTTCTGCGGGAAATGAGAGAGAAGAATAAAGTAGCGCTGACCTACTGATGGCGTTTCATCTGGAACACGACTATTTGATTGGACAACTGTAAACATTGGTTTCAATACTTTTTGCTTCTGTAACTAATGCTTAGCGCAGTGGTCCTCAAACTTGGCCCTCCAGCTGTTAAGGAACTACAAGTCCCACAATGCAATGATGGAGTCTGACAGCCACAGTCAGGCAAATGCATTGTGGGACTTGTAGTTCCTTAACAGCTGGAGGGCCAAGTTTGAGGACCACTGGCTTAGCGGGTCTTGAACAAACCCATTTTTGTCATATTTGTACTCCTCCTAAAGTGTCTACGTTTTATAAAGCAGGGGCGTAACTATAGAGCAGGGATCTGCAACCTTGGCTCTCCAGCTGTTAAGGAACTACAAATCCCACAATGCAATGAAGGAGTCTGTCATGATTCATAAAGGCAAATGCATTGTGGGACTTGTAGTTCCTCAACAGCTGGAGAGCCAAGGTTGCAGATCCCTGCTATAGAGGAAGCAGACCCTGCGGCTGTAGGGGGGGAGGAATAAAAAGTGCCCTGAGGAAGGATTACTCTTGCCCTTTAAAAAGACCCCTGCTGCCAGACTTTCCCCATACTCCTTAAAGGAGAATTCAACCCTACATTTAAAAAACCCTTCTAGCAGACGGAAGACGGGGGGAAGCAGTTCTGGGGGGGGATTAGTCGCCCCAAAGAAGAGGCTATTTGTCACCGGGTAATTAAATCTTCCAGTGTGACCTTATCCTGAAGGGGTTGTTCACCTTTAAAAATAATGTTTAATATGATGTAGAGAGGGAAATTCTGAGACAATTTGCAATTGATTTTTTTTTTTTACTTGTGGATTTTGAGTTATTTAGCTTTTTATTCAGCAGGTCTCCAGTTTGCAGTTTCTGCTATCTGGTTGCTAGGTGACAGTGTGTGCTCCCTTTTTTGGACTTTATTGTACCTCTATAATGAGCCAATAAAAGCGCTGGATGAAGCCAAGGCCCATGAGAATCTATAGGCAGCCCCTTTGCAAGCAGCCAGCAGTAAGATCCCCGTATAAACAACCCCAGAGCTGAGCGCAGAATGAGCCCACCTGTACCACAGTTGCCCCTATGTAGCCGTGCAGCAGGAATTGTAGCCGGTAAATAACATGCCCCGCACCATGTACAAGCACCTCCGCCAGGACACGAGCAGTCTCCTTGGGACACTAATAGCTGCTCCTCTCCAGACTTGCTCACTTCCGGTCCAATGACCTGCTCTTCCGCTGCTCCGGTTGCTCACGTGGTGCCGTGATGTCACCGGTGACGTCGGTAGGTTCTGCAGCGGGATAGGAACTGGTTCAGAGTTAAGGCCGGAGCCCCCGGAGCCCGAGCGAAGCCGGATATGAGGTGACCGGAGCGTCTCACGGCGGGTCGCGGGGCAGACCCGGGGGAAGGAGAAGTTAGTGGAGACGGCGGCGGCGGCGGCTACAGTAGGAGAGGAAGCGCTTACCGAGGCCTCAGGGGCCGAGAAAGTGACAGGACTGGCCGGGATATTGGTCCCTGTTCCGCGATGGGTGAGTTCTGTGGTCCAGTCACTGGCTCTGCGACTTCCTGGTCCTCTCTCTCTTTGTATCGACACTCTCTGGGACTGTCACTTCTACTCTTCTCTCACTGTCTCACTCACTGTCTCACTCACTGTCTCCTGTCACTTCATTTCTCTCTCAGTCACTCACTGTCTCTATCACTTTGTGTCTCCTGCTGTCACTAACTCTCTGTCCCTCACTGTGTCTGTCCCTCACTGTGTCTGTCCCTCACTGTGTCTGTCCCTCTC
>CM044448.1:5565136-5577980 GCA_024363595.1 Xenopus borealis
GAGTGAGCTCTAATACATCTTCTAGGCAAAAGGAGCCCCCCTATAAGATATATTGGATGCGGAGAGAGAGATAGTGATGACGAACTTGATGTAGGAAACAGTACAGAATTTTTAATTGATTGTATTTAGAAAGTTTCTTATTTCAGTATGCTGAAGCTTATATGACATTTTCGCGATTGTTATCCTTTAAACTTTATAAGAATAGTTGACCCCGTGCTTTGCCAAGAGTTGATGACAGTGTCAGCACCTTCCTGTATAAATTCTCTTGGGGTTTTAGTGTCCTGTAGCTCTGCACTGCTTGGAAAAATACGTATAAGCCAACCATGATCACCATCACAGCCTGCAAAGGATGAAGCCATCGTCTGCCTTGTTGCAGCCAGAGGAAGCGTTACATTATAGAACAATATTTTTTTTCTTCCCCCGAAAAGCATCACTTTATAGGATATATCCATTCTGAACATTTCACTAGAAACACTACCCAGGGCTCCGTAGATGCCCATTTACTGCCAGACCAAAGTCATGCGTTTGTTCGTATTAGGGAGAAAGGACGTAATAATCACTCCCAGAGCTTATTATGTACGGCAGCGGGATGTATAATCAGTGGTGCCAACCAATGACGTGGGTTTACACGTGTGTGAATGTTTGTAAGTATAGGAGAGTGCATTTCTTCTACAGCAGTGTTTTTATTTGTATTTTGCTATAGCTGAACCCCCCCAGAGCAAATCTATACTGTGCGGCCATACCAAACAAAGGGAAACGATGATTGGCCAATGAGGAATGTGAGTAAGGATTTTTCTATGTCATCTCAGGGGGGGACACAGGGAACGAATGGGGTTAAGTTCCCCTTTAGAAGCCACATACAGCCGCCTGATAAAGTGATTTTACTACGCAAGCCTGCCGTGAAGCGCATTTGATGAAATGCGGTAAAAGCTGTTTTGTTTTTTTTGCACCACACCGAAAATAAGGGATTGTGTTGGAATATATGTGAGTCCAGATGGCCCAGGCTTAATATAAAGTGATAATGACGCATCTCTGAATGTTTTTATCTTGTATATATTGCACTTTGGATTAGAAAAGAAAATCTGTTGCTGTTCCTACATCCATATGTCGCTAACTCGTTTAATCTAAGGTGTCCGCAATATGAAATGTTGTGTGAAGTAAATACAGGTATCAGACCCGTTATCCAGAATCCTCGGGACCTGGGGGTTTCCAGATACGGATCTTTCCGTTATTTGGATCTTCATACCTTAAGTCTACTAGAAAATCATATAAACATGAAATAAAGCCAATAGGCTGGTTTTGCTTCCAATAAGGATTAATTATATCTTAGTTGGGATCAAGTACAAGATACTGTTTTATTATTACAGGTATGGGACCTGTTATCCAGAATGCTTGGGACCTGGAGTTTTTACGGATAACAGATCTTTCCATAATTTGGATCTTCATACCTTAAGTCTAGTAGAAAATCATATAAACATGAAATAAAGCAAATAGTCTGGTTTTGCTTCCAATAAGGATTAATTATATCTTAGTTGGGATCAAGTACAAGCTACTGTTTTATTATTACACAGAAAAGGGAAGTAGTTTTTAAACATTTGGATTATTTCATTATAATCGAGTCATTCGGAGCTTTCTGGATAACGGGTCCCCGGATAACGGATCCTATGCCTGTACAGCACAATACGATTAACAAATATCGAAAATATATAACAGAGGATTTATAAATCTCTGATGTTACTGAACACGACTCGTCAATGTTTGAAGGGGTGGTTCACCTTTAAGTTAACTTTCTAAGCAACTTTTCAAATGTCATTGTTTATTTTTTTTTTTTTTATAGTGTTTGAATTATTTGCATTCTTCTTCCGACTCTTTCCAGCTTTCAAATGGGGGTCACTGAACCCATGTAAGGCCACAAATGTATTGTTATTGCTACTGTTTATTCCTCATCTTTCTATTCAGGCCTCTCCTATTCATATTCCAGTCTCTTATTCAAATCAGCGCATGGTTGCTAGGGGAATATGGACCCTAAGAACCCGATAGCTGAAACTGCAAACTGGAGAGCCGCTGAATAAAAAGCTAAATAACTCAAAAACCACAAACAAAAGAAAAGACAAACCAATTGCAGATTGTCTCGGAATATCATCCTCTACGTCATACGAAAAGTTAATTCAAAGGTGAACAGCCCTCGTCGTTGGCCGTTATATTGTTTTTTTTCTTCTTTTATTTCAATATATATAGCTATATATATATATATGAATTAAAAGAAAGGGGTGTGTCCATGAGATCTCAGCAGTTTTCCTGAATTTTGGAAAGGAAGTAACAAACTTTGCCGGGATCTTTTACTGTTGAGCAACGAATTGGCAAGTACCATTTATGTCATCTGATTGGTTGATGTCGTTTACTAGATCTGATGTTAACTTTTCCACTCTTCTTATATCATTTATTTTAGTGTTTGGTATTTAGAGAATGCCTACTGTATATCAGTATGGTTAAAGAGGTTTTATTTCAGTATGGAGAACTGCAGGTTCAACGTGGCTGTAACCAGACCCCTGGTGCAAGGGTCAGTGCTAAATGCCGTATAAATGCAGTATTGATAGCGGTTATTCGTCTGTCCGGTGAAACTGAGCAGGAATGGTTACCAGGTAACTTTTACTTACAAAGTATACTAGGGGGCAAATTTATTATTATTGACTAATTCGAGGGCTAAAAGCCCTTGAATTCCGACGAAATTCGAACATTCGGCTATCAAATGCTTATCGAATAGTTTTAGGTTATTTTTACTTCGATATCCGATTTCTCGATTAAATCGTACGATCGAATACCGATCTTTCGATTTCACGAAAAAAAATCGTAAAATTTCCTTTGAGCACTTGAAAAATTCGTACAATTCGAACGATTGAGGTGTGTGAAAAATTTTTTTAAAAAAGCCTACTGCAATTCGGTAGGTTCAATCTGGTGAAGTAGGCAGTCGAATAAAATTTTAAAGTTAAAGTCCTCTGATCATTCGATCTAGTCGATAGGCTCGATATTTTGCGTATTCGATGATCGAAGTGGGCAAATTTGAATGTTCGAATATCCGAAAAAATCGTACGGTCGGAATTCGATCTATTCACGTGAATTCCGTAAATCTGCCCCCAAGTATATTATTAAAGACAGAGAGAGAGAATATGGGGCAAATTTACTAATATTCCCCAAAAATCCCTCGATATTCGATAAGCATTCCACATTCGAATGCTTATAGAATAGTTTTAGGCTATCATTTTCCTCGATGATAATCGAACGATCAGTATTCCTCGAATAAAGCATACTATTTCATTCGATCGTTCGAAACATTCGAACCATCGAGGCGTTGAATTGTACGAATGGTATTCGAGCAGGTCTTTGCCAAAAACGCCAATGGGGGGGATTCCCATATTCTTCTATTGGTATTCGGTAGGTTCAATCTGGCGAAGTAGGCATTCGAATACCTTCAAAATTTTAAATCCTTCGATCATCGAATATTCGATCATTCGGTATTCGTTGATCGAAGAGGCCAAATTTTGCTTCTTCGATCCTCCGATATAATCGCACGATCGGAATTCGACTCGAACTTCGATCTATTCATGTGAATTTTGTAAATTGCCCCTTCGTATATGAGTTTTATTTTTTGGCTGCGGAATTGGCAGCATAAGAGAAATACTTTTATTGTGCTGATTTCACTAAACAAATGGAATTGCTAGTTTGCTAATATATATACATTACTAACGAGACTTCAGTTTCAAGGCACAATGTTTTATTGCTTTAATAAGGCTGAACCCTCATGTTGCTTCAGATATGCGTTGAGGGTATATATATATATATATATATATATATATACATACATATATATATATATATATACCCTTCCTGTTCTCTGTACTGGCACAGGGTGACACATATTGTTTCCCAATGTGTAAAAGAAGACCCCCAAGGCCCCCCGCATTCCATTTAACAGGTCTCTTACCTGTACCCATTGCACTTATAAACAGCACGAATCCTTGCGTTGCGGGCGAGACCCGTTTTTTTGAAGAGTGAAACAGTCAAATAAGGTCTTTAACCTGTTTGATCAGTAAAAGTTACATTTTATGACTCAGACGTCCAGTCTCAGATAAAAACAAATATATATATATATTATGCTTCTTCCTCAGAAGGAATAGGATGCAGTAACGTAGTATTCTACGAAGGGGTGTATCGCTATCACTCCCTGTGGACAGAGGAAGATAAGGGGGCGCTTTGCGTAGATTATTGAAGCGGGAATGTATCCTTGTATCGACTAGTGCTCCCTGGCAGGGGAGGAGTTAAATGGGTTTTTTTTTATAAATAAAGCTATATACTGTGTTCCTTTACACGGGAGGAACAAGTGCCAAAGGGAATATCCAATTTACTGTATAAATCTCTCTAAATATATATATATATACTGACCTGGGGCTTGCAGTGCAGAGCCCTTGCAATGTATCCTGTTTTTATTTGTTATTATTTACAATAAATCTGGTCATTTTTATGAGCTTTGTCTGAGGCTTGTCTTTTCTTCATGTATTTTCTCCCCTTGAAACCAGGTGGCTACGGAGGCGCCGCGTTATACGTCAAGAGCCAAGGCATCCAACTTGCAGAAATAAGGTAGTCGGTAAACTACAATTCTCAACATCCTCGCTACAACACTTTGCGATTATTACTATTCTATCTTACACACCCTACATATTGTTTTTTTTTTCTTCTGTCCCTCTGCATAAACAACCCCCTGCCCCCCCCCCCCCCCCCCCCCCCCCCTCTACACTACACTATATACATTTATTAGACAACGTCAAAGGTTTAAAAAGTTACTTGTAAAAGTAACTGGATTGTCTCTGCCGGATCTCGGGTAGAAATGTGTTTCCTTGTTCTAGTTTCAGTGATCCAGTTAATATTGGGGTAGTTCGCATCACATATTATTTTTCTTAGATCTGTGTCTGAATTAAAGGATGAGGAAATCCTCAATTGAACGTCACGTTTCCCAGTGAGCCCCTTCTCATATTAGCAGTTTTTACAGTTCTAATATAATCGGTCTGAAACAACAGCCCCACCTGCTGGTCATTTTGGCCAACTGGATACAGTCAACTCAATGGGGTTGTTCACCATTAACTTTTAGTATGTTATTGAATTTCTAAACAACTGTTCAACTGTTTGTTTTTTTATAGTTTAAAATGTGCCTTCTTCTGCCTCTTTCAAATAGCAGTCACTCAGGGTCATTTATCAACACTGGGCAAATTTGCCCAATGGCAGTAACCAGTAGCAACCAATCAAATTGCTGCTTTCATTGATCTACTTGCAGCTGGCTTTAAAAAGCTAATCACTGATTGGTTGCTATAGGTAACTGCCCATGGGCAAATTTGCCCAGTGTTGATAAATGAGCCTGACTGACCCCCCCACATCCAAGAAACAATAGCCATAGAAGGTTATAATTGTGGAATATTTTCATTACTTATCTTTCTGTTCAGGCCCTCTCCTATTCATCACTCGGCCTCTCATTCAAACCATTGCCTGGTTGCTAGCGTCAACTGGACCCTGGCAACCAGACAGCTGAAACTTCAAAACTGGGAAGCTGCTTAGACATTCTGTCTGTCTGGATTGAACCCTCCTGTTTCACAATCATGATATTTGCAGTCTAAAACTGCTAATATCATGAGATCTATTTATTTTTTTTGGAAAGCATGTCTGTTGCTCGGAAGAACGCAGAATGATTTTACAGTTACATTGGTGATTATATTTGCCCTTTAATTCCATATTGCCACCTTAAACCAAGGTTTTTTCTCATGCTGATTATCCCAAACGCAGAACATGAGTTTACTAAGTCGTTTTCTATCGTCCATAGGGCCCAACCAAAGTCCCTGATGTGAATGCAGCGACATATAGCAGTACTAAGCAGCAGTATTTCTGCATGATTATTCCTACAGGTAGGTGTGCATTGTACAATGTGCTGGAAATGTGGCAGGAACATCAGTCCTTGACCTTTTTTTTTTCAAGAAGAATAGATACAGGTGTGGTACCCGTTATCCAGAAATCTTTGAATTACGGCAAGGTCCTCTCCCTTAGACTCAATTTTATTCAAATAATCCAAATTTTTTAAACTGATTCCTTTATCTGTGTAATAATAAAACAGTAGTTTGTACTTGATCCCAACTAAGATATAATTAATCCTTATTGGAAGCAAAACCTGATTATTTGCTTTATTTCATGTTTATATGATTTTCTAGTAGACGTAAGGTATGAAGATCCAAATTACAGAAATATCCATTATCTGGAAAACCCCAGGTTCTGAGTATTCTGGATAACAGGTCCCAAACCTGTAATAATAAAGCAGTAGCTTGTACTTGATCCCAACTAAGATATAATTAATCCTTATTGGAAGCAAAACCAGCCTATTGGCTTTATTTCATGTTTATATGATTTTCTAGTAGACGAAGATCCAAATTATGGATAGGTGTTATCCAAAAAAAAAAAAAAAAGATCCCATGCATTCTGGATAACAGGTCCCATGCCTGTATGATGCAGAGAGTGATATTCTGAGACCATCTGCAATTGGGTCTTCATGTATTATTATTTTTGGTTTATGGATTACTTAGCTTCTCGTTTAACTATCCAGTCTGGAATTTCAGCACCTATTTGGTTGCTAGGGTCCACATTACCCTAGCAACCAGGCAGTGTTTTAAACAAGAGACTGAAATAGGAAATAGGCGAGGGCCTGAATAGAAAGATTAGTAATAAAAAAGTAACCGTTAAAAAAAAAAAAAAAATCCTGAGATCAGGGATTCCTTATTGGAAAGCTAAAAGAGGCAGAAGGTATATAATTAAAAAAATTATACAAACAGCGGCATAACTATAGAGGAAGCCCGGGAGTGTACGGTGCCCTAAAAGGCCAAAATTCATGGGCAACTTTCAGATCTCTCTGTACAGTAGGTAGACTTACCAATGTTTTGGGGCCCCCAATTTGCTATGGGGCCCAAAAACATCTAGTTCTGCCACTGTATACAAAATAAATCAAAAGGAAGACCAATTGGAAAGTTGCCAAGTTGGGCATCCTAGAACATACTAAAAGTTAATTTAAAGGTAAACCACCCCATTAACGCTTCTGACCTTATAGTTTGGAGACTAGGGATGCAACGAATCCAGGATTTGGTTCGGGATTCGGCCTTTTTCAGCAGGATTCGGATTCGGCGGAATCCTTCTGCCCAGCCGAACTGAATCCGACCCCTAATTTGCATATGCAAATTAGGGACAGGAAGGGAAGTTGCTTGACGGTCACAAAACAAGGAAGTAAAAAAAGTTTTCCCCTTCCCACCCCCTAATTTAGTTCGGTATTCAGCCTAATCTTTCTCAAAGGATTCGGACGAATCCAAAATATTGGATTCGGTGCATCCCTATTGGAGACCTGCCCCCAGCCCCACCGGATTCACCGCCAGCAGCAGTTTTATTTGTAACATAACCCTCCCGAATTAAAGGTGCAGTCACTTAAATGAACAAGCAGAGCCAGAGAGTATAGAACAAAACGGCAAGATGCTTTATATAATTACCCTGTATTACAGAACAGTCGTACACTGGCATATCCATAAGCACAGAACGAGGTTATGCTTTTGGGGGGCCAAGGGCAACACCCTGATAATATGCAGCCAAAGGCACGGAGCCAGGACAAGGATAAGGCAGAACGAGGGTGTAGAATATACACAGAAAACAAAGTGTTCAGCTCCAGATCTACAGACAAAGATTGCAGGTGGGTCCTGAGATCCATTGAACAGAGACGGTGCTTGTGCAATCTATGGCCTACACATCTCTGTCTGTGTGCTTCTGTTGCAGTTTGTCTAGACTACCAGCACATCGGAGTGTTTCTTAAAGGGGAAGTGAAAATGTAAAATAAGTTTCATCATTGAAATAAGAAACTGTCTAAATACTGTACCGTTTCCGAAATAATCACTATTACTATTCGCTATCCCTCTGTCAGCGTCGGTTTCTCTTCATGCAGCAGTTGGGTGTCTTATTTCAGTATGATGAAGCTTAGATTACATTTTCATGTTCACAATAGTTCCCCTTTAATAACAGCCTTCTGCAACCATGCTGGGGCTGAATTAGACTCCCAGCATCCTTCAGCACAGGCACAGGTTGCAGATGCTTGCATGGAAACATCCAATGCACGAGGCTTACATCTTATGTACGGAAACAGTTTTGCTGTATTACATTACTCCCCCCCAATCAAAGTCCAAGTTGCTATTTAGTTTTGGTATGGTTTCTTTTTTTACCTACATACCGGACTCCCAACACAGCCAGCCACTATATAGGATATATATTTTTTTTAAAACATAAAGGGGCACTATGGGGTAAGATTTAATTTCCCCCAGCCAATGGGAGTGCAATATTCCTTTGCACCACTCACATATCATGGAGAAAATTCTATGGTATTCTCCATGATATGCGAGTAGTGCAAAGGAATATGTGCCCCTCTAAGACCACCCACCTTTCCTCTATCCAGATATTATTAGTGGAAAGGCTAAAATCCAAGATACTGTTAACAGAGCACTGGCCAGACCCAGAATGCACTGAATCAGGGTAAAAAGCACTAGATCTGGAGCAGCGAGGCTTCCATTGTACAATGAGAGCTGGAAAGGTATCAAAGTTCAAGTCTGTAAACAAGCCAACAACCCAAGTGCAGAGACAACCTTCTGCTGCCCGATGACCCTGTCGACAGCTGAAGAGTTAAGGAATGTTGCGGCCTCCCTCTTTCCTACAGAAGGAGATGTTGATGAGGTTTTTTTTTTTTGGAGGAGATAAATTAGAGGCTTGGAAGAGAAGCGACCACTAGACTCAGCCAAGAAGTGCCAATTGAATTCCCAAACCGACGGACTGGATGGACGTTGCCCGAGCTCAGGCTTCTTGTCTAGGGACTGACCAGTGTGTTCATCCATAGCTCCAAATGACAATGTCCCGTCACTGTCCGGATGACCTGAACATAGGGTCTCTTTCAGGGGTGAGGGACCTCTACAGAAGCCCATGTCTCCTGAGAATGATATGCCTTCCACCCCCTTTAAACTCCCAACAGCCCACCCCTGAGATGTTTAAAAAAGACGAAACAAAAACAGCTTCACATATTGAACACTGAGAACCTGGCCCCCGCAGCATCAGCTTGTACGCCCAACAAACAGGACACCTTTCTTTAACCACCACCCGCCCCCCCACCCAACCGTGTGCACCCAGAATTCAAAAAGGCTGCTTCACCCTGGAATGTAAAATTTGCACACAGCGTAGGGTGAACAGCCTTTAATCCCTAGATCAGTAGAGCCCTAGAGAAGAATTCTGGGAGCAAGCGTTTGAACCTCTACTCCAGCAGGAAAGAGGTTGAGAGAAACCAGCAACAACCCGTGGAAAGTGCCTTAATCTGCATGACAATTCACCACCCACAGCCATGGCTCCCAGCATGGGGGGGGCACTCAGGGTGCTTTGTCCCCCGATGCCTCAGTCTCCTTGTGGGTCCACAAATCTTTGTGAGGTCGGCGACCAAATCCTTCATCGTAATTTCCTTTGCTCTTGAAGAGCTGCTGGAAGTGAGGCTTGCAGTAAAACTCTCCATGAAGTGCAGCGTATGTCCCCAGGCTGAAAAACATTAAGGCAACCATTAAATTTAGCGACTTAAAGGGTAAGGAAAGTGTAAAATAGAATAAGGGTAGAAATGGTGTATTTTGTATACTAAACATAAACATGAACTTACTGCACCACAAGCCTAATCAAACAAATGATTTATGCTTTCAAAGTTGGCCACAGGGGGCTGTCATCTTGTAACTGTTATACATCTTTGCCTGACACTGGCACTGCACATGCTCAGTATGGTCTGTGCTGCTTAGGGATCGTCATAAATGATCAAAAAAACATATCTGCTTGAGTTCTGCATGGCTGGTAAGTAAGGCAGGGGCTCCCCCTGCTGTTCATAAGTGATTGTGTCCTTGCCAGAAGTTAGGGACCGTCTGACAATTCCTATCCACAGCACTAAATGAAGGGAGAATTTCACTGCATACAGTCAGGTTTCTTATAAAAACGGTACACATTTTAAAATTAAAGTATATTGGAGATAGATTTCTTTTTCATTAAAAATGGGATTTTATTTCTTTGCCTTTCCTTGCCCTTTAAAGGAGAACCAAAACCTAAAAATGAATATGGGTACAAAATTAGGGATGCACTGAAGCCACTATTTGGGATTCTGCCGAATCTGCTTTCATCTTCATGAAGGATTTGGCAGAATACCGAATTCTAATTTGCATATGCAAATTAGTGACCGGAAGGTAAAAAGTGGAAAAAATTGTTTACTTCCTTGTCTAATCAGCCTTATATTGTGACTATATTTCTATCAGGTGTATTGTATATTGTGAGAGGGTCCCTAAGCTCAGTAAGTGACAGCAGCACAGAGCATGTGAATCAGTGGAAAAGAAGATGGGGAGCTACTGGGGCATCTACTGGGGAGACACAGATCTTTACTGCTAAAGGGTTGTGGTTGACTTGGGCTGGTACACAAGCACAAAACATCATGGAGAACATTTCTAGCTATTTCTTTAGTTAGGCTTTAGTTCTCCTTTAAGGCAGCTCCCAGATCCATTTTGACAAAGATGAGGTTGCAGCTGCCACTTAGAACTAAAGGTGGCCGTACAAGATAAGATCTTTCCCTGATGTGTCCACTAAGGGCAGGGCAATATCAGGTTAATCCGAACGTTTGGACATAGGCCAAATCATCAGATTACATCTAAGAGACTGGGCGCCGACAGGATGAGGATTGCATTAACTTGCTGATGCAGTCCTTGATCTCCAGAAAAATAAAACCTCCCCGATCGGTAGCTTGGCCAGGTCACAGCGTGAGAATGAAAGGAACAATCCCCTTCCTGGCACACTGTAGAGCAGAAGGCAAACATCTCTTGAAGAAGAATCAGATCTTTGTTGACCTTCAGGTGTCTATGTAATGTAAACACATCAGAAGGGTCATTTTTGTTTAGGAAATATGGGGCACAATGAGCCCCCCTGAGACTGGCACAGTACTGTGGCACTCACCTTAACTTGGCACTGCAGTGCTTGCAGCAGAAGCAGGCGTTGTGAAAGATGTGTTTGTCAGCCACGAGCCGCTCCATGGGGTAGACTGTTTTCTGGCAGGAAGAGCACAACTCTCTGACCGCAGGCTTCATACTAAAAGACTGAGCCAGACGGAGCTTATTAGCCAGTTTACTTCCCAAACAACCCTGAAAAGAGAACCCCAACATGCAAGCACTTACCTTTGATCTCTGTACTACGCTGACCGCAGAGCTGCACCCCGAATCCTAAAATTATAAAAAAAAAAAAAAGATATTGCAGGCGGACAATATTTTTATATGCAGTAGGTGCGAATTGGCTTCAGCAACAAAGCAACCATGTGCACCCCTGTGGATCTGGGCTTATGGGATGGAGAACAAGAGGAGGAACAAAGGTCTGGATAAAATGTAATTGTGTTTTGGTATTGGCACAGACTGATCCATTTATACCGCCTTATGAGGCAGGTGGAGACTCTTAGTTCCTACATCTTCCACTTGGTTTGCTGGGACCCTCATACTAGGATTGTTGTGTCTCCAATGAGAAGCTGAAGCATCTGGAGGTCAGAGCTTGTGCCAGACAAGATGTGCCATTTGCACGGTGTCTTGACCATGAATTGCCTATTAAAAGTGCACATTATTTTAGCATGAAATTTCCCAGCTCGCAACAACTGCGCAAATGCGCCAAAATTGACGAAGCACTGGAAGAAGACTCAAAGATTGGCGAAGACCCGGAAGATGGCTGCCGTGAACTCCGATCCCCGAATCTGCACCGAGGGATAAGTAAAAATTTAAGGGCATTTGCCCGGGGTAGCAGCTAGGCTTGGAGGTGGGTCTATATGGGGTAGGGTTTTTTTTTTTTTACTTTTGGGTTGAGTTCTCCTTTAAAGGAACAGTTCAGTGTAAATATAAAAACTGGGTAAATAGATAAATGTTTTTAATATAGTTAGGCAATAAACTAAATTCTGATCTCTGATTGGTTACTGCCTGCTAAATATAGAAGAAACATTTTTTATTTTGCACAGCCTCTCTCTTTACCCAGTTTTTGTTTTTACACTGAATAAGTCTTTTAAATTCTGCTGAGCGGACGTCAGGCAGCCTCATCCACACAGGAGCAATGCTGGAAACCTATGTCAGGGACTTTGCTGTATGACCCCTCCTGTGATTGACAGCTCATTATGCATACATAAGGACACTCCTTCTTCTGCCCGGAGCAGAACGCTGCTGAAAACCCAATACAAGGCAGATACAGACCCGTGAAACTTACATGGCCCGCAGCCGTGGTATTGGACAGTTTGGCCTGGAACATTTCTCTGGAGGAAGGCGTGTGACACACTTCAACACAATGTCATTTGCATCTGCGGAAACACAAAGGAGAACAAACACTTTTAATCTGTTTCATGTGGTTCATTGTACAGTGGCACCTCCAAAAACAAGGCAAATCTAGAAGTTGTGACAGTTTATACCCCTAGACACACGAGGTAGGAGAGCAGACACACAGAACTTGTAGTAGATAGAATTGCACATCAACAAAGCTGGAGTCTGCCCATGCCCCATACTGGGCTATGAGATTTCACTGACAGACTGGTGGGGTCGGAGTCAGAAGAATGAATGTGTTAAAAGTAACCTCTGTCATTTCCCGTCACCCTGTGGCTTCTGCTATTTCCTGAGAACTTGCCCCACACACTTTCAGCTCTTCTATTGCGTCTGTTCTCTTACCAAGCCCTCTCTTTCCCCCCTGTAACCCACACAACCCTCTC
>CM044448.1:5587490-5597529 GCA_024363595.1 Xenopus borealis
CTCCCTCTGGTGCCTTTACTGAGCTGTATCCCCCCCCACCCCCCTGCTGGTCTGGGCTGGCAGGGCCCACAAAGGCCAGGGCTCACTGTGTTTTTTCCCCGCCAACAGAGGGGGGCAGGGAGGGGGACTATGGAGGGTAGGGGTTTTTATTAGAAAGGGGGTTAAGTTCTCCTTTAAAGGAGAAGTCTACTCATGATGCGCTAAACCCCTCCCCCCTCCCGGGCAAATGCTCCTAAATTACTATTTACCCCCTCAGCTCAGGTCCTGGCCATGGAGTTTGCAGGCACCATCTTCTCTCGTGCAGTCTTCTTCCAGGATCCATCGGCGTTTGGCGGCCCATGTGCAGTAGGAGCATTTGCTGGTTCAGCTCTACTGTGCATGCCCCGCCAAGCGACGAAGAATCCAGGAAGAAGATGGCTTGGGAGAAGATGGTGCCTGCAAACTCCATGGACAGGACATGCGCTGAGGGGGTAACTGGGTAGACTTCTCCTTTAAGGTTGTGGAGGTGTTTACTTGCACTGCCCGTTACACCCTGCACCCTATGGTAAATGTGTAATCCACTATTCAGACAGCCCAAATGCACCAGGTCATGCCTTATACAAAAACGTGTCTAACTCTATACTGGAAGGCCGCCATTTGCAAGAACTGAAGTCCATCCCTCAGGAACTGTGCTCACACACACAAACCAAGGACACGCAAAAATGCTGGGCAATGTCGGCCAATCAATGGGCAGAGCAGGGTTTTCTTCACCAGCACCACTTCCTGTTACAGATACAAGCCACGTTATTCCTGTCAGGTGAAAAGCAAGCAGCACAAAACAGAGCAGCACAGAATGGTGCCTCAAGAGAACTGGAAACTATTGTATTGATAGGACAACAGGGTATACATTATTTATTAGTTTAGTTTCCTCTCTTTTCATACAGTTCAACTTTAAATATACAATATTTACTTCATGTCTCTCTCCCTGCATCTCCTTCCCTCACACCATTGGTGCAACTCCTTCCCGCTCTTCATTTCAGATACATGGGAGCCAGGCCTGGACTGGCAATCTCTCGATTCTGGCAAATCCCAGAGGGGCTGCTATAAGGTGCCATATAAAGTCACTATTTAGTGGGCTGTTTTGGGTCTCTGAGTGCCTGAAATGCCAGGGACTATTTTAATTCTCAGTCCAGACCTCACAGAAGCCCAGACAGCCCCCACAGGCCCAATATACAGTTAGGGTTGCCACCTGGCCTGGCTGGTATTTTTGATGTTATCAATAGGAAAAAAAGATAAAATATATAGGAAGGCCGGTATTTTTTTCAGGAAAAGGTGTCAACCCTATATACAGTATATGTGCCATTTTACAGCAGCCCCTCTGGTATTTGCCAGAATCTACTCCTTTGTCTCTCCCAGGGCCGGACTGGGAGGAAAAAGCAGCCCTGGCAAAAGTATCAAAGAAGCCCATGTATTCCAGCACAAACAAAGCATGATGTATATTTCCAACCCCAGGGTTAAACAAGTTAGTTTTTAATAGATATTTTAAGAGTGCATTACCATACCCCAGCAATATTATTTATAATAATATTATTATAATTACCATGTGTATCACAGGGCCAAAGTGTTTCATACTTGAAGAGACTAGTCTGTCTAATGCAATTAATGCTACATATAACAGGGTCCCATATACAGGCTGAAGCGACTGTTTTGAGGACAGATCCTCCTGTTGCCAACATTCTTATCATAAGCATAAGGGATTGGGTATAAAGCAAGCAACTCTAATATTACTAACTGAAGTTGCTCAGAATTCCTGGTTCCTCCCATATTCCATTACAGGCATGAGCACTAACAAATGCAGGCATCAGCTTTGTTGCGGCTGGCTATTACACACAGCTCATTTACATTTCTAAAGTGATAAGTTCATTAACATATTAAAGACAGACCTAATTTGCATTTTTAGGTGAGCAGTCCATTTACATTTTAAAGCAAGCAGCCCATCTGGCATTTGCCCGAAACTACAGATTGCCAGTCCGGGCCTGTCTTCCACATCTATTTATCCTTGAACGCTTACTCTTAATCGATTCTGAGCCTCCAATATTTTTCTGGGAATTGATCCCTGAGCTTGTTGGAAGCTTCTCCATGGCCAAGCGGGTATATAAAAAGAAGACAAGCTCGCTGAGAAATTTAAGGGACTAATGTTATTTGTATGATAAAGTAAGACAATTTCCTGCTGCTTTGTTACTGTAGCTGCAGGTTTGGGCACCAGTTAAATAACAGCACAGCACCCTAATGGGCCCAGCAGCATAGTTACATTTTTTTTTTAAACACAAATTGAAAAAGCCACATGGGCCCCTGGGCTATAGCCTTGGTTAGCCTATGCATTAATCTTTGCCTGATGCGGAGTGCAGTAATGTTTACTATTGCCTATGGAGAATGCCTGCTGCCCAACAGTGTAGTCAATTATTTGTTTAGCCCCCCCAGGCCCGGACTGGCAATCTGTGGGTTAGGGCAAATGCCAGATGGGCTGCTATAAGGTGCCATATAAAGTCAGTATTTAGTGGGCTGGTGGGGACTGTCTGGGCCTCTATGTGGGCCGATTGGGCCTCTGTGTACCTGAAATGCCAGGGCCTATTTTGATTCTCAGTCCAGTCCTGAGCCCCCCCATGTAATAAGGTTAGAAATTCTAAGTTATTACACATTTCTCAGTTGTATGCCTTCATGCCAATCTCAGTACCTGGCACAGGTGAAGAAAAGGAGACATGGTAAGAATACACCCAGGCACTCAGTGACCTATTTATTTTTGCCTTCCATAACAAAGCCAGTTTGCATATATTATTAATGTGCCGAGCTCTTGCTTGTTTTGCATAAGTTCTGTATTTTGCTTCTCTCTCTCTTTGCTAAGGAAGAAAACCTAAGAGCAGTTTGGTCCAACGGCTGACAGAAGGCTGGGAATTCCATGTACAGTGTGCAGCTATTGTTACACTTATATACAAGCAGAATATTGACAATATTTATGTTACGTTGACCAGAAAAAGGGTATACTGGTATGTTTTGCCTTTTTAAACTGATATGATCATGTGTGGTTTTTCTACTTCTGCTTTTGATAAGAACTTGTGAAATTTACAACTGCTGTGATGCAAACGGGCACATTTAAATGTTTACTGCTCATCTGTGGTCTCAGGATATTAACCTGGTTTGTCTGCCTAACTTACATGAAAAGTGTTAGACTTGTTTTAGGGAAGGTCTATATGAGGAGATTTCGCTCCAGTGACAAATCACCTCTCTTTGGGGAGACTTATCTCCCCAAACTGCTTCCCCGTCTTGCGCTGGTTAAAATGAGAATCGAATGCGGCAATTCACACGTGGCACTTCGTTTTCTGAAATCGACCAAAACTCCCCTGCGTTTTATCCGTTCAGCCACAGGGGAGCGCTTTGTTTACCTAAATTGACCGAAGTTTCCTTGAGAGGCGTCTGACCAAGTAAGCGATCTTACACATGGGCGGTTTTTACTGCTGTGAGTAAAGCCCCTTTACAATAAATGTGTGCGTCTACTCCAGCGCTCCCCTGCGGCTGAACAGAAGAAAGCGCAACTCAGGGGAGCACAGGAGTAGACGCACATATTTATTGTAAAGGGGCTTTACTCACACACAAGCATGCGAGTGCTGAATGCAGGTGGAATGCATCATGCTGCGTCCCACCTGCTAATGGCACTTACATGCGTCTGTGGGAGTAGCTCTTACACACAGCTGTTTTTACCTGCGTTCCCTGCATTTCGATTTCTTCATTCAGCTGCAGGGGTGCACAGTAGTAGACACAGTCAATTATGTTGAAGGGGGCTGTACTCACACCGACGCATGTAATGCCAAACGCAAGTTGGGACACAGCATGAGGCCATGTGTAAGAGCCCTTACAATAATTGTGTGCATCTACTCCTGCGCTCCCCTGCGGCTGAAAGGAAGAATGCGCAACGCAGGGGAGCGCAGCAAAAAACATCCATGTGTAAGAGCTTTAAAGGGGTTGTCCACCTTTGAGTTAACTTTCAGCAGGATGTAGAGAGTGATATTCTGAGTCAATTTGCAATTGGTTTGCATTTTTTATTATTTGTGGTTTTTGAGTTATTTAGCTTATTGTTCAGCTACTCTATAGTTTGCATTGTCAGCAATTTGGTTTCTAGGGTACAAATTACCTTAGCAAAGCTGCATTTATTTGAATAAGAGACAGGAATATGAATAGGAGAGGGACTGAATAGACTGATAAGTAATAAAAAGTAACAATAACAATACATTTGTAGCCTTACAGAGCATTTGTTTTTAGATGGGGTCAGTGACCCCCATTTGAAAGCTGCAAAGAAACAGAAGAAAATTGCAAATCATTAAAAAAAACTATGAAAAATAAATAATGAAGACCAATTGAAAACCTTCTTAGAATTGGCCCTTCTACAATATACTAAAAGTTAACTTGAAGGTGAACCACCCCTTTAAAATCCAACACATATGGAATATATGACCTGCATGGCTAATTAGCAATTTAGTTAGATGCATTCTGCAGACTGAACTGATTTATTTGCAACCATAAATCTAAATAAATTGCTCATTAGCCATGCAGGCTGTGTATTCCATATGGTGTTTTTACAGAGCTGAGATCCCTAGTAATTGCCGGTCACACTTGGGATGTTTTCCTCTGGTGTATGGTCACCTTTAAATTCCACTTTGATATGCCTGAAGGCAAAAAGAACATTCTGATTAAAGTCTTACCCATTCATGGTTTGTATACAATTCTACTGTAAATAGCAATTAAAGGGGTGGTTCACCTTCAAGTTAACTTTTAGTATATTGTAGAAGGGCCAATTCTAAGAAATTTTCAATTGGTCTTCATTATTTATTTTTCATAGTTTTTTAATCATTCGCAATTTTCTTCTGTTTTTTTGCAGCTTTCAAATGGGGGTCACTGACACCATCTAAAAACAAATGCTCTGTAAGGCTACAAATGTATTGTTATTGTTACTTTTTATTACTTATTCTATTCAGTCCATCTCCTATTCATATTCCAGTCTCTCATTCAAATCAATGCAGGGTTGCTAGGGGAATTTGTACCCTAGAAACCAAATTGCTGACAATGCAAAATAGAGAGGTGCTGAATAAAAAGCTAAATATCTATAAAACCATAATAAAAAATTAAAACCAATTGCAAATTGTCTCAGAATATCAATCTCTACATTATACTAAAAGTTAACTTAAAGGCGAACAACCCCTTTAAATCCAAATCATTTGGAATAAGAAAAGATTCACAAAACTGATAATAAAAGATAAACCTGAATAGGTTAGAGTTCCCTTCATGAATACAACTTCATCTAAAATAGTCTGACAAACTTGCTTCATGGCAAACGCTTCCCCAGGGATGAACGCTCTATACCCCATGTACCCCTGTTAATTCAGCTCTTCGTTACTTACCACCAAGTGCAGCGTGGATTTCATTTCCGGAAGGCAACCAGCAGAACACCCGCTTCCAGACTTTATTCCAAGACTTTATTCCAAGACTTTCTTTACCAGTCTGTTTCAACAGTACGATCCCAAATAATCAGGAGGAATGAAATGCTCATATGTGCAAGTAATGCTGGTTAATACACAGAGGCCCAACTGTGACTTCAGCAATAGTAGGAAGGGAAACTACAATATAAGTATAATTGTCCAAACTGCTGCCGTCTATCCCTTTTAAGGCTTTATACATGTAAAAACTTAGGAATCAGTTAAGATGCAGGCAGTGTGACGGCTAGAGTTGCTATCTCATCCCTTTAAAAGTGGATACACATGAGACGTATGTGCTGAAGGCTGATTAAACAATTAGTTTCAATTCCTTCTGCATGGCCACCCACAAACCAGAGCAATTCTTAAAGGCGCACTTGACTTTATTTTAACATTTAGGGCTCCTTACACAAGGGCGTTTTGGACCTGCGCTCCCCAAAACGGTCAAGACACACCTCATTTTGTTCAAGGAGGTTGTACCCACGAGACGCGTGTAAGCGTCGAACGCAGATTCAGACGCAACATGCTGCATTTTTCATGCGTTTGGCGCCTACATGCGTTCGCGTGAGTACAGCCCCATTGGAAATAATTGAGTGCGTCTATACCTGCGCTCCCCTGCGGCTGAACGCAGCAAAACGGAACGCAGGGGAGCGCAGGTAAAAACGCCCGTGTGTTACACACGAGCGTTTTTACCTTCGCTCTGTTTTGCTGCGTTCAGTCGCAGGGGAGGTATAGACGCACTCAATGCTTTTCAATGGGGCTGTACTCACACGAACGCATGTAGGCACTGAACACAGCAACATGCTGCAATTTTTCCTGCATCGGGCCTACGTGCGTTCGTGTGAGTAAAAGCATTGAGTGCGTCTATACCTGCGCTCCCCTGCGGCTGAATGCAGCAAAATGGAGCGCAGGTAAAAACGCTCGTGTGTAAGAGCCCTTACTTACAATCATATTTAGCATTGATGTTGTTTTTAAGTTTCACATTTATCTGCCCCACAGCCCATATTTTCCAGGTATCGTTAAATGGAAGAACTTTCTGGAAGGGACTTTGATCAGGTTACGGCTTAAGAACACCAACTTCTGGCTGCACATTCAATGAGGTATCAATAAGTTGATTTAACATATATTATAAATGTTTAATATGTATATTAAATATTACTTGATCATTTAGAAAAAAAATCATAGGCACTTCTAAAACAATCATGTTGCGGGGCTAAGTTTATTTCATGTATATTAAATGCAATCAGTGCAGACTTTCTAGATACATTTACTAGAATTCTCCCCAACAATTTTTCACATGACCTGGTAACATTATTCTGGTACATTTACATGAGGCTCAGAACAATGCAGTTGTGCCTTAGGGCCCTTACACACGGGCGTTTTGGACCTACGCTCCCCTGCGGCTGAACGCAGCAAAACGGAATGCAGGGGAGCGCAGGTAAAAACGCCCGTGTGTAAGGGCCCTTAGAATTAGAAAATTGAATATGAAGAACTATAAACCTCTGTTCCTTTTTAAGACACAAGAAATCACAATCCGTTATTTCTAGGGATGCACCAAATCCACTTTTTTGGATTTGGACGAACCCGGACATCCAATGCGTTTGGTGCTTACATGTGTCTGTGTGACTACAGCCCCTTTCACAATCACTGATTACTCCTGAGCTCCCCTGTGGCTGAACAGAAGAAAGTACAACGCAGGGGAGCGCAGCCAAAAACGCCCATGTCTAAGGGCTCAGGGCCGGTCGTACCAAGTGCGGGGCCCAATTGGAACCATTTTGGTGGGGCCCCCTAGAAGGAACTTTGCTGTCTGTCGCAGGGTCACAGAGCTGGATGGGCAAATAGTGGCTGCTTTCCCCTCTGTCCAAGTGATGGCTGCCAGTTAGGGGTGGGGACAGGCTGGGCAACTGGGAGAAAGTGTTCCCTCACTTTTTTTAATCTATGTGCAAATTTTCGTTACCACTGTAAACTGTGTTGGTGCAGCACCATGGATTAAATAAACAACATTTAGGGCCGGTACACACGGGCGTTTTGGACCTGCGCTCCCCTGCGTTGCGTTTGGCTGCTCTCAGCCGCAGGAGAGCGCAGGTCTAGACGCACCTCATTTTGTTCAATGAGGTTGTACCCACGAGACGCGTGTAAGCGCCGAACGCAGATTCAGACGCAACATGCTGCATTTTTCCTGCGTTTGGCGCCTACATGCGTTCGTGTGAGTACAGCCCCATTGAAAATAATTGAGTGCGTCTATACCTGCGCTCCCCTGCGGCTGAACGCAGCAAAACGAAACGCTGGGGAGCGCAGGTAAAAACGCCCGTGTGTTAGGGCCCTTATGCATTTCACTTGTTATTTGGGCCAATTGGGTCTGGGCCAATCTGGATTAGGGGTAGACTGGGCTACTGGGGGATTAAGGGAATAGTAATCAGAGCTTGCACTGGAGCAGGGCCCCCATAAGAGTGGGGCCCAATTGTGCCAAATTGGTCCAATGTGCTTAAGACTGGCACTGTAAGGGCTCTTACACACGAACATCTGACGTTACGCTCCCCTGCGTTCCAGTTTTAATGCGTTCAGCCGCAGGGGAGCGCAGGAGCAGACGCTTTCAATTTTTTTCAATGGGGCTGTACTCAGGCACCGATGCAGGCATGCTAAATAGATAACACGTGAAGTCAAATATATTTTATCATGTTGTCATGTTGACACGAGTCACATTTATGCTTACATAATTGGAACATGTGGTCCAACAACAAGCATGGGACCTGTTATCCAGAATGTTTGCAACCAGGGGTTTTTCTGCATTAGTGATCAACATACTCTGTCTACAAAAAAAAGGTAATTCAAACATAAATTAAACCCAACAGGATTGTTTTGCCTCCAGTAATGATTAAAGGGATACTGTGATAGGAATTTATCAGTTAATAGTGCTGTTCCAGCAGAATCCTGCACTGAAATCCTGTTCTCAAAGGGCTAGACATATTGTCAGTTTCCCAGCTGCCCCCAGTCATGTGATTTATTCTCTGATAAACTTCAGTCAATCTTTACTGCTGTACTGCAAGTTGAGTGATATCACCCTCTCTTTCCCACCCAGCAGTCCAACAACAGAACAATGGGAAGGTAACCAGATAACAGCTCCCTAACACAAGATAACAGCTGCCTGGTAGATCTAAGAACAACACTCAATAGTAAAATCCAGGTCCCATTGAGACACATTCAGTTACACTGATTAGGAGAAACAACAGCCTGCCAGAAAGCAGTTCCATCCTAAAGTGCTGGCTCTTTCTGAAAGCACATGACCAGGCAAAATGACCTGAGATGCACCTACACACCAATATTACTACTAAATAAATACACTTGCTGGTCCACGAATTACATTTTATATTGTATAATCGTGACCGAATCCCTTTAATTACATCTTAGTTGGGATCAAGTACAGGCTACTGATTTATTATTACACAGAAAAGGGACATTATTTTCTCTATAAAAATGAAGTCTATTGGATATTGCCTTCCCATAATTTGGAACTTTCTGGACAACCCATACCTGGACAATGATAGATGTTGTTGAATTAGTTAAAATCTTGATAATCAGGTCCCTCTGCCATCTATTTGTTTACTTTTCTATGTGTTCCATCTGAATTGTAGCCGTTAATCTTCCTTCTTTATGAACATTCCCTTTTATTTTTTATAATTTTCTGGGTATTAAAGTAGCCAAGCTTGGGAACAGGAGGGACCCACCTGGTATTAATTCCTTTGAGTACAATCAGAGCATCAATTTTCTTTCTGCTTCATTGTAGGCTTTGTTTCCCAGAGCCCTATCATTACAGTACAGGCAATGCAATAAACAGGAGTTGTTCTCTTTCTCAGGGTCCTTTAGGAATATCCGTTTATTCTAATAGTGCTGCGGGCCTGTTTCACAAAGGTTTACCGCTGGCACAATAAATAAGGAAAATGAATATAGTGACATCATTCTGTGAACGGATTAATGTTCAAAAGCTATCATTTTGCTCGCAATAAGATTTCTCTATGAATTCGTACGTTCGTATACCGATTCTTCGATTTCACGAAAAAATCGTGAAATTTCCTTTGAGCAGGACTTAGCCTCAGAAGCCTATGGGGATCTTTCCATAGGCTACTATTACAAATCGGTAGGTTCAATCTGGCGAAGTAGGCAATCGAATAACTTTAAAATTCTTATTCCTTATTTATCGAATATCTGATCATTCAATCTATTCGATATTCGATGATCGAAGAGGCCAAATTTGCATATCCGATTCGTACGATTTTTAAACAGGCCCTATAACCCAACAAACCAGCATCCATAGAATGATTTTGTTCTCTTTTTACTCATTTTAGCAGGGGCATATTTCAATGGCCCCATTGTCTTATAAATCATGAATTTTGCTGTTTTTGATGGGAAGAACATTACATGGCAAAGCCCTTTGGAATAAATTCCGCACATTACTGTGTAATACTAATCTGAACTCGATTTATATATATAGATAGATAGATAGATAGATAGATAGAGAGATAGATAGATAGATAGATAGA
>CM044448.1:5601540-5616921 GCA_024363595.1 Xenopus borealis
GAGAGAGAGAGAGATAGAGAGAGAGAGAGATAGATAGAGAGAGAGAGAGATAGATAGATATATATATATTGCTTTCTGTAGTGATACTGGAAAATCATTCTGAAATCCTTTAGCGCTTTTCAGAATTCTTACTCTTTATCCACTAGAGGGAGTGCTCTGCCCATTGCTTTGAGTGTTGCCTCTTGTCTTGTACCTGTTCTGCTGTTTATTTTTCAGTTTTGTCAGCATTGAAAGGGCCACGCTATTGAATATAATCAACTTTGATTTACAGTCATTTTCGTGGTTGTATATGTGTAATCAAGTTAACTTCCTTTCTGTAAAGAAGCAGCAATCCTGCCATACTTTAAGGCTGAAATTCTAGTTTTATAAGGCTAAAATCCTGCAAAGATATAAGGAGTTGGTCTCCTTCTACAAAGCCCTGAATGTTGGGTAAGGGTAGTGTCACACAATGCAGATCCTGGACTGCGGAGAAATACAGGCCTGGTGAGTTTCCATTTATGTAAATATACCCTCTCCACTGCCAGCAGAAAATAAACCAGGTGACACCTTTGACTTTCTAGTACAAGTATGAGATCTGTTATCCAGAAAGTTCAGAGATCTGGAAAGCCCCAGGTCCCGAGCATTCTGGATAACAGGTCCCGTGGGTCGAGATTATTCTGGATAACAGGTCCTGTGGGTCGAGATTATTCTGGATAACAGGTCCCGTACCCATACTAATTCTCAGTATATACATCATGCTAGAACAAGGGATGCTGGGAGTTATACTCCCAACTGTCAGACTCTATCCTGTAAACTGGATTACAGCAGAACCAGTTACATTTCTTTATAAACTGTACAAACACATAGCAACCATCCTGCATATTATTTATTTTTTTCAGTTCCACAGATATGGGGCCTGTTATCCAGAATGCTCAGGACCTGGGGTTTTCCAGATAACGGATCTTTCAGTAATGTGGGTCTTCATAGAAAATCATGTAAACATGAAATAAAGCCAATAGGCTGGTTTTGCTTCCAATAAGTATTAATTATATCTTAGTTGGGATCAAGTATGAGGAACAGGTATAGGACCTGTTATACAGAATGCTCAGGACCTGGGGTTTTACAGATAACGGATCTTTCTGTAATTTGGATCTTCATACCTTAAGTCTACTAGAAAATCATATAAAGATGAAATAAAGCCAATAGGCTGGTTTTGCTTCCAATAAGGATTAATTATATCTTAGTTGGGATCAAGTACAAGCTACTGTTTTATTATCTGATTATTTGGATTAAATGGAGTCTATGGGTGAGAGGTTTCTGGATATGGTTTCTGTATCTGTATAAGGGGCTCACATGGACAGTAACTATCCAATTTCATGATTAACAAGCGCAATGGGGTTTCTGGACTACAATTCCCAATACATGTTTTTTTTATATTTAATCCTGGGAGTTGTAGTCCAGCGCAATCTGGGGATTCAAGTTTAAGAAACAGAGAGACTCCATTTATAGAAACTGGTAAAATAAAGGTTAACCAAATCATAACTCTGGAAAAGGATGCCTTCAGCATTTTTGTTTCCCCTTAATGTTTTTTTTAATGTAGGGATTAGTAAGAGAAATATTTATTTATGTTGTACAGTGGGGGGAAAGATCTGAGTGGGATTTGTTTTTGTCTTATTTATATAGCACCGCAAAATATTCAGCTTTTCAAAAGCAACAGCATTTGCAACAGTGCAGCGAAGGGAGCCCCAGAAAAAAAGAGGGGAAACAGTGTAGCAAGAAAAGTAGGTTTATTCCTGGAAATAATGGGAAATGATCTTAAAATGTTTTAGCGACTGAACGCTGTGTCACATTTACCAGCATTGAGAAGCAGTAAGATCCAAATCAAAACCCACAGTTAAAGCAGCAGTGCTGCCATTCATTGCAGCAAATACCAGCTCTATTTATTTATATATCATTGTATTATAATACAGGTATGAGACCTGTTATCCAGAATGCTCGGGACCGGTGGTTTTCCGGATAACAGATCTTTCAATAATTTAGATCTTCATTCTGTACCTCAAGTCTGCTAGAAAATCATGTAAACATTAAAGGGATACTGTCATGGGAAAAATTTTTTTTTCAAAATGTATCAGTTAATAGTGCTGTTCCAGAAGAATTCTGCATTGAAATCCATTTCTCAAAAGAGCAAACAGATTTTTTTATATTTCATTTTGAAATCTGACATGGGGCTAGACATATTGTCAATTTCCCAGCTGCCCCAAGTCGTGTGACTTGTGCTCTGATAAACTTCAATCAGTCTTTACTGCTGTACTGCAAGTTGGAGTGATATCACCCCTCCCTTTCCCCCACCCCAGCAGCCTAACAACAGAACAATGGGAAGGTAACCAGATAACAGCTCCCTAACACAAGATAACAGCTGCCTGGTAGATCTAAGAACAACACTCAATAGTAAAATCCAGGTCCCACTGTGTACTATTCAGTTACATTGAGAAGGAAAAACAACAGCCTGCCAGAAAGCAGTTCCCTCCTGAAGTGCTGGCACAAGTCACATGACTGGGGCAGCTGGGAAATTGACAAAATGGCTAGCCCCATGTCAGATTTCAAAACTGAATATAAAAAAATCTGTTTGCTCTTTTGAGAAATGGATTTCAGTGCAGAAGTCTATTGGAGCAGCACTATTAACTGATGCATTTAAAAAAAAAACATGTTTTCCCATGACAGTTTCCCTTTAAATAAACCCAATAGACTGGCTTTGCTTCCAGTAAGGATTAATTAAGAGAAAAAAGTGTTGGAAGGTCAACAACCCTTTAAGATATTTAATGGTGCTTTAACACTATGGGGAACCCAGCAGCCCCCCCCCCCCCCAATCATGTAGCCATGCCTTTTAGTGAATGTTATGTAATTACTGATCTTGCTCGGCTGCCACTGTTCTTGCTATACTGGAGGCTCTCCACTCTCAGCAGGTGCCTCTATTGGGAAAAATAACAGCCTTTCCTACATTCCCCCTTTACATGGATTATAAATTCACCTTTAAATGTTAATTAGTGTATTTAAAACAACTGTCAACCTCTGTAGCAGCCAATCATCTTGCCTTACTATTCACACTACCCCACAGATACCAACCAATTCCTTCATACTATTAGGGTTGCCAACTTGCATGTATTTATAGTTTATAAGCAGCCCCAGCATCACTCTGTCAGCCTTTATAAATCATATGATAAGGGCTGAATGTAGGTCTGGGGATGCTTTAATCACCAGATCCTAGCCTGGCACAGACAGCTCATCTGCCCTACTCCAGATCACTAGAGAGCTGTTTTCTTTTAATAAGTGATTTTTCTATTTATTATATAGGTATCCATTACCTGCCCCTAAAGCTGTCTCCCTAGATATGGGTGCCTATATGGTATATACAGCCCTGCATATGATTTCCAGGGATTGATTACTGCAGAAAAGGTTTCATTGGTTGTTGCCTATATGACACTCATTAAGTCAGGTTTTGTGTCCTGTATCCTTTTCTCATTGGTCATCACCCCTATAAGAAGTTTGTACATGGGTGGGACCTAGGGTTGCCACCTTTTCAAGAAAAAAGTACCGGCCTTCCTATATATTTACTTTTTTTCCCTATTAAGAACACAGGGATCAACCATCATTTTTACTGATCAGGCTGGTAAAATACCAGGCCAGGTGGCTACCCTAGTGGGAATATTAGGCCAGGGCCTCCATCAGGGGGCACAGCAGGTACAGCTGTACTGGGCCCAGCAGTTTTTGAAGCATAAAGGGAGGCCCAGTGGTTCTACACTGCCTGGATTTGCCAAGTCCCCCTTAAGTCGTGAAGAATCTGAAGCCTCCAAAAGCCACCACCACCGATTAGACCAAAAGGCCGCTGAATAAACCCAAAAGCCGTTGAAAAGACTCAAAACTGTCGAAAAGACCCAAAACTGTCGAAGAACCAAAGCTGCGGAAGGACCAGAAAGCCACCAAAAGGACCCAAAGCTGATGAATTGAGCCGATAAATAGGAGAAAGAGCGGAACAAGAAGCGAGTGAAGAGGACCTTTAAAGGTAAGTTCCACTGAACACCACTGGTCATTTTTTTGGTTTAAATCCCCGACCACCAATATTTTTTATGTAACTTTTTTAACTTGTGGGGGGACTGGATAAAAATGTATTTTTTTAACTAAAGGGAGGCCCTGGCCACCAATTAGTTATTTTTACTTGTGGAAGGGGGGGCAGTCTACCAATGGTATTTAAATTGTGGGGGGGCCCAGGCAACCAATGTTTTTTTTTATAGCTTGTGGAAGGGGTGCCTAGCCACCAATTTATTGTTTTTTAAACTTATAGGGGGAACTGACCACAAATTAATTTTGTAGGGACGCCATGACTACCAATGTTTTTTTTTATAACTTTTTGGGTAGAGTTTTTACTGTTTTAGCTCGGATGAATAAGTGGCTTTTTTACATTGGTGTGGGCGGGATCTGGGGTAGGGCTTTGGGTCATGCTGGGGAAGGGACTAGGGGGCCCAGAGATTTCTGATGGCATTTCTGCACTTACCTATGAGTATGTGCCCATTTGGCACAAAACGCATTAGTCGATACAGGTCCTAATAAGTACTTTTTACATTTTTATTATTATGTTGCTACTGCATTTATTAAAGAGTCTTTTCCCTTTCTTTTAGCTTTTGCACAGGTAGGGCACCCCTAATTTCCACTAACAATGAGACACTGCTATGAATGGTGGGGCACTCACAGCTTTATAGGAGTAACAGAGAGAGCTGGTATTTCGGAATGCTTCTCCTATGGGGAATATGGATGCTGCTATTAAGGTCAATGGGTTACCCATCATTAACTGTCCCATATGGCAGCCAGACACTGTACGACACATATAACAACTGGTGGAATCCTGGCCTCTATATACTGGAAAGCCCATTGCCTGGAGTGGAGAGGGGGTTTGACTTGGCCTGTTGCACGCTCCTCATCTGTTTCAGACATTATAAATCTCATCCAAACTGTTTTTTTTCTCTCTGTCCTATATCTCACAGCAAGGGGAGCTCAGCCAAATTCTGCAGAGGTCTGTATATTTTTATGTTTGTGCAAGGAGAACTATGGTGCATATTATCATCAGGGGCTGGATCCATTTGAGGTGTAAAGGAAGGGGGGGTCATTGGAATTTGGGAGCAAAAAAAAGCAGGATCTCTGCAAAAGTGACTGTGCTCCCTCTTTCACCCCCGCCCCATCCCAACATCTACATCTGGTTTTAATATACCATTATTTCAATCCATGAAGGAAGCCAAAGAGGGGGAGGAAAGGAGAGAAAGAGAGCTTCCTGTAACAATTCAGCAGGGGGTGAACTGGCTCACATTGCTCTGCAAGGGATTACATGCACTTTATGGGGGACAGGGAAACAAAATTACCTTTTGCCTGTATGGGGCTCGCCAGCTGCAGCCCACAGGCATGTACAGCAGAAAGATGGGTTGGGTGGTGCTCTTTAATATGAGCCCTGGGACAGGCTGTGCTATTATAGAGTACCTACTCCCTTTCATACACGCACATACCTTACAATACTGGCCACAGGGACCACACAATAAACATTGTAATACTTTATTTACCAGTAAATCCTTTCATTAGAAAATGACATCCATTCATTAGAAAAAAGTAGGTCCCTTCCCTGGAAAATGGTCTGTTACATTGAGAGCTGTGATGTAGTAGAATTCTTTTCCTCAAGTGATTGTGCTGGCAGATACATTAGACAGCTTCAAGAAGGGGTTGGCTATTCTTGACCTTCAAGAAGTGATCAAGTACCTTTTGAGCTTCAAGAAGAGGTTGGGTCCCTTTGAGCTTCAAGAAGAGGTTGGGTCCCTTTGAGCTTCAAGAAGGGGTCGGGTACCTTTGAGCTTCAAGCAGGGGTCTGGTACCATTGAGCTTCAAGAAGGGTTGTTGTACCTTTGAGCTTCAAGAAGGGGTTGGGTACCTTTGAGCTTCAAGCAGGGGTCGGGTACCTTTTGAGCTTCAAGAAGGGTTGTTGTACCTTTGAGCTTCAAGAAGGGTTGTTGTACCTTTGAGCTTCAAGAAGGGGTTGGGGTACCTTTGTAGAAAGGGAGAAATGCAGGGTCACTGAATCCAATTCAGGGGCTGGCCCTGTTGGAGTTGGAAAGGATTTTTCAGTGCGGTTTTTTTTTTTTTGCTTCCGTTCGGATTAACAAGCAGGGTTGATAGGGTATGTGTCCTTTTTCAACAGCTGGGAGGCAACCCTAAGCAATAATAAGCAAATGAAGTTTCTTATGTGGCGGTATTAAGGGGATGAGGTGGCAACCATGAGGATAGATTATTGCCTAGGGCAAATTGCCCTTAAGATGCTATTATGCATTTAGAAATAAACAAAAGATACGTAGGCCACACCCCTAATTTGCCTTGGTTATGTCCAGTTATGTCTCCCCTCACTTTCCCTGACCCTTTTGGCACCTGCAGTTTGTAACTGCCTCACCTAAATTACAGAAAGGCTGTCTCCCATAGACTCCATCTTATTCAAATTTTTAAAAATGTTTTCCTTTTTCTGTGTAATAATAAAACAGTAGCTTGTACGTGATACCAACTAATATATAATTATTCCTTACTGGAAGCAAAAAAAGCATATTTAATGTTTACATGATTTTCTAGTAGACATATGGTATGAAGACCCAAGTTGTGGAAAGATCCATTATTTGAAAAGCACCAGGTCCCAAGCATTCTGGATAGCAGATCACATACCTGTAGTATTATTCCTTCCTTCCTACGTCTACTAGAAAATTCTGTAAACCTAGGTTGGTTTTGCCTCCAATAAGGTTTAATTATATCTTAGTTGGGATCAAGTAAAAGCTACTGTGATTACAGAGAAAAAGGGAAATCATTTTATGAAAATAATCCAAATTTTTTAAAAATTGAGTCCGTAGGAGACAGACTTTCCATAATTTTGAACTTTCCGGATAACAGGTTTCCAGGTAACGTGTCCCATATCTGTATTAAGGACTCCAAGAAGCACTAATTTGTTTTCTCTCCATGGTAATCCAATGTATTTGTGTTTAGGGTAATAGCAAACACTGCAAATCCACCATCTGTTTTGGGCAGCAGCCAAAATACTTCTCCTAGGTCCATGTAACACACTCCCAAATGCACAGACGTTCCAGTACAGAATTCTGTGCATTGCAGGAGGAATTAGTGAGAGCAGAAGGAGGTTCTCAAGATACAGTGTGGGTGAGACACAGTGAGTGCATACACAGACACGGAATAAACATGGAATTGTGTACATTTCAATGACTGCTAGAGAACCACACCAGCTGGAGCCCAGATTAAATAGATATAATCATTGGGAGGCATCTGGGTACCATCACAATCGGACAAAACTCAACTTTATATTGAGTTTTAACTGTGGAAGGTTAATAGACCAGAAGATATAACAGGAGTCATGACAATATTTTATATGGACCAGTACCAGGGAGTCCTACAGAAGGAGAAAACTTTCTCAGGGACTTGCCTGTTCCACAACCAAAATGCTTTATCCTGTCCCAAATGTGGCACTTGGAAAGGGGAGGCTTTTGTGGTTGTCAGAATAACTAATAGAACCTAGGACTCAAGAGTTGCAACAAATATTTAATCTATTCCAAAACAGTGGAGTTCCTAAAATTGCCCATAGTAATTAAGGGGAGTCGAGTGAAGGTCAAGATTTGGATATATTCTTTCCTGGTTCTTGCTAAATCTATATCACAGTTACCAGATGTTACTTATCAACCACACTTTGTTGTGAGCGGATGCAGCCTGACCAAACATTGAGTGCTTGAACCCAAAAATTCTTTAAACCTCTTCCAAAACCAGGGAGTTACGTATCTGCTAGGTGTACCTCTTTTTCAAAGGGGTTTTGTTTTATTCATGGGGACATACTGGTGCCTTGGCCCCATAAAAAGTAATGAAGCCCATTTCTATTTAATTCTTGATATGGTAGTCTTGAACCTTAACCTTAAGTGTAACCTGGAAGAAGGACAACATTTGTTCGTTACATTATCAGTTTAATTACAGGTTTGGGACCATCATGTTCACGTTTCCCATGTTCCCCTCATGGGACCATCATGTTCACAGTATCCGACCTCTGCTTGAAGCTCAATGGTACCCGACCCCTGCTTGAAGCTCAAAGGTACCCGACCCCTGCTTGAAGCTCAAAGGTACCCGACCCATTCTTGAAGCTCAAAGGTACCCGACCCCTGCTTGAAGCTCAAAGGTACCCGACCCCTGCTTGAAGCTCAAAGGTACCCGACCCAATCTTGAAGCTCAAAGGGACTCATCCCCTTCTTGAAGCTCAAAAGGTAACCAACCACTTCTTGAAGATCAAAAATACCCAACCCCTTCTAGTAGCTGTCTAATTTATCTGCCAGCACAATCACTTGAGAGAAAGAATTCCACTACATCACAGTCTGTAACAGACCATTTCCAGGGAAGGAATCTCCTTTTTTCTAATGAATGTCCTTGTACCTACTGAAAGGATTTACTGGTAAATCACAATGTTTATTGTGTGGTCCCTGTGGCCAGTATTGTAAGGTATGTGGGTGTATGAAAGGGAGTAGGTACCCTATAATAGCACGGCCTGTCCCAGGGCTCATCATGTTCACTTATCCCATGCCCACCATAAATACATTGAATTACCATGAAGAGAAACAAATTACTGCTTCTTGGAGTCTTTACTACAGATATGGGACATGTTATCTGGAAAACCGTTATCCGGAAAGCTCAAAATGATGGAAAGGCCGTCTCCTATGGAAATCATAAAATGATTTCCTTTTTTCCTCTGTAATAACAGTAGCTTGTACTTGATCCCAACCAAGATATAATTAATCCTTATTGGAGGCAAAACCAAACTAAGAATACAGAATTTTCTAGTACACTTAGGAAGGAAGGAATAACACATCAAAGAGATTGTTTGTGCCAAGTGGTCACTTCACACCCTCTTGTCAGATCTCAGGAGTTTACATTTCCTACTGTTTCTATTACTGTAATATACTCTGTTCTTAGAGTACTGGGCTGAACCAGCTTGTGTATATTGTTTCCTTCACAGTTTTAGCAGTTTTAACTACAATGAGTTCAGTTTCCGACCAATTTATGTGTGTGGGGGGGGGGTGAAGGTAAGTGATTGACCCAGACCTGCAAGTGAAAAGGCTACCTCTAGCTTTCAATAAGACCAACAAGGGCTGTAGTTCACCAACAAACTTTGGGGGCAGTGGGATTTTCATGATGTCACTAATAGATATCCAGCTGACTTCAGGCAAGTAGAGGGGTGGGTAATATTTAAAGTATGGTTAGTAGGGATGCACCGAATCCACTATTTTGGATTCGGCCGAACCCCCGAATCCTTCCCGAAAGATATGGCCGAATACCGAACCGAATCCGAACCCTAATTTGCATATGCAAATTATGGGTGGGAAGGGGAAAACATATTTTACTTCCTTGTTTTGTGCCAAAAAGTCACGCGATTTAGCTCCCTGGCCCTAATTTGCATATGCAAATTAGGATTCGGTTCGGCCAGGCAGAAGGATTCGGGCGAATCCGAATCCTGCTGATAAAGGCCGAATCCTGGCCGAATCCCGAACCGAATCCTGGATTCGGTGCATCCCTAATGGTTAGGGTTAGGAATTTAAGGAAAATATTTTTAGATCTGTGGGGTGTGAGAGGTGTGATTTGTGGGGTTTTAAATCTGATTTTGGATGAGAAATATTTGTAATGATTGAAGGGGCAGTGTTTCTTCAAAATGTCAGCTTTTTCTATTTGGAAATAAATGTGTAAGTATCGGAAAGTTTTGGACACCTTGGATTTCTTGGACTTGGCAGGGCACTGGG
Source organism: Xenopus borealis (assembly GCA_024363595.1). Classification (NCBI taxonomy): domain Eukaryota; kingdom Metazoa; phylum Chordata; class Amphibia; order Anura; family Pipidae; genus Xenopus; species Xenopus borealis. The sequence goes on from CM044448.1 coordinate 5,611,371, forward strand.
AAAAAGGGGGGTCCTGACACCCCATGTATTCACCCCCATACAGAATATAGGCTAATGGCTCACACGACACATTCAAAATGGTTCAACAATGCCCAAAATCATCCCCTGCCATCAGTTTATAAAGTCTCCTGTTGGCAAGAAATGCGTAGAGTTTAATCCTTTTTGCTTTGTAACTTCCAAAAATCCGATGTAAAAAGCTTTATAATAAAGGAGCTAAACTGTGATTTATGGGAGCTGAGTTTGGATCCAGTATTAGGTTTTTGCAGCCTGGGAAAAGTCATTCAATCTCCCTGATCTCCCCAGGCTGCATCTGGAAAAATCAGTACAGAGCTGTACAATACAAACAGCCATAAAAAAAGAAGAGAATCAAAAACCTATATTATTGCTGATCAATCTGCTGCCATCGATCACTTAACCACTATGGTTATAAACATGGTTGGAAATCTTCCTGTTTCTTTAACTCTTTAAATCTTTTTTTTTTTTGCTCTGAAAGCCCATGTGTATCTATAGGTTTGAGAAGATGTAGCTAATGTATCTCCATTCATGAATACAGAACTACTGAAAGCAGGCAGCACTGCATTCAATGGGGCACACACCTGTCTCCTTTTTGGAGTGCAGACACTTGCAGCTATTTTAATTGGATGTATGTGTAATACTTTGCATGCTTTCAAAATGCCTGGAACTAGGGGTGGGCAGAAGAGGCACCTGCCTAGGGTACTACAATGGGGGGGGGGCAGGTATCTGGGCAGTCAGAGTCGGACTGGGACACCGGGGGAAAAACCCGGTGGGCTCCGGTTTTTGGGTTTGTGTTGGGATGGGGTGATTGGTGGGTTAAGAGGGGGCTTTGCCGCTGGAGGGCCGAGGGGGGATAATGTGGGGGGCCCATGAGGCTGCAGGCCTCCAGTCCGATGCCGTGGGTAGTAGTGATGAGGATCAGGTAGGTTTGGGTCAATCTTGCTGCTCCTCTTGCAGACTACAGGGTTCTGGCTACCTGTTTTATAGACTTGAGCCTGCCCCGGCCCACTCCTTTTTCAATGTCATCAACGGGTCTATAAGTCTATAAATGGAATGGGGAACTTGCGTGCAGACAGGTCCGGGTCAGGTGTGGATTGAGAAAAACTTTTTATTTTTGATGGCTGATCCCAATGATATTAATAGGAAAAAAAAGCTGAATAGATAGGTAGGTCGGAATTTTTTATAAGAAAAGGTGGCAACCCTTCACACAAAGGGGAGGGGGAGTGAGGTGGCTGGCCGGGTTGCCTAGGGTTTCCAAGTGAGCTTGGCCTAGCCGTGGGGTAAAGGTGCACTTTTTGAAAGATTTTGAAAGAGTTGTTAGATGATGTGAAGTTTTCCTTAGCAAGACATTAAACCAGGAACGTAGCACACTGTGTTAATTTAGCTGCGTCTGCACAATTGTTGACACATGGCAGCCATTTAAAGCTGATGTTGTTTTAGTATATTCCAGCTTGAAACTCTGCCACTGTAGAAGTCTGTTTGTGACGAGATGCTTTGGGGCATTGCTGCAACTTTGCTTGATGAGCAATTTTATCACTTCAACAAGTACTATCTTATTACGTTATGAACTCATTCTAACACACTTCACCAGGGAGCGTGCTTTTCTTTTGGATTTATTTTTTAAACTGCATCTGCTCACACTGTGATGGTCTGGGATGCGGCAGTCAGCTGTGTTCTGACAACAGTATGATTTACCTCCCTTAAAGGTAGGGTTGCCACCCAGCCGGTATTTTACCGGCCTAGCCAGTAAAACACCTGCTAAGGCCGGGGCCGGTATTACAAATTTACCGGCAATGTAGCTGCCGGTAAATTTGTAATACACTTAAAATGACCCATCGGCCTGCCCCCAATCCCCTGTATACTTACCTTTCCTCCTCTTGTTGAACGCGCAGCGTCGTGGACACGCCCCCGAAATGTCATGGACCCGCCCCCAAAACGTCACGGCCCCGCCCCCGAAACGGCATAGACCCGCCCTTTTTTTGGTCCTGCCCCCGCAGGCCGGTAAAAACTAAATGAAAAGGTGGCAACCCTACTTAAAGGGGTTGTTCACCTTTAAATTAACTGTTGGTATGATATAGAGAGGGATATTCTGAGACAATTTGCAATCCGTTTTCATTTTTTATGATTTATGGTTTTTGAGTTATTTAGCTTTATATTCCGGTTTGCAACTTCAGCAGTGTGGTTGCTAGGGTAACCGTACACGGATTTGCATAAGAGACTGGAACATGAATAGGAGAGACCTGAATAGAAAGCAAAAAATAATAAGCAAAAGCAATAACAACACACGTATAGCCTTACAGAGCATTTGTTGTTTAGATGGGTTCAGTGACCCCCCCCATTTGAAAGCTGGAAAGCTGGAAATAATGAAAAAAAAAACAAGTAAAGAGAAATGGTGATGAGCCCTGTTTTTAATGCTTTTGTTATTTTGGAGTTATTGAGGCAACAACAGCAACATACAAACCTCACCCAGCCACGTTGCACTGCTGTTCACAGGAAAGTGTTCACCAGTCACCAACAAATTTAAAGAAAACAAACATTTTTTTGAAAAAAAAGCATTGAACATGAGCTTATAGTAACTGCATCATGGGTACTTTTCTCTGGGCATTACTTTGGCACAGGCCGGGGCAGTAGGAGGGAATACGATGAGGCTGGTGAGGAGTCACCAAAACTTTTTTTTTTTTTTTTTTGTCTTCCCCCAGTTTTTCCCACTTGCTTGCGTAATGTCTGATCCAGCCCTTTTACTTTAGCCGTCGCACAAGCCCAGACATACAAGAGCTTTTCATCTACTCCCTTTCCCCTCCCATATTTCCCTCCTCCTTCCCCCCCCCCACTCATCTGTGCCATTTCACCCCTCCATCCTTTGCAAGCAGCTCTGTAGGTTAGTATTAGAATGCATTGCTGCAGCAGGCATCTAGCTGCCTTCCACTGGATCTGCCTCCTTATCCAATGCTGCTGCCTGCTCTCTGCCTCTGATTTGCAACTTACAAGTCCCATTGGAGGTAAGTCGGAACTTTCCCTGGGCTTGTGCCTCTGTGCCAACCCAGCTGGGGGGCTTCTGGTGGCCCTCTGCATGCTCCACTTGTGTTTGGGAATGTTAATTTATTCATTGTTCTTTAAACAGATGCGTGACTTCCTCTGCATCTCCCAGAATCAAGTGGCACAAACGGGAATATTTGGGGTGGCAGAGAGGTGGCCTAGCATAGAGACAGAGGGAAAATAGAGTGAGACTTTGTGGATTTGAGTAGAAGCAGATGTGAATTGGACAGTTTCATGTTAGAATGGGGGAGGTGTACCAGAAACTCAGACATCAGGAAAAAAAAAAAGGAGAAAGATATGTAGAAGGGGGGTTTCTATAAATCGGTCACCACCCTCGCCTCCTGCTAAATGCAGGGGCCCCGATTTCTTGCTATTTGGCATTGGGGACTGTTAATAACTGCGCAGCTTTTGTGTCACTTATATATTTTTCTGTGTCTTAAAAGTGTGTTGCAAAACAATAATTGCAAAAAAATCACTAGAAAATATAATCTAACATCAGTTTTTGTGTTTGCTTGGAAATGGTCTGTATGGAGTCAGGGCACCAAATCACTCCATACAGACCACAGGGAAGTGAGGCAGGCTGGATTAAAGGTAGTCATGCATTAGCAGATCATTTAGTATCAGACCTACTGGCCCTCTGACCAAGTGGTTGGATAACATAGTTACATAGTTAAATTGGTTTGAAAAAAGACCAAAGTTCATCATCCCCTCCAAATGAAATCCAGCATCCATACACACACCCCTCCATACCTTAGGAAAATTAAATGTACCCCTATTTATACTAGCTATAGAGTATCACAATAGCCTTTGATATTATGTCTGTCCTGTAAATCATCCCCCTCTTATAGTCATTAACAGAATCAGCATCACAACATCACCCGGCAGTGCATTCCACAACCTCACTGTCCTCACTGTGAAGAACCACCTACTCTGTTCCTTTAGGAACACACGGTCAGATTTGGGGTGATTAGTCGCTCAGTGACAAATCACCTCTTCTTCGGGGCAACTAATCTCCCAGAACTGGCTTCCCACCGGCTAGAATGTACATCACCAGCGGGATGGCACTCTGAGTTCTTTGTTTTCCGAAGACTGCCATAGTTTCCTTATCGGGCAACTTCGGGCTACTTTGGAAAACAAAGCGCTCAGAGTGCCACAAGAATCCCACTTGCGATTTACATTCTAGCCGGAGGGAAGGAGCAGTTTGGGGAGATTACTCGCCCTGAAGAAGAGGAGATTTGTCACCGTGCAACTAATCTCCCCGAATCTGACTGTGTCTCTGCCCTTAAATGAAACTTCTTTTCTGTTAGTCTGAAAATGTGGCCTCTGGTGCAGTGATCCTCTTCATGTCCCCTCTCAAGTTTCTTTTTTTCCAGGGAAAACAACCCCAACCTGGACAGTCTCACCTCATAATCTAACCAGTTTAGTTGCACTTAGTCTCTGCACTCTCTCCAGCTCATTTACATCCCTCCTAAGGACTGGAGTCCAAAACTGCACTGCATACTCCAGATGAGCTCTTACTAGGGATCTATAAAGAGGTACAATTATGTTTTCATCCCTTGAGTTTATGCCCTTTTTTATGCAGGACAGAACTTTATTTGCTTTAGTGGCCACAGAATGACTGTCAGGAATTAGACAACTTGTTATCTACAAAAACCCCTAATAATAAATGAGTGGCACACACCACCAGGCCTGCATGTCCTCATCAACAGATGCCACCTAAACCTGCCTTGTTTATTACAATTTGGCCCACTTCTCAGGTAAAGGTCTCAGGGCTAGAACTAGGGGTAAGTAGGGCACGTGTCTAAGGTGCAACGGTAAAGTCTTCTACCTCCTTCCTCTAATTCAGGCCCTTCTGTCCCCACCTCTGCAGCTCTTACATCCATAGTGATAGTCGAAACTCTAGGGGTGCGTGGCCATATTTGGCTGGGCACCCAAGCTTGGCCAGGCCCTGTGAGTACAGCAAGGACAAATGGACTTTTATGACAGTGAAGGTTTTTATATGCAGTAGAAGTGATGGTTTGGTGTCTCAGCTCCCTGTGCCAGACACTTGCAGATGGCAGACATTGGCATACCCTTACAATATGTCCTACCAGACCTGTATATGGCCTGTAGTGGGCTCCCATTACAATTCTGCCAGATAACATGAAAATAAAGCCTAAAACTTCAGAGTACTCAATGGCCACCGTACTGCCCTGTGCCCCAGGCATAAAACTGTTGGAAATTTAATGTATAGGCCTGTGTATTATCATTATTATTATTAGCAGCAGCTCTATGAAAGGAAACATTTTCATAGGCTGGTTGGTCCTTTGGGAATAGATGCATTTGGTAGAGCATGAAGTTATATAAGGTACAGACCAATATATATATATATATATGTGTGTGTGTGAAGAATGGCGGCACTCACAGGCATTTCAGGCGAAATAAAGAAAAACTTTTTATTTAACTCGACGTTTCGATCCCTCACAGGGCTCTTTCTCAAGAGTATACAAACATGCTCTTG
>CM044448.1:5619530-5658630 GCA_024363595.1 Xenopus borealis
TATATATATATATATATATATAGTTCCAGTAGAACCTGCATTTAATGTTTTTCAAGTGACCATAAAAAAAAATCTAGGAAAATTAATTATGCATTATACTGTATATAAGGGAGACCACAAAAAAAAGAAGTGTACAATAACTGAAACAATCCAATTTCATTGTGCAGCTTTAGGGGGGGAAGTGGTCATTGAGTATCTGTAAAAAAAAGAAATCCCCCCAGTCAGTTGATGGACACTTTGGGGCTAAATTTGCGGGCAGAGTTGAAGGGAAGGCTTTGTGCTCCATTTACCCAAGATTGGTGCATGTTTGGACACATAGGGGTGGCTAGATTTCTGCTGCTAGAACCTACTCATGGTACATTCCATTTATGACAATGGCAACATTATCTGCCCAGCATTGCCAGGACAGGGGGCCCACCCCCTAACATTTTATCTACCATGTTGTATGTGTAGAAGTGAGTCGTGAGCATCTGCTTGTTTGTTTTTATAGCAACACTTGCAAAATGACAAGATGTCATGGTTTCTTCCTTATTATATTTAAATATACCTGTTTGAGGGTTCAAACGAGTGACTGTGGGGGCCCACCAATCAGATCTTTGCCCTGAACCTACCAGGATCTGTATACAGCCCACCATGTTCAACATTTCAATTTTGTGCTGCAGACCTTAAAGTATTTTAAGGAAAGTCTTCTCACACCCAGTTGTTTCTCTCTCTTAAAGGGTTGGTTTACCAAGCCAAGGGACAACACGAATCCCTGATATCTAGGGCCAATCAATTAGATTGAGACAGTGCCAAATGGTAGATGGCTAATATAGGTTTATGATGAAAATTATTAAGAGCTAATTGGAATTTGTAGAGACAAGTGAGGCCCAGTGATAGATACTCCTGCACTCATGCCAGTCTGCAGTATTCCATCTTCATCACTGGTTCCTATTAATGACATTCTTTTTTATGTTTGATTTCAGCCTATGTCCAAGATGTAACACTATGTTTTTGTTCACGTCAGTCTACAGCTGCAGAGCCCAAAGTGTTAATAATTGGTGGAATGATTACATGTATAACAGCGCACAAGAGCTCTTGACCCCTCTCTTTCTCTCCCTCCATCCACTCCAACCCAGCAGTCGGCTCCCTTGAGGGTCAGCTCTGCGGTCACTCGCGATATAATGGGAGCTGTGTTCTGCATTACTGCAACACATGGAGCGTGACCTAATCCCATGGGCAGAATTTAAATCGCCAAGCCTCCTACACTGCAGTATATTTGGGAAACAAAACTCGGTCCTTAACCACATGTTGGAGAACTAGGATCGATAAACAGGTATGGGATCCGGAAAGCTGTTCTCCAGAATGCTCCGAATTATGGAAAGGATGTCTTCCATAGACTCCATTTTATCCAAATAATCCAAATTTCTATAAAAGGATTTCCTTTTTCTGTGTAATAATAAAACAGTAGCTTGTACTTGATCCCAACTAAGATATAATTAATCTTTATTGGAAGCAAAACCAGACTATTGGGTTTATTTCATGTTTATATGATTTTCTAGTTGACTTAGGGCAGAGGCACATGGGCAGATTCGAGGAGATTAGTCACCCGGCAACAAATCTCCTCTTCTTCGGGGTGACTCCCCCAAAAGCCTTCCCCTACCTTCCCACTGGCTAGAATGTAAATCACTGGCTGTATGGCAGTGCTTCTTTTCCAAAGTTGCCCGAAGTTTTCTTGTGAGGCAACTTCTGGTGACTTGTTTGGGGAGATAAATTGCCCCGAAGAAGAGGAGATTTGTTGCCGGGTGACTAATCTCCCCAAATCTGCCCATGTGTCTCTGCGCTATGAAGATCCAAATTACAGACCCCCAGGTCCTTAGCATACTGGATAACAGGTCCCATATGAGGTCATTTGTGAAGTCAGGGCAGTGTCAGACTGGGACACCAGGGGCCCACCCAAAAACCTTAGACCAGGGGCCCACTCTCAGTACTAATGTACTTCTCAGTTTGTTTCCTTTACCTACTACTATAATCTATATAATCAATTATTCCATCTATTTAGCCTCTTTGATAGAAATAGGGAATAGGGAATGAAATAGGCCAAAAGTTTAGCAGCATGAGGGCCCACCTTGGCCCACCGGGAGTTTTCCTGGTATTCTGGTGGGCCAGTCCAACACTGGGTCAGGGTAGTCTCTCCTATTTGGACAACTGCTCTGTATGTGTGTCTGGCTGATACAGTAGGACAGGACCCTAAATTACTACCAAGGCTAAGAACCCATTGGTATCCAAGGAGCCTTTGTAGAATGGATGTGAAAGCTCCTCACAATAACCAGACAGAATCTGTGACTTTTAGCAGCAGAGCACAGTCACTTTGCGTCCAGAAATAATGCGAGCTGACCACAAGACCAACTGTAACGTACAATTTGCTCACTGGCGCTCACAGAAAAGCCATCGTATAAAGATGCCTTGAAATAATCTGTGAAGGAGCCAGGCGGAAAACAGTATTTCCTTAGTAATGTCACTGGATTCAGCACCATTGGGTCAGGACTTGTTGCCTGAGGACATCAAGTGAGCAGGAACTCGTTGCTACTGCTCGTTATAAAAGAACATCTTTTGATGAATCAGAAATAAACATTTTTAAATTTTTTTATGAACTTCCCTTTCTGTATTCTTCTGTTCTGTCGTCTCCATTCAAACCACATATTGTTGTCTTCATTTAAAACTATTTCCTTAGTCTGGCTTTTGTGGTTTTTAAGTGTATTATAATCTAATTACAAGGGTATTTAAGTTGCAAGGTTATGTAAGGAAGCTAAAAATGAACTTACTGGTGATGTCCTTTAAGTGTTTAAGGCAGGGATCCCCAACCAGTGGCTCATGAGCAACATCCAACAACTTGGCTGGTGCCCCCAGTGGCTTGTAAACAGGTGCTTATTTTTGAATTCCAAGTTCCAATGCAAGTTTTAGTTGCATAAAAATCATAGGTGCTGCCGAACAGAGCCCACTGTAGGCTGCCAGTCCACATAGGGGCTACCAACATTCAATTACTGCCCATATTTGGCTCCCCAAGAACTTTTTTCATGCTTATGTTGCTCTCCAACCTTTTTTTTTTTACATTTGAATGCAGCTTACTGGTAAAAAAACAAACCCCTGGCTATTGGGTGCAGTGTCGGACTGGGACACCAAGGGCCCACCGAAAACCTAAGACCAGGGGCCCACCATAAAACCTTAGACCAGGGGCCCACTCTCAGTACTAATATTCTTCATCTCCTCAATCAACCTCTACTCTCCTAGTTTGTTTTCTTTACATACTATAATCAATTATTCCATCTTTTTAGCCTCTTTGTTCTCATAGAAATAGGGAATGGCCATGAAATAGGCCAAAAGTTTAGCAGTATGAGGGCCCACTGACACCTTGGCCCACCGGGAGTTTTCCTGGTATTCTGGTGGGCCAGTCCGACACTGATTGGGTGCATTGTTGTGCCTATTAGGTTGTACTTGCATTCTCTACTCTGCACTCTTCCTACCTTGTTTTTTGTTCTTCAGAATTGCTCGGCCATTCTTTATCTTCATGCTGTTTTCACATTCCCCTCTTTTTCACAGTATTTCTTTTATATTCTTATCTCTGTATTTCCTTCATCTTCTGTTTTCCCATTCTCTTCCAGCTTTTTGGTTCTCTTTTTCTTTTTCTTTTTACTGTTCTTCTATCTTTTTGTATCTGCATCCTATGTTTCCTTCCTTTGAAGGGCAAGGAAAGGCAAAGAAATAAAATCCCATTTTTACTTTCTTTAATGAAAAAGAAATCTATCTCCAATATACTTTAATTTTAAAATGTGTACCGTTTTTATAAGAAACCTGACTGTATGCAGTGAAATTCTCCCTTCATTTAGTGCTTCTGGCAGGGAAACAATCACTTATGAACAGCAGGGGGAGCCCTTACTTACCAGCCATGCAGAACTCAAGCAGCTTTGTTTTTTTTATATCATTTATGACGATCCCTAAGCAGCACAGACCATACTGAGCATGTGCAGTGCCAGTGTCAGACAAAGATGTATAACAAAGTTACAAGATGACAGCCCCCTGTGGCCAACTTTGAAAGCATAAATCATTTGTTTGATTAGGCTTGTGGTGCAGTAAGTTCATGTTTATGTTTAGTATACAAAATACACCATTTCTACCCTTATTCTATTTTACACTTTCCCTCCCTTTCCTTTTGAATTTCCATCAGTAAACTACATTATTCCCAACGGTAATTACACCATCTCTTTTGCTCATACATCTATGGCTCTTCCACAAGACTATAAAATAAGTAAATAAAACATATTTTACTTTGTATACACCAGTCTGCAAGATGGTTAAAAAAAAAAAAAATTAAGTGAACTTTCCCTTTAATGGGAAAATGGAAGATGAACCCTGGGTATAAAGGCTATATTTTCCTGTATTTGCTGCCAACACACTTCTAAAGCTCAGCATCCTGTGTTTCTTCCCCCCTGCAGTTGTGGTAAATTGGACTTTGGATTCTGTTTCCCAGACTTGAGCGCCACCCAAAAACCTTACTCAACTCATTTTCCAAATACCAGATTTGTTCTTAAAATTACAAAAAAAAAGGAACTTAACCCTTGGAAGTAGTAGCTCTAAAGCAGGGGTCCCCAACTGCCGGTCCGTGACCCAGAACGTGCCTGTGGACAGTCCTGAACTGGGCACCCGTAATTAATCTGGCCGGCCAAATTGGATGCCGGCGACCAGAATTGGACGCTGACCCCTCCGACCCCCCTCCCAACTCCTTGCAAAAATTTTGCCACTACACCAGTTCCCGGACCAAAAATGGTTGAGGACCCCTGCTCCAAAGGGACAATTACCTGAAATAACGAAGGCACAGGGCAGCCTTTAAGGGATACTGACACTTGTATGGCAATACAATTTAATAAAAAGCACCAATTCCAGGTCTAGTAACCCATGGCAACCAAACACATGTTTTTGTTGGAAGTACTGCAAATGCATCGCAAAGTACAACGCCCAATTAGTAATCCCCAAAAGTAATTATAATCAGTTGTACAGGTGTGGGACCTGTTATCCAGAATGTTCGGGACCTGGGGTTTTCTGGATCTTTCCGTAATTTGGATCTTCATACCTTACATCTACTAAAAAATTATTTCAACACGAAATAAAGCCAATAGGCTGGTTTTGCTTCCAATAAGGATTAATTATATCTTAGTTGGGATCAAGTACAAGCTACTGTTTTATTATTACACAGAAAAAAGCAAATCATTTTTAAACATTTGGATTATCTGGATAAAATGGAATCTACTGGAGGCGACTTTTCTGGAATTCGTAGCTCTCTGGAAAATGAATTTCCATATCAGATCCCATACCTGTATTACCATATTATGGCCGGTTAATAACAGTTATCAATGAATTTCATTTGATATTATCACTGGGTTACTAATGATACAATTATGTGTATGCTGCTGCCCCAGTTGCATCATTGTTTTCTTGTTTTTTTTTCTTGTTTCCTCACAGAGAATGCCCCATTTCTGGTTCATAGCCCAGATGTTGGAGGATGCCTGGCAGTTCGAGATTCCATAGTGCGTCTGCAACGGCCCTGTAATGCCAGTTCTCTTGACCAACAATGGCTGTGGGTCTCACGGCGTCGACTCTTTAACTTGGGATCCCTCCAGTGCTTATGGGTCCCTTCCCCATCCAACGGCACCAGCTCTACCATCTCCACCTTCCAATGCGACCATGAAAATTTCCACACGATCCGGCGCTGCGAGTCCCAGCTGGAGCAGCTCTCCAATGCTCTGTTGCCACGGACTACTAATACCACAGGCCTTCAGGAGCCACCGGCCAAGCCAGCCAGTCAATGGCTCATAAATGGAACCAATCAAAGCATCTGCTCTGCTGTTTTTTGGGGTAGGCAAAAATTATATAAACTGCAAATACAACTTAAACTTGACTTTAAAACAAGGGGATGCACCCATAGGATGGCCTCTAGAGCTGCTTATGCACCAATGTTTTCCAAAGCTTTCCTCCACTAAACTAAGCAATGTAGCAGCTTCTACTTCTTCTGCTACACCCCCCCCCCATATATCCCTTGGCCCTACCTGACATGTAGTCTTTCTCTTCTTCCACTACAGATATTTACACTATACAAGGAAACTCCAATGGCCGTCCTTGTGCTATTCCATTTAAATACGACAACCAGTGGTTTTACAGCTGCACAAGCACAGGAAGGGAGGACGGCCATCTTTGGTGCGCCACCACTGTGGATTACGGAAAAGATGAAAAGTGGGGTTTCTGCCCAGTAAAAAGTAAGACCATAAGGAGAAGTTGTATAGACATGCTTTTATATCAGAACATCAGAATTACAGCCCAAGGCTGACCAGGCCAGTCTCTATGTATAAGTCAGTCTGTGAATAAGTGCCTTAAACTTCCCTGCCACCTCCCTTAAAGGGGTTGTTCACCTTTGAGTTAACTTTTAGTATAATGTAGAGAGGGATATTCTGAGACAATTTGCAATTGGTTTTCATTTTTTATTGTTTGTTGTTTTTGAATTATTTAGCTTTTTATCCAGCAGCTCTCTAGTTTGCAGTGTCAGCAATTTGGTTTCTAGGGTACAAATTACCCTAGTAACCCTGCATTGATTTGAATAAGAGACTGGAATATGAATAGGAGATGGACTGAATAGAATGATAAGTAATAAAAAGGGGCAATAACAATACATTTGTAGCCTTACAGAGCATTTGTTTTTAGATGGTGTCAGTGACCCCCATTTGAAAGCTGCAAAGAAACAGAAGAAAATTGCAAATCATTAAAAAACTATGAAAAATAAATACTGAAGACCAATTGAAAAGTTTCTTAGAATTGACCCTTCTACAATATACTAAAAGTTAACTTGAAGGTGAACCACCCCTTTAACCAAAGAAGTTTCTGAGGAATCTTGGATACCAACTCAAACTAAAATTGGGCTTGGTAAAACAGATCTGTATTGACACAGGTTATGATATCAGCAATTGTACCATCTTGAGGCCCCTGGACTAGAACTGGTCCAAGAATTTGTACAGACCCACAACACCCATGGTCTAAAGTTAGGGTTGCCACCTTTCCCTGTGGCTCAAGCCGGACAGGGGGGTGGTCCCATGACGTCACAGGGCGGTCCCGTGACGTCAGTGGGCGGTCCCGTGACATCACGGGGCGGAGCTATGACGCCGCGATCGCTGATTGGCCGATCGCGGCGTCAATCAAGCTAATCCCGCCCGGTTTTCCTTATATGGAAAACCGGGCAGGAAGCATTGAACCGGGCAGCCCTTCAAAATACCGGGCTGTCCGGTTGAAAACCAGACAGGTGGCAACCCTATCTAAAGTGGTATTTTTCTGTATAGGCAATAAAATAAACCAGGCTGTTATCTCTATACAGGAAACTGGAAACCTACAGTGAATTTGACTTTCCTTGTGTTTCCATATTTCCATTAGACAGAACTTACAAGGGCAAATTAACATATACATTAAAAATCCAGATGTAAACATGAGTTGATTTAATGAACCATGCGTTATGTTAAACACTGTGTTTGCCCATTGCAGGTGATGACTGTGAGGCATTTTGGGACAAAGATCCCCTGACTCAGAACTGCTATCAATTTAATTTTCAGTCGTCACTGTCATGGAGCGAGGCTTGGACAAGTTGCAGGCAGCAAGATGCTCACCTCCTCAGCATCACGGAAATCCACGAGCAGACATATATCAACGGTGACTGTGGCATTAAATCCAGTGTAGCTGTAGACAATATGCAACCTTCTGATACCATCCAGAGTTCTGTACTAGTTCATGGTCCATTTAAATTTGGCCCCTCTATCATTTATTAGGTTTCTTTAAAGGGGAACTCTCAGGAAAGTTTTAATTTATAGGGCAAGGAAAGTTTAAAATAGAATAGGGCTAGAAATGGTGTATTTTGTATACTAAACATAAACATGAACTTACTGCACCACAAGCCTAATCAAACAAATGATTTATGCTTTCAAAGTTGGCCACAGGGGGCTGTCATCTTGTAACTTTGTTATACATCTTTGTCTGACACTGGCACTGCACATGCTCAGTATGGTCTGTGCTGCTTAGGGATCGTCATAAATGATCAAAAAACAAAGCTGTTTGAGTTCTGCATGGCTGGAAGTAAGGCAGGGGCTCCCCCTGCTGTTCATAAGTGATTGTTTCCCTGCCAGAGGTTAGGGACCGTCTGACAATTCCTATCCTCAGCAGTAAATGAAGGGAGAATTTCACTGCATACAGTCAGGTTTCTTATAAAAATGGTACATATTTTTTAATTAAAGTATATTGGAGATAGATTTCTTTTTCATTAAAGAAAGTAAAAATGGGATTTTATTTCTTTGCCTTTCCTTGCCCTTTAATATAAGCTTCAGCATACTGAAATAAGGAAATTTCTAAATACAATCAATTAAAAATCCTGTAGTGTTTCTGAAATAATCAAGTTTATTCTTCGCTATCTTCTCTCAGCATATGTTTTCATGCAGCAGTTGGGTGTCAGATGAATGATTCAGTATATGGTATAGGGGTGCTAGAAGATGTATTAGAGCTCACTCAAATAACTGATAACGGGACAAACAAAACCTAACAAAATAACTGCCTTTTGCACAAATCCAGCATGTAGAGATGATGTCTCTCTTCATGCATGATTTATGGGGTTCTGGCAAATGCCAGGGGGGCTGCTTTAAGATGTCATAGGCAGTCACTATTTAAGTGGGGGGCTGCTTGGGCCTCTGTGTCATTGGAATACCAGGACCTGTTTAGCCTCCCAGTCCTGACTTGGTTCCGGGGTGTTGTGCTTCTTAGATGAGAAGCTTGCTCTGCCAAACATTTTGTTCCTGGAACTCTACCTACTAGGACAGATAGGCAGTCTAAAACTCTGGCCATATTCCTGGTTGTGATACTTACAGTATTGCACTATGCCAAAAATACATCTAAATGCATAGGAACACCGTTGAAAAATTGACTTCACGAGTCAGAAATTAAAATAATTGGTTATAGGCAGTCCAGAGAAATGTCATGTCATTTGGGGTTCCTGGTTAGATATACAAAGTGTCTGATTGTTTCTAAGGTCTCAACCTCACTTTATATTCTTCTCTTTCCTTTACTTTCTTATGTTGTTGTAGCTTCTTTCACATGCTTAATTAAACGTAAAATAAGATACTTGCTAACTGGTTGCTATGGGCAATCACACCAGCGCAATGAAAAAACTATAGTTTTAATTGTAAATGTTAAATATTACTAATATAATAATATTAATATTGCCAATTTAAAACATATTTGCTCCAAAAGAATTTCTGAGCAAACTTTCCTCCACTACAGGGTTGCTGACTGGATACACATCTATCCTATGGATGGGACTCAATGATCTGGACACTAATGGGGGTTGGCAGTGGTCAGATAGTTCCCCACTAAAGTATCTGAACTGGGAAAGTGGTAAGTAAAGTGTCTGGAAAGACAGGCACAGATGACTTCAGTAGTTTATACATGTACCAGTAAAATCATAACATGATTACAGTGTAATGATCGGATATGGGCTAATGCTATATTTACTAGCCTGCAAATGTCTCTGATTGGCTGTACGTCCATGTCTGTGTGTCAGCAACACAAAGGGGCAGATTTACTATTGGTCGAATTTCGGATGCTAAAAAAATTTGACCATGGTAATTCTGGGGAGTTAAAATCCTTCGAATTCGATTTTACCGCAATTCGATCGATCGAACGAACGATCGAATATAAAAAATTCGATCAAAGATAATGATGCCCAATTCGGTAGCTTTGATCTGGCGAAGTAGGTGGTCGAATTAAAATTTAAAAGGGAAGTATTTGACCATCGAATATTCGAACATTCGAATAAAATTTTATTCGAATTAGAATATTCGATGGTCGAATTTGCCTAATTTGCATATTTGAAGATTCAAATTTAATACAAATTCGATCGAACTTCGAATTCTTCGTGTGAATTTCATGTGAATTTAGTAAATCTGCCCCAAAGTGTTTTTCAGCATAATAAATGCAGAGTTCATTACCCCTTACTTGTTCCAATCCTACAATGCATTTCATGGCCTCTTGAGATTTAAGCACAGATGGAAGAGGCCATCTTCTGAGCCTTTGTACAGCATGAATCCATGTGCCACTCATTAAACTAGCATCCCTTTGATGATAAGAAGTTACCGGTGAAATTGCACCTTTGTATGTAACACTAACCTGTCAGCACCCAATGTAAAACCATCACCCTCACTCAATGATGAGTATGAGCCAAAGGGTGGTAGGACTTTTCCTGGTTACAGTAACAAACCCTCGGATTATCTAATAGTTGCTGCATTTCCATTCATGTCCATTTACTTTTCAGATCAGCCAAGTAATTCCATGGAGGAGAATTGTGCTGTTATCCGAACAGAATCCTTGGGCGCATGGCAGAACCGAATCTGTGGGAACGCTCTTCCCTATGCCTGTAAGAAGATCCCAGTATCCAGCAGGAATTCCCCGCCTATAGGTACGAGGGGGGTTGTCACAGGGATGACTGCAAAAGAATGCTATGGGGAAAACGAGTGACAATATTTGAAATATCATTATTGTTAATTTGTGATAATAACAGTAACCATTCTATTTTGCTATGGCACTAGTAGAAGAAGCTAAATGTATTCTGTGCCTCTCTGGTTGTTAACCCTGAGGACTTCTCATGGTCACTAATTGATTGTAACTGAACACAACAGACCCTCTAAAGTCTAGTGCAGGGGTCCCCAGCCTTTTTTGCCCACGAGCAACATGCAAATGTAAAAAGAGTTGGAGAGCAACACAAGCATGAATAACGTTCCTGGTAGGTACAAAAAAAAAGTGCTGTGAATAGATATTTGGTAGCCCTTATGTGGACTGACACCTGGTTTTTATGCAAACAAAACTTGCCTCCAAGTCAGGAATTCAAAAATAAGTACCTGATTTGAGGCCACTGGGAAAAACATCCAAGGGTTTGTTGCTCACTAGCAACTGGTTGGGAATCACTGGTCTAGAGGATGGAACCAGAGCAGATATTACCATGTCTTTTTAAATTAAGTCCCTGACCATGACCTTTTGTATAGGAGGACATCTGGGCGGACCCCACTCTTACACTTTTTAACACAAATGTAAAAGAACATGTGCCCAGTGGTCTGAAGATCTTAGGGTGATTATGTGTTTACAAGTTACTAGCAGAAGTGTTAATTTTGCTCAGATATTACTTTAATTACTTTACTTTAGTATTGGGCAAAGTACAGCATGATGTACGAGGCTGTGCTAAAATCTCTGCAAGTCTGTCAATCTAAAAGGGAATAATGGGAGATTTCTACTAATATGGTCAAACCTCTTTTTTCAGCATGAGTGCCAAGCCTGAGTTTTATATTTTCTTGTGAAGGTTTCGATAAAAACCATTAAACCTCTCATAAACTGAACTACTGAGCTTCCTATTTGACTGCAGTGTGAGACCTTGAACCTTGAGACTTTGAACTTGGAAACCTTCCATTCACAACGTAGCATCTTCATCCTTTGAAAAGGGAGATGCTTGAAACCTCAAAACTCCACAAAACCTCTAAAGTCATATATGGACCGATTAAGGCGTGTGTCGACTTATTATTGAGGGAGTAGGTTTTAAAGGAGTGTTAAATTCATTGTGGCTCATGATCAGCTGCACTTGCCTGAAATGACATTATAAATTGCTTGGTGAGTAATATGAGTTCTCAGTGATTTCTTATCCATTCAGACCCTCAGGATCCAAATGTGGCTATCGATTGTGATCCTGGATGGCAGAGTTTTGGGACTAACTGCTACAGAGTAAATAGTGAGAAGAAGACATGGCAGGAGGCCAGGAAGGCATGTGTAAGGGTAGAGGCCAACCTGGTCAGCATTCACTCTATGCTGGAACTGGAATTTGTCTCCAAACAAATTAAGCAAGGTAAGTTAGCTCACCCTGAGGGGGGCACAGAAACCACACATCATCTATGTTTGTACTAGTTTACAAGGATTCAGAATAAGCTTTATAATAATGTTGAACGTTAATCAACATTGAAATCCTACTGTCTTGTTGGGTCTGGACCTCAGTGTCAGTCTATCCCAATGGTTGCAGCCAACACCCTTTCAAGGTTTGAATCAGAGAAGGAAGTTTATTCAAGCACAGAATATAGAAGCATTCAGTAGCTCGGAGAGAACTCTGCCCAAGCTGACCATTACACATATATTTATCATATCACATCAAAAACATTTCTATGACATAATGTTAAAGATAGCTTGATATCTGGTTACTTCTGTTTCTTAATAACCCTTTACTTAATTTATTTATAACTGGCTGCATCTTATTTCCTTGAGTTATTAGGTTCGGCATTTTGCAAGAACCTGCATCTTATAAAAAAATATTGCTATATAAGAAAATATATGATTTGCATGTAATATATCTAAGTAAAGGAATAAAAGGTGAAAGGTCATATAGGCCCTAGGGTGGGCTACTCAGTAATTAGGACTCAACAAGTAATGCTTTCTCATCCTTAGATGTGGAGGAACTATGGATTGGTCTCAATGATCTGAAACATCAAATGAACTTCGAGTGGTCCGATGGAAGTTCTGTCATCTTCACTTCTTGGCACCCCTTTGAGCCCAACAATTTCCGTGACAGCATGGAAGACTGTGTGACAATCTGGGGACCAGTAAGTGTTGGGAAAGGAATGGGGAACAGGTTTTAAAAAGTAGAAGACCTATAGGCAATGCTACTGCTCACATCACAGTCCTAGATGCCGTCCATAAATGAATTTATTCAAATCATGGAGAGAAATGTTTACACTCACAGGGCTTAAAAATTCAAAAAGGTGTTTATTGGTGGGAACCAAAAATATCTTCCTGACAATAAACACCCTTGTGAAATCTTAACCCTGTGAGTACTGACTTTACTCTACTCTATATATTGCTACATATTTATTTGTATATCATATAATGAAATATAAATACTGGTTGCTGTGTAAAAATTATGCTACATAATTATGCATAGTTGTTTGCACACTGAATTCATGTACCTTGCTAAATACTGCCACTGAAACGGAGTATAAAGCCCCTTCTGTATTTGTAACGTAATTCTAAGCAGCATTCCAATATACAACATGTAAACCTTTTAAATGCTTCTAGTGTTATATTTAATTGTATCTGTTATGCTCATGTTATGCTGTATTCCTTGCAGGAGGGTAGGTGGAATGATAGCCCATGCAACCAGACCCTGCCATCCATTTGTAAGAAACCAGGAAACGCCAATCAGGGAGGAAATGTGGATAATCATGGCTGCCAAAAGGTAAAAGCTTAGGGGTTAATCTGATAAAGTGAGACCCAGCAAATCCTATTCTTATTTCTATAAGAAGGCCATACATGGAAAAGTGTTTTGTTAAAAATGATTGCAGGTACATTTCCATGAAATAAATGTAATTTATGCCAAAAGGGACAAAAATTAAATTCAGCTTTTAAAGCTAGACAAGGTGGCTTTTACCTGTACAAGCTCAGATTGGCACTTATGTTGTTTTGTCTCCAGCACTGTGTATTCCAGTAGAATCAATTGCAGTTGGGCTAGGGATGTTGATAACATCTCACAAGCCACTTGTTGGGTGTCTGACCTAAAGGATAGCTCTCATGTCGGAAATACCCAAGTCCTGTGTTGGTATCTACAGGTGTTTAAAGTTTCTGTATTTGTCATATGCTAAGTCACTGCTTATCTGTGCCAGGGATGGAGTTGGCACAGTCCCTCATGCTACTGGCTGAGTGATGAGTCAGCAACCTACAGTGAGGCCACAAAAGCCTGCTCTGACCGAAAGGCAAGGCTAGTGACTGTCCAGAACAGGTGGGTGCATGAATTTCACATCCTGATCACTAAATATTTCTTATTAGAATCAGTAAAGCAGATCTAGTTAAACAACTATTTTTATGAGTTTTACAGCAACCTAAAATTTTACTTTCCTGCTCCTTTAAATAGCCCAGTTCCATAAGCACAAATATTCAAGGCTCTTACATTGTGTTTTACAGTGTTCTCCCCTTAACCACTGCAGGTTTGATCAGGCCTATGTTAACAGCCTCTTGTATGGATCGGACAGAAGCTACTACTGGACTGCACTGCAGGATGTGAATGAGACCGGCACTTTCCGTTGGCTCAGTGGCGAAGAAGTTGTATATACTCACTGGAACCGGGATCAGCCCGGTATGTGTTTGAGCATTCGAAGCTGCCACAAAACAGACAGAGGTGCTAGAATTTAGGTTGCACAAACTTTACTGTTTGTGCAGTGATTCTTGGTTACATATATTTTTAACTGATAACTGTATTTTTCTTAGTTTTAACTTTTCCTTTGAGCTAACTCTCGCCTTTCTCTCTCTGCTTCTGGAGTCTAACCCCAAGAACCAAAAAGGTGAGGTAGTATAAGAGATCTGTTGAGTTCAGGGGGAGCAAATGCTTATGTTGTACCTTCAACTGGTTTACAACCTCCATCAATAACAACCAGCTAGTTGGCAACTGTGGGAGCTGCACATCAGCATTCAATAACAAACACTTGGTCTAATGTTTTTATAGTGTCAGTACAAGACACATTTTGTTTCTGAATTTTCTTCCTTGTTATCTGATGGAATTCATGTGCTGCTCTTCATGCAGGTTATGATAAAGGGGGATGTGTTACTCTGGCCACAGGCAGATCCTTGGGCCTGTGGGAGGTAAAAGACTGCACTGAATTCCGGGCCAAGTACATCTGCATGCAGACTCTGGTTCCTCTTACGCCTCTCATTCCTGCTCGTCCCACTCCCAGCCTTAACGGAAGCTGCCCTGATGGCTGGAATTCTGCACCTAACTTGAGATATTGCTACAAGGTGAGATCATTTCATTTGTTGTCATTACCATGTTTTAAGAGGAAAGCTTCAAAAGCTTCATACTCCTGGACTGCTGTATGAGAAATACCTTCATATTCTGGACATTCCAAAAGTAGAAAATAATCTACCTCTTTATTGGGAATCTGTGCAAAATGAAGAAATAGCTTCTGTGTTCATCATAGGTTTATCACTCAGAGAAGCTACAGGATAAGAAAACATGGATTTCTGCTCAGCTCTCCTGCAGAGAAATCGGTGCTCAGTTGCTGAGTGTCTCCAGCGTGGAGGAAGAACATTTTGTGGGCCATTTATTAAACAAAATATTTGGGTATTTATTGCCATCCATGTTTTGCTATGTGTCTACATTTACTAGTTTTTTCTTCTGATCTGTACATCCTAACTGTTATTTTTATTTCTGTCAGGGATTCGGACACAGATTTTCATGAACAGCACTGGTTCTGGATTGGTCTTAACAGAAGGAACCCAAGTGGTGAAAAAGGCTGGGTCTGGAGTGATGGTCAAGGGGTAAGTGAACCCCTAAGAAGACTTTGTACAACGAAAACCACACTAAGGAGGGCTGATATGTAGCTTTCATCAACTTTCTCTCTTTTTCTACAGTATTCCTACCATAATTTTGACCGCAGTAACCATGATGATGATGACATCAGGAGGTGTGTGGTACTTGACCTGTCATCCCTGCAGTGGGTGGCTCTTGAGTGTGAGTCCCAAATGGACTGGATATGTAAGCTTCCCAAAGGTAATGGCTGGCCTTAAAATGTTCCCTGTAATTCATTGCAGATGGAGAGCCATGATTTGTGCATTTACCATTGACATGGACCCCCCACTGACACGAATAATGTGCCATGCAAAAACCAGTTCTGCCCCATCTGAACATAATAGAACCAATAAGCATGCAAACATGTAGGTAAACCATTAGTGGGCCATCTAAACTGCCACTGATCTCTTTCCTTTGCATTGTTACATTTTGCAATGGGTTCAAAATGCTCCAGTGATGAATATAGTGACTTTTAGATAAGCTCTTTGACAACTGTGGGTTGAATATGCTGCCATAAAGATGGCTATAATCTCAGCCATAAAGCATGACAGACCAGCTGCTTTCAATAAAATTAAAGAAAGATCCTTAACTCTTCCCCAACTTCCTTAACTTCATCCCAAAGGCAAGCACAACAATAAATATGCCTTTTTCAGAATTAAATTAGTTACATTTATTTTCCAATAATTAGAAAAACTTTTTATTTTCAGACCTGTATTATTTTTCTGATTATAGCATCCTTCTCATCCACAGGAACAGAAATAAAAGAGCCTGAAGTATCAAAAGGTGAGTTTAGTTTATGCCATAATGTTATCATCATGAAAACAAAGAATCCTGCACCATGAGATTCAGGTTTCATTGAGCCACAGACAATATTGTAATAGCCAACGCTGATCTGTTCTTAAAAAACAAGAAGCTATCCAAGGCCAAATAATTTTCCTTTTATCTTCATCAACAACCCACTGGTGGCATCACACAGGGTGAGGGGCCCTATTACTAATATCACCAAGGAATAGGGGAATGCAGAAGAAAGGCTATGAGCCTATAAAGCTTTTCATGCCCTTACTAACTTTTTCCATATTTTAATTGCATTCTTCCTCTGCATTCCCTTCCTCATATGTCAATCTCCTTGCAGGTAGCACTGAGTGGATAGCTAATGAACATGCCGAGTACAAGTTTTTTGAACACCACTCCACATGGATGCAAGCTCAACGCATCTGCTCCTGGTTCTCAGCAGAGCTGGTGTCTATACACAACCAGGCCGAGCTAGACTTTCTGGGCCAGAGCCTGCAAAAGGTACAAGAGGCAGCAGTGGAACATGCATGTCTAATTCTAATACCAACAGAACACCACATCTACTGTATAATGGAGTCACACGTGGTTGGTGGCTTCCATCAGTAGAAAGATGTTTAGACATGGTTTTACTGTGGAGAGCAGACATGGTGGCCTTATGAATGCGAATAAATATTTTTAGCCTGGAAATAATCTAGTAGATTGTTATAACACCACTTAAACATACTCAAGTTTACATTTATATTACACTTTCTTACAATTGGCCAGTGCTAGAAAACTCAGCCTGTAACATTTGTCTCCTCTTTTCAGTTCTCCCGGGGACAAGAGCAGCACTGGTGGATTGGGCTGCATACATTCGAAAACGATGGGCGATTCAGGTTGGTGCTTTGTAGCTTTGACATGTCACTGTTTGTAACTCAGCAACTTCCTCAACATGACATGGCATGCTTTGCTCATTTCCTTCTGTAGGTGGTCTGATAGATCTGTGCTCAGTTTTGTAAACTGGGCCCCTGGCCGGCCTCGTCCCATCAGCAGGGAAAAGAAATGTGTGTACATGACAGCCAGCCGAGGTGAGCTTCACTGCATGAGAACATAAAGACATGAATACAGCTTTTTGTTTTATAACTCACTAAGCTCTTTGTGCTATATTCTATACCACTATCCTGCAAGCTGCTGTATGTGTTCCAAATACAGCATTCATGCAATGTGGGCATGGTGAATGTCACAAAAAGACAGAGCTCTAAGTTGATAATGAAGTTGTTTCTTGCTACATAATGCCTCCTTGGCCTGTATAAAACATATCTAAAGTAGGACTGCTCTGCTCTGTTTGTATTTGAATTATCTTTCTCTATGTATTCTGACACTCATCATCATGCTTTTCCTTTCCTAGGGGACTGGGGGGACCAGAAGTGTGATACTGCCCTCCCCTATATCTGTAAAAGGATCAATAACACTCTACCAGTCCCTACAACACCCCCTATCCCAACCAATACTGGCGGTGGCTGTCCACGAAGTTGGCTGCCCTTCCTCAACAAGGTGAGCAGGGAAAGGAAGAACACAACTTAATTGTTCTCAGTTGGGGTTTTCCATGGGAATAAAAAACATTAAATCTAGGAAAAAGTAAAAATGAGGTTTTCCTTTAAAATAGTGTAAACTGCAAACAGCAGATTTTTTTTTTAAAGAAAATCAGACAAAATAAAAGTGAAAACTGCAGGAAACCCACTTAAAATCCCAGACATTATCCCACTGAAATGCATTAGAACTCAAATGAAGGCACTTTAAAGAAACCTGTTGTTATAAACAGGGCAGAAATACCTGTTCAAATTATAATTGTGTTGCTGGTCCTTTAACTTGAAAATAGTAAAAAAAAAAAAGAGCACCCATAACTAATAATCTTTCTCTGTGACCTGGCTCAATAGTGCTTTGGAGTGAGAGCTGACAGTAAGGCAGAGACAAAGACTTGGCAGCAAGCAAGAGATTCCTGCAAAGTTTTAGGAGGAGAGCTTGCTACAATCAACAACTACTTGGAACAAGGTACGGTATGTCCTATGGGAAACAATCCCACTTAAAGAACAAGTAAACGTTTTTTTTTTCTATCTCTAAATTTGCTCTAAACAGCCCCTCAAATTAATGTACCTTAGTCCCTGCTGCAAGTCTGCTCTGGTTTCTGTGTTATCAGCAGCTTGTTTCACCTTCTTCCTGGTGCAGAGTGAAGCCCCGCCCCTTAGCTTACTGAGCTGACCTTATATCTTGGACTAGTCCAGTTTATCATTTGCATACTATGACATAGCAGAGAGCAGTGTGTTTAGCACCTTTTGCTTGGGGAAACTAGCTTACTAATGAAACACTGGCTCCCTCTTCCTCTCTATTGTGGAACAGCAGCAAATGGACTGCTCAGTAAACTAAGGGGCTGGGCTTCACTCTGCACCAGGAAGAAGGGAAAGAAGCTGCTGATAACACAGAAACCAGAGCAGACTTGCAGCAGGGACTAAGGTACATTAATCTGGGGGGCTGTTTAGAGCAAATTTACAGAAAGAAAAAGAAAAACATTTACTTTTCCTTTAAGGCTTATAAATGTGTTTTCTACTGTCAAATGAGATTCTTATGATGTCTTTCCTGCAACGGTCTCCATTTTTCTTACCAGCATTTATAACATCAATACTCCCAAATATTACCTTCGACCTTTGGATTGGACTCCATAATGCTCGAAAACAATTCCAGTGGGTAGAAGGTCAAGTCCTGAATTATGTCAATTGGGCACCAAGGGAACCATCTGGATATGGAACGTCTGTTAGCAGCGAGAAACCAGTGAGTATTTGTTACTCTGCATGTCGCACGTAGATAAAATGCTTCACTTGTTTGGCAAAAAACAAGGACGTGAAAGCTTAACCCTCTGTCATCATCAACAGTGGGGGACAAACATGCATATCTGTAAAGTACTCCTTCTTTCACATCCAAGACCAGAGTGGACAAAGTTAAGAATATTGACAACCTGAACAAGAATCAGTCGTATTATATTGAATATTTTGCAGATAAATTGTGCTGTGATCTGGCATGGGTCCCCTCCTCCATTTACTGGACGTTGGGATGACAGGAATTGCTTGGAAGAAAAGCACGGATATATCTGCCAGATCAGTAAAGGTAAATGTTTGTATGTTGCTTTATTGACCTTCAGCTGCTTGGGCTAAACATTTAAATGGAGGTTCCAACTGTTCTTACTGGGAAAAAAAACCCTTCATACAGAAACACAAATCAAAGGAGGGCACCCCAAAGAGCAAAAACAGCTTTTTAATAATATAACAAAAGAGGAGGTGCTGGTAACCAAAACTGAATATCACATATAATGGGTCTGCACACTCTAAATACTATACAAACAAAAGGTGGTATGAAACAAAGTTTCTTTTATATAGATACAAACAATTTATACATAATAATACTGATAAGTATATACATACCACCAATTTCAAAGCAAAAAAAGAAAGACAAACCGCAAAGAAAGGATACACTTTGCTAAAGGATGAGCATACCCCAACATTTCGGCACACTATCCTTTGTCAAGGGGATTCTTTTTCCCCCCTTCATAAAAGCTAGAGTGCCAAAACGTTAGGGTATTCTCATAATCAGTATTATTACATATAAATTGTTCTGTATAAGATACTGATCTACTTTGTATGCCGTTTATATCTATGTAAAAGAATCTTTTTTCATACCACTTTTTGTTTGTATATTATTTAGAGTGTGCAGACCCATTATATGTGATAAAAAGCCCTTCATATCCGGACACTATTGTATTTAGCTTGCATCTATTCAACCACAGTGAAGCCTGGTCTGGACATCCATTAACATGAACAAATTAACTAACTAGAATCTCTTTCTTTACTGGTATATTTATCATCTACTTTCCTCCTGTATGACTTTTGTTCCATGGATCCTGGGATATAGAGAAAATTGATCATTTACTGTTCCCTGGGTGTAAGTTCTAGAGCACCAAGAGGCAAAAAACTTTACCAATGAGCCCTTTATTGCTTCACTTTATGGGGTAGATTCATCAAAGAGTGAAGTTAAGAGTGAAGTTCCGCCACTAGAGGGAAATTCCACAGCTCTCAATTCATTTCTATGGGATTTTTAAAGGCATATTCATCAATGGGTGAACTTTCACTTCACCCATTGATGAATACGCCTTGCAAAATCCCATAGAAATGAATGGAGAGCTGTGGAATTTCCCTCTAGTGGCGGAACTTCACTCTTAACTTCACTCTTTGATGAATCTACCCCTATGTTTCTGCCTTTCAATGCACACAAAGCCTTAATGAATTAAAGGGCAAGGAAAGTGTAAAATAGAATAAGACTAGAAATGCTGTATTTTGCATTCTAAACATAAACATGAACTTACTGCACCACAAGCCTAATCAAACAAATGATTTATGCTTTCAAAGTTGGCCACAGGGGGCTGTCATCTTGTAACTTTGTTATACATCTTTGCCTGACACTGGCACTGCACATGCTCAGTATGGTCTGTGCTGCTTAGGGATCGTCATAAATGATCAAAAAACAAAGCTGCTTGAGTTCTGCATGGCTGGTAAGTAAGGTAGGGGCTCCCCCTGCTGTTCATAAGTGATTGTTTCCCTGCCAGAAGCACTAAATGAAGGGAGAATTTCACTGCATACAGTCAGGTTTCTTATAAAAACGGTACACATTTCAAAATTAAAGTATATTGGAGATAGATTTCTTTTTCATTAAAGAAAGTAAAAATGGGATTTTATTTCTTTGCCTTTCCTTGCCCTTTAAGGCCATGGTTTTTCCACCCTACACCTTAAGCTACCAATGCATTCATTGCTTTCTCTTCTCTATCTGATCTTTGTTTATTCTTTCACGCCAGTGGCCTCCCTCAACCCTCCTGCTGAGCCGTTTCCCCCAGCACCAGGTTCCATTCTCCGATACAGGAACAACTCCTACCTGATCCTGCAAAAGCCAATGACCTGGTCAGATGCTCGTCTGCTGTGTGAGACCCGTAATGCCACTCTAAGCAGCATCCCAGACCCTTACCAACAGGCATATCTGACCCTGTCAGTAACAGGAATGAAGACTCCTGTCTGGATAGGCCTGTCAAATGAGGAGGTATTGTTGCATGATGTAATAAACCAATTAGTTAAAGCATATGTCTACAAGGGCTTACCCAAGTTTATCTTTGTTATTGCAGGGCGGTCGCTCCTACTCTTGGCTCACCAATGATTCTGTCTCTTACACCAACTGGAGAGATGGGGAACCCCAGTACTTGAGTGGCTGTGTATATATGGATTCCCAGGGAACCTGGAGCACTGCTAGCTGTGAGGACAAATTGCAGGGGGCTGTCTGCAAATTCAATACGGGTTGGTTTCACATTTTTACATGCATAGTGCCAGCAATTATGAACGATTTTAGTCAGTATTGAGGAATGTATTCCTCAATGAAACAAGGTTAAGTGCCAGTGTTAGATGTAGTATTATTGCAAGCTCATCAAACAGGGACTGCACAACATTCCTTGTAGGTCTTAGGATATATTACCAGTAGAAAAGAAAGATACCAATTTCTCAGGGAGTCCCTTTCTGTCTGTGATACCTACACTTAGGTGGATGTTGCCTGGGGAGCACCCACTACTCCTTGTTGGAGCAAATACTGCTCTTTCTAAGCTGGTCCGTTTAACTTACAATTTCCTAGGTGTGTGCTATGACTGAACTGACTACCGCCATCTTTATCACTTTTGTGGAATACCTGTTTTCCAACTCCACAGCAGCATGTTAAAGGGATCCTGTCATGGCAAAAAAAGTTAATAGCGCTGTTCCAGAAGAATTCTGCATTGAAATCCATTTCTCAAAAGAGCAAAAAGGTTTTTTTATATTTAATTTTGAAATCTGACATGGGGCTAGACATTTTGTCAATTTCCCAGCTGCCCCAAGTCATGTGACTTGTGCTCTGATAAACTTCAGTCACTCTTTACTGCTGTACTGCAAGTTGGAGTGATATCACACCCTCCCTTTCCCCCACCCAGCAGCCTAACAAAAGAACAATGAGAAGGTAACCAGATAACAGCTCCCTAACACAAAATAACCACTGCGTACTATTCAGTTACATTAAGAAGGAAAAACAACAGACTGCCAGAAAGCAGTTCCCTCCTAAAGTGCTGGCACAAGTCACATGACTGGGGCAGCTGGGAAATTGAAAAAATGTCTAGCCCCATGTCAGATTTCAAAACTGAATATAAAAAAAATCTGTTTGCTCTTTTGAGAAATGGATTTCAATGCAGAAGTCTACTGGAGCAGCACTATTAACTGATGCGTTTTAAAAAAAACATGTTTCCCTTTTAAGTTTGTTTTAGGTGTTTGGTCTTAAAAAATGGTCACCTATAAATATTACATGCTGCAGAACATTTTACTATTAAATTATTCTGCATGCTTCATGGGTTCAGCCAAAGGTGAATAGAAGACAATGACTACAGTAATGCTGAACATATAGCAATCCAGTGTATAGAATCTGTAGAGTAATCAGATAAATGAGTAAGAAAGGCTTCCCCATAATATCTTTATATATTTTACATTGTGACGCTTGAAGTACTTATCTGCATATTTATTGACTGAAGGTAATGGACCTCTAATAAGGGACATATATAGGTCACAGGTGCATTTTAATGTGTAGCTAGGCCTAAGCAAAACTTGCCCTCATAACTCTCCTAATTTATTCTTCTTGTGTATTTGAAAAGAGTCGCGAAAGATGCATAAGTGGAGTGAGGTCGGAAGCTGCCCAAGATCACTAAGTGACTCCTCTTGGATTCCATTCCGTAACCATTGCTACTCATTTCACATGGAGATCCGAGTCAGTCAAAGGGAAGCAGCCAAGAAGTGCAACAAAGGTAATTAACAGACTTTGAAATTCTTTCATAGAGATTAGACTACAGTGCAGTAGCTGATTTGCCCTCATTAAAGTCATGCTTGCAGAGCCTGTGTTTTGAATCTGATTTGTTTAGTAGAAAACTAGACCAACAAAAGACCAGGGTCTTCAATATGAATCAAAACTCATTCTCCCAAAGTCACTCCAGCATGTCCTTGGCAGTCAAGGTCCTTCCTTTTCTTGGACAAGGCTCAATTCATTCATACTGTGAATGTTCTTTTACAGCTGGCGGAGAGGTCCTGTCTATTCTGGATGAGACAGAGAATGTTTTTGTTTGGGAACACCTGCAGACGTATGAAAGCCAATCCAGAGGAGCCTGGCTGGGCATGTCCTTTAATGCTAAAGGTTAGCAGTGCCAATATTAATATCCATCACATGAGGTGTGAGAATAGGTTTAGGATGAATTAGAGAGCTAATAGGCATCCAGTGTTACATTCTGCTGATGGGCTCCTCTCAAAAACTATAAATGCCATTGTACATGGAACAAGCCATATCTAGTGAAAGGTTTCCACCCTAATGTTCACTTTTCAACCAGGATATAGACACTAGTAGTTACTAATAAATATATATGTATGGAGAGTCTCAGTGGGACTATGTTTCTCATGCCATGTCTGCTTCCATTTAGGTGGTGGTCTTGTATGGAATGATAAATCTCCAGTCAATTACTCCAACTGGGGACAACAAGATGCAGGTCCCAGCCTGCTGAGTCCTAACTCCTGCTATTGGGTGCAGGGCAGCAATGGTGTCTGGAACTTGGGGTCCTGCACTAACAACACAATGGGTGTTATTTGCAAACTGTCCAGAGGTGAGCAGTACCAGAGGACTAGAAAATGGGGGGTGGGCAGTAATACAAAAGTTTATTTAAATTTCTCCTACAGTGACATCAGATAAATTTGGTTCTGCTGGATAGCAGGTATAGTAGGATAATAGTCTCTCTGGGAAGGGAGTGTGACTGTGGGATAGCAGGTATAGTAGGGAGAGATGGTGCCTATAGTAACAGTGGGAATAATGTGCAATCTGTAGGTTGGTCTCACTTGCAAGAAATGCAAAACTAAGTGAAATGATTATTTTCTCTCCTCTTTCCCTACTTCTCCTTCTGTTTCCTTTTCCTCTAGCTGAAGAGACAGCATATTCAAAATCTGGTAAGTGCACTAGAGCAATTCTGCTGGGTGCTATGTTCTTTTCAATTCTCATCCAGTGACCATAAAATTGTATGTTTGCTTGTTATTGGCCAGCCAGTACTGCTCTCTAATAGACATTTTATTATTACCCTGAATCCCAACATTTTGGTTTCTTGAGCACTGACAATGGAGGGCTATTTATTAGGAACCAGAACCTCTCGGCATTTTAAGATGCCTGCAGGCCCACTCATTGCGTGTCCTGTTCTGTTCCCACAGCATTCCCTGAACACACCACTGCCGTGGCAGTAGTGATTCTTTCCACAACCGCCCTTTGTGTCCTGTTAGTAGTCATCATATATCTGTACCGGCGTAGGAAACATGCGGCTGAGCGGGGGGCTTTCGAGAGCGCCAGATACAGCCGAACCAACACCGGCCCAGGGGGCTCTGCAGAGAAGAACATTCTGGTGTCGGACATGGAGATGAATGAACAGCAGGACTAGGAGGGAGTGGTATTGGCCATGGAGAAAAGAAAAGGGAAGCAGAGGGGGAAACCGGGGCCCAACATTGACTTTGGCTTCCAGCACAAAGACCCCAGTGGTCAACGTTCTCAGAGGGTGCAGGGTGCCCCCTTCCTGAATATGAATGTCCCTTATTCAGTGTTAGAAGGGAGCTGCCAAGCAATGCTGTGCAATGCCTTGCCAGCTTCTAAATTTTTATTTTTTATTTTTAAGCAAAAGCATCTCTGGATTGCCCACTATTTCCCCATACTTTGCCTTTCCCCTATATCTGGGGTCAGAGTGCATAAATCTGGGCTTGCTGGGTCAGACTAGGGGAGAATGGTTATTGGTGAGTTCACAAAAGTACCAGGAATGTCCAAGGGTTGGTAACCCAGAAGAATTGAATTTTGTTGTGAGTCAGAGACTGGAAGACTGGAAAGCAGGATGAGTACAAGGCTTGTCAAACAATATAATGTGATGATGAAATGAGGAACCATGTGGCCTTTAAGGTGTTATCTCTTCAGTCTCTTTCCTCTGCTTCCTCCTGTGCGAGATCTTTCAGATGCGCACCTAAATGATTCTCCCCTTACTTCCCGACCCCTCTTACTATAACATTCCTGGCAGATTGTCCCTGTATGTTTCAGAGCCCCCCGCCCTTTACAACCCCTTGACCCTTGAACAATGGACCAAATTCCAGTGGTTTTCCACTGATGGTTATTTTAGAGACCTCAGTATCTGCACTTTAGCTGCCACTAAATACATTTTTTTTGCCATTTAGAAACACATGCAACTTTTAGAGGACACGAGGAAAATCTTTGGGCTGGATTTACTAAACCCCGCTAACGCTGTTCCATGGTAACGAAATGTTCTGTGTCTTTCTTACACTTCTTTAGAGAATAGGGAATAAAAGGGTAATATAAAAATGGAGGGGGAGAAAGGAGCATGCAAGAGGGAAGGGGTGGAAATGGTGGTTAAGGAGCAGAGGAAGAAATATAGAGGAGAGCAGGAAGGTTCCATTAGTGGGTGAGACAGTTACACCAGTCAGTAGATGGAAGAGAAAAAAATGGGGGAAAAGAGACTGAATTGGGGAGACAAACTGAGAAGGTGAATGAAGAGAAAAAGAGAGACTTTGGCTTCACAATTGAATTTGCTTACCTTAAAAATTGTATCAAATTTGCCAAAATTCAGTATTTTTGTAAGAGGTATCGAGAGGGCAAACCAGGCCAGTTTGTGCTGCTTCACTGTTGCATGGGAGTGAGACCCATCTGCATAAACAAGGCCCGGCTTTTGTATTATTATGGCCCTCCGTCTGTTACACAGTTCTGATGGATCTCACCAGTCACAACGGGGTTCATTAGATGCAAAATACAGAAAGAGGCTTGATGGTTTGAGAATGAAGGTGGCTTTCAAGTGCAAGATGGCCACCCATCCGATATTTCAGGAAGGAAGAGAGTGAGTGAATGGTGCAATTGAAATAAGTATCGAGCGATGGCGTTTGTGGTTCATCCACAGTGCAGAACAATAGAGATGCTGGAGATTGGGGTTTTCTGATGGGGGCCCTATCCTTCTTACTGCTCACACCCCCCAGCAGTGTTACAGGTCTTTACTAAGTCCAGCCTTATGTCTGTCAGAACATTACTACTGGGAATCAGCAGCACCATGGTTGGTTTTAGGGTAAATTGGCTTGAATTTCAAATATATATATCTCAGGATTCATCTGTCAACCATGTCACTCATCTCAGAAATAACTTCTTTTTCCCGCTGGAGTCTTCCGCCATTGGCAGTGCGCCTAAAACCGCCATCAAAACCATGTTCCGGACCCACTGTTTCAGATGCTGCACCCCAACTATAGGGGGAGCCGGGTATAAAAGCACTATCTGTATATTTATACCCGTATGCCTTGGTATGACGTATAGGTATGTTTCAATTGCAATAAATGTGAAAGCAATCACCCATGTAATGTCTGTGTTCCAAATGTGTATATAAAGGAGACGGAAAGGTATTGAAGCAGTTTATTGGCAATACATTATTCACTATATTTATTCTGCTTTACCATACAGGAGTAAACAGCTCTAGTTACTGTCTATGTTTGTTTAGGGTAGCAGCTGCCATATTAGCTTGCTATGATATCACTTCCTGCCTGAGTCTCTCCCTGTAGCTCTTGACTCAGATTACAGCATAAGGAACAAACTGAGCATGCTCAAGCCCTAGCCCTGGAGGTTTAAGCTGAAAACAGGAAGTCTGATACAGAAGCCCATGTGACACAATAGAAGGAAAGAAATACTGTGTTTCTTTTGACAGAGGACTCAGAGCAGCATTACTTTGAGGGTTTACTGGTGTATTTATATCGACCTTTCTGATAAACCTTACTTAGTTTTAGCCTTTTCTTTCTCCTTTTACGGGCTATTAGATTCTCTACAGAAATTGATTTTTTTTCTGATCAGGAATCCGCCCTATAAGTGAAATAGTGTGAGTTCCCAGACTGTGAAGAAGAACTAAAATGAGTATTATGCAGGACATCTCCACTGCAAATTTGCACCTAAAGTCATGCCAATGTTACCCACAAGATGGCACTAGTGTTCCAGACAGATGTTGCTAAAGTGAAACCTGAATTTTTCATAATTTAAAGGAACATACTGTTATATCAGAGATGTCAACCTCCTTGGACCCAGAAGTGAGAGCTATATATCTTCTTTAGTGGTGTATTCTAAGCTCAGCCACTTGTCTTCTACACCTTAGAAATGCTTACGCTAATGTAAAGGGGATCTTCACCGTCACACACCTGGTTGCTAGAGTAAATTACGCCTTAGCAACCAGAGAGCTGCTAAACAAAAAAAAAAAGTTAATGAAAAGTTCAGCTACCCCTTTAAGACATGTTTGCATTATAACGATCAATGTGCAGAATAAGAATTCTGTGTAAAGTCTCCAGTCTGAGAAAGAAAGAAAGAAAGAAAGAAAGAAAGAAAGAAAGAAAGAGAAAGAAAGAAATCAGACAGGAGCGTAACTACATTGGAAACAGACCCTACAGGTGCAGGGGGGCCCAGGAGGTATAAGGGTCCACGTTGCCCAAGTAATGAGCAATTTCAACGTATATTTGTAAAACAATCTCTGGTTATGTTCGGGGCCCTAAAATTATTCTGCTGTGGGGCCCAGTAACATCTAGTTAAGCCACGGAAATCTGTTCTAGAAAATGGAACATTGGAATCAGTCCTTTTCTACTCAAGTGGAGGATTGGCAGGTGCCCTGATCAAATGGCGACTTTGGAACAGAACTTCTGTGCTTCTCAGAGGAATTGGACCATGACCAACAGAGTTTAAATGCACTTTCCTCTTCTAGCTGTGAGGCTTGGAAGGAGCAAAGGGACTTTAGAAGGACCCACGTTTAGGAAATAGAAACCCTACACATGGTGATGTATATAGAGTACACTGACTGGACACCACAATAAAAAGTCCATAAAGACATCAGCCGTGGTCAGGGCAATTTGGCGTCAGGGCCCCCCAGGAAAGAAAAAAACATTGGCCGCCAAGGTCCCCATAAAAGGTTTTTAAAATGACATTGGTGGTCAGGGCAACCCTTATAAGTAAAACAAAAATTGGTGCCTGAGCCCCCCATAACAGTTTTTAAAAAAACATTATTAATTAGGGCCCCCCCCGACAAGATGCCCCCCCCATAAATTGAAAAAAAAAATGATTGGTGACCAGGATCCCCCATAACTGTTTTTAGGTCCCCTAAAAAGCTAAAAAGATCATTATTGGCAGTCAGGGGCCCCATAGAATAAAAAAAACATCATTGGTTGCCAGGGGTTTAATAAAAAATTTTTAAAAACTCGTTGTCGGTGAGCTGTCGACACAGTGCTGCGCACGTGCACTATGTTTTTGCCACCACCTCCCGAAAAGAGAGGTTACAGCAGGGAAAAGTCTTTGGATGTGGGCGCGGATCTGGCCCAGTCTGACTCTGCTCGTGCCCCCCTGATGGTGGCCATGACTGTATATAATGCACAGAGAAGAGAGTCCTCAATACTGAGAGATGCTTTCACCCACCTTTGACACCTGGTTCCTTGTATGAGTCAGTGACGGCAGTTCCGCACAGCTCTGCTCATGGAGATGGAGATGGAGCATCAGATACTCTTTGGGGTTCATTATGCCCTGCTGTCAAGGTAACAGACACAATCTAGACTCAAACAATTCCAGAGTCACTACAGAAATGAATCATTTGGATATTCTGACTCAACTGCCATTCCTAAACAATGAATAAACCCAATATCTTGTTAAATGACAGTATCAACTGTCTATATCAGGGCTGTCCAACTGCCCTGACCCCCCCCCTCCTGTGCCCCCCTATGTGCTGTGCTTACCATGTGTAAACTTTAAATGGTATCACTAAAGAGACTGCCCCCTCATATTCAGACTAATCCCCTGTTTTGTTCACACCTGTGATCCCCCTGCATCGTTCACACTTGTAACACCTCTATTGTTCACACCCCTAAAGCCTGTACTGTTCACACCTGAGACCCAGACTGAAACTGCCCACATTGTTCACCTGTTCAGACTTTATACAAAATGCTAATGAGGTACCAGCACTGTGTCACTGTATGTAGTACATCTTAGAGCGACAGCAAGCGACTGTGTTTGTGGGGTGAGTGCAGAAAGGTCTTCTACTCATCACCCTGTCGTTCTTTGTGCAAATTGCTCTGACTTGTAGAACGATGTACAGATACACCTGCATCTGCAGCAATATCTTCTTGGGATCTTTGGGTTGTCTGTAACCATTCTCACAATCTGCCACATATGCTGCTCCTGTATTTTTCTTGCCCTGCCAGGCCTCAGTTTTACAGCAACTGTGCCGGTGGCCTTCCATTTCCTGATTATATCCCATACAGCTGAAACTGACAGTTTAAACCTCTGAGATAGCTTTTTGTGGTCTTCCCCTAAACCATGATACTGAACAATCTTTGTTTTCAGATCTTTTGAGCGTCGCTTTGAGGATCCTCAGTTTTACAGCTACTGTGCCTGTGGCCTTCCATTTCCTGATTACATCCCATACAGTTGAAACTGACAGTTGTAACCTCTGAGATAGCTTTTTCTGGCCTTCCCCTAAACCATGATTCTGAACAATCTTTGTTTTCAGATCTTTTGAGCGTTGCTTTGAGGATCCCATGCTGTCACTATTCAGAGGAGAGCCACCTTAATTACATTTTCTCATGATTGGACACACCTGCCTATGAAGTTCAAGGCTTAACGAGCTGATCAAACCAATTTGGTGTTGCCAGTAATCAATATTGAGCACTATCATGGATTCAAATTGGCAAAATTACAAGGGTACCCAAAAATGTTTCACAGCCAGTTTTTCACATTTGATTTAATTTCATACAACTGAATACTGCTTCGTTGTTCAGAAAACACCCCAGTACTGGGAAAGGAAAGACATACCACTGTTGTCTTTTTTTGTGGAGTAAATTATTATGCAGCCTGAGAGGGGTTCCCAAACTTTTTCATATGACTATATGCCACTGGTTTGAGTGCTGAAACAGTAGGAACTAAAATAAGTTGTGTATGCTTATGAAAAGCATAATCATAATCATTGCATGTGTTTAAATTCAAAGTATACAAAGGTCATCGATTGACTTTATTATTCAAATAACAAGACAGCCCCGTGCACCTTCTGTATTATTAATGCCATTGCTGCGTTAGCTCCATGAATAATATTGTGGCTATTACTTACTACCCAGAAAGCCGTGCCAGATCTGCAATGCCGGGCCCTGCTGCAGCTTCTGATGCATACTCTTTATAACAATTAAAAGTGCATTAAATACGCTGAGCATTATTGCATTGCCAAGGAATGCCTCCCCGTGGGATAATAAAACCGTCTGCAAGAGGAACCTCTAGTTCGGAGAGCTGGGCATGAATGTCTAGAGGCAGAGGGATTTTTATCAGAAGTCATTACAAAGGATCTGCTGCCATATGGACTGTATTTTCCCCCAATTTGACTAACAGAATGTTGGAAGATACAATGTGCCATTATTAACAAGTCCGGATGGCTCACTTCCTTCTCTGGCAGTGTATGGGAGACCCTTGATTGCTTACTTAAAGGGAATCTGTCATGATTTTTACGATGTTTTTATTTCTAAATGACACTGTTTACACTGCAAATGCTTCACTCGACGATATAACATTTAATTCCTGAATCAGCAAGTGTATTTTTTTAGTTGTAATATTGGTGTGTAGGCAGCCATCTCAGGTCATTTTGCAACAGAGGCAACTGCTTTCTGGCAGGTTCTTGTTTCTCCTACTCAATGTAACGGAATGTGTCGCAGTGGGACCTGGATTTTATTATTGAGTGCTGTTCTTAGGTCTACCAGGCAGCTGTTAACTTGTGTTATCTGGTTACCTTCCTATTATTCTGTTGTTAGGCTGCCGGGGGGGGGGGGGGGGGGGGGGGGTTAATCACTTGCGGTACAGCAGTAAAGTGTGACTGAAGTTTATCAGTGCACAAGTCACATGACTGGGGACAGCTGGAAAACTGACAATATGTCTAGCCCCATGTAAGATTTAAAAATGAAATCTGTTTGCTCTTTTGAGAATTCTGCTGGAGCAGCACTATTGACTGATGTGTTTTGAAAAATAAATGTTTTTCCCCTACAACAGTATCCCTTTAAATGCACAGTATAATCAAAATAAAGTTGTTGTTTTTTTTGTCTAAAAGCAAACTGTATACTTGCATTCAAGTAAATGGGGAAAATGCCTACTGTACTGGGCTCATCTGGTGGGAAGTGGTTTGGGGTGGGCTTGTCGTTTGGGAGGCCCCAAGATCAGGTCCTCCACTGGACCCTAAGTACCCCAATCTAACACTATAAATCTAGGCTACTTTTTTTAAAAAAGAGATCTGAATTCACCACTGCTCACCTCTCCTTAATCTTCTTCGGCATTTGGTTTTTCTGCTACTTCTTCTGTGGCAGTCTCTTGTCCAACCATCCTTCTACGATGTCTACGATTCTACAAGTAAGCCTAAGAGTATCATTAGGAGGTAAGGACTGTTCTCTGCTGTCAGAGAAGGATCTAGAGGTTGAGGGGCGTGGGCCATGGCCTGTGTTATTTACATCTGCTGGTATAACAAGACTTAACCCTTCTGGGTCCCTTTGGAGAGGCTCTCTGACTCCTAGATGTTGAACCTGTACTGCATTGACATCTGGCCATCCTTCCTCTACCAACATGCCCTGAGATATAGATAGAGAGTCGCTTTGGGACAGATCATTCACTCCTCATACAGTACAAATACTATCCTGTGGTCCTTCAGGAGATGTTTGGCCTGAAATCACATCATGTGTTACCCTACTGCTAAGTGGGTTCCTTCTCTGCTGTTTCTCATTGAGTACAAGCTGTTACCAACCCTATTATCCAGATCACTAATCTGGCTCTCGGCCTCACTTGCAATTCTGGCCTCTTCCTCTTGAAAATGGGAATTCCTAAGATGGTTATGGACTGACCATACATCCAATGATCTTGCTTTTCTCCTTTCTTCATTATTTTCGTTTGATCTGTTACTCACTTGGACCCCCTTAGACCTGATATACCTTTCTCAATGAATTGGAGGCACTTCTGGGACAGATAACAGATTCTCTCTTTTTAGGTTATCCTGCATTATTGTTTCATGATTCCTCATTCAGCATTTTCCTGCAGTCTATCATCAGAAACAATGGCAAGCCTGACAGATGGGATAGTAGTTCCTCTACTTGTCTCCACGGGAGATCTTGCGCCTAAGCCATGTATAGAAGGGGTCTCCTCTTGGAGCGATGTATATTGTCTTTTTCCAAGGGTGTTTAAAGCTGTATCTGTACTTTCATAGCTTTTCTGGATTTTAACTAAACCATCTTCTACCTGGTTTCACATTTCCCTTTCTTGTCTTTAATTTCCCAGCATCCACTGGAGAATCTACAAATAAATAAAAGGATTTTTGAAAACTGTCTAAGGTAAACAAGAAACATAGAGTTAAGCATCTTAGGGACATCCTCTGTTCTCTATTTCATCATATATTGTGGCATTAAATTAGAGCTGGCCTATGTACAGTACTTCCTATTCTCTTACATTGAGCCTTCAGCTGTCCTTGGTTGCTGGGAGTAAAAACAACAACAGAAGGGGTGCAGTTTAGACAGCACTGATATAAAGAGTTATTATCATCATCCTTCTGTTGCCCCTGTCCTGTGGTGCTTGGTATCTCCATGCTCTTCATACCTGCAACTCATTCCTAAGAACTGAGATGAGATGAAGAACTAGAGACACCTAGTTACCTCCATGGCCTCAAACTCCATTTCCATCCATCAGACATGCAAAGAATGTGCTAATTATCAATTAACCCGTCCAATGCACATGTAGAACACCAGGCAGAGGACTGACCAATGAAGATATGAAGCTGCAGTAGACAACGTCA
This sequence comes from Xenopus borealis, assembly GCA_024363595.1. NCBI lineage: Eukaryota > Metazoa > Chordata > Amphibia > Anura > Pipidae > Xenopus > Xenopus borealis. The sequence continues at coordinate 5,652,707 of CM044448.1, forward strand.
TGGGTCTTTCTTGTCATTGGGTTTCACAGCTGCCCCATAAATCCGTAAACATGTGGTACAGTACATCTATACTAATCTAATCCATTACCAGGCTTAAGTTGGCCTTTATGCTTCTGCCAGTGTTAAATGTCCATTGCACACTAATTATGCTGTACATTAGGCAGGATCTCATAATTAAACGACCAACTATAAACTCCTCGAAGCAATGACAGCAGTATACTTGACAGATCATACACGTCTAAGGGCAAGGACTGCTATTATATCACTCGCCTGTATGCTTCTCATAAGGAACCCCCTCCAATAATTCCATTAATCTGCCGGACCCTTTAGGCAAGATATCAAGTCATATTTCTAGATAGGAAGCCTTGGGGCTCAGTTCTCATTATGCTAAAAACTATACTTTAGGCTCCCATTAAATCAATCAAGCAGCAAAACGCCAACTCTCAAGGGGAAGTATATGCTTCACAAGAAGGGTTCATCTTTTATTGATGATCCCATAACAACTTGCAGGATGACAATGGAATGCACATGTAAGTCCATTTATGCACATATTTATATTTCTGTCTGTTGTTCACTTATATAGATTGTTTATATGTGGGGGAGATATTGCATATATTTACCTACCAAGAGAGATGCTGTTTTCCATGGAGAAGGTCTCAACAGAGGCTTTCAGAGATTCGTTATATTTTCTTTTTGTATACTTATAATGAAAATATTGAAGCTAATTTTATAAATGCCATAGCTTTGCTTTCCCCTCGATTTTGTGATGTTGCTACTAATTCCATCTGTGCTGCTGTCTGACCACAACCTTCCTTAGCCTTCCTGTTGTGTTAGTATCTTCTTATAGGGCTATGACCTAGTGTGGCATGAAGTGCCAGGCCTAAAGTCAAGGGCACCTAAGGAATGGGGCTTGAGCATACTCAGTTTGCTTCTCTCTCCCTCTCCCCCTCCCTGCTCTAATCTGAGCCCAGAGCTATGAGTGAGCAGGGAGAGACTCAGGCAGGAAGTGATGTCACAGCAAGCTAACATGGAAGCTGCTATCCTAAACAAACAGAGCAAGCTTCTAGACATGTTTACTCAAGTATGGTTAAGCATTCTACAGAATAAAAATAGTGTTATGCTTGCATTGCTGTGGCTAATCTATTGGCAATATACTGACTGAGCATGCTCAAGCCCAGGGCAAGGAGGTTTATGCTGAAAACAGGAAGTCTGATACAGAAGCCCATGTATAAACAATAGAAGGAAAGAAATGCTGTGTTTCTTTTGACAGAGGACTCAGAGCAGCATGAGGGTTTACAGGTGTATTTATATAGACCTTTTTGATAAAGCTTACTTTAATTAATAGCTGTCAGTATAGTTATAATTATGTTTAATTATAGCTTTAAGAGTGTATCTTATAATTATTTTAATTTTCATCAGGAGTAAAAAAAAAAAACCTGCCTGTATGAAGGGAGAAAACCAGAATACTTGGGGGAAACCATGAACTTCTAGTACCCAGGTAAGAATCCTCTTCAGAATCCCCAGCATAGACAACACACCCTTCAACTGCATGCGACTAAGTAATGTGAATTGCAAAGGGACCCCTGGGCAATGACAAATAGAAGGTACAGGGCTTCTTGTTGTCCCTGTAGCCTTAAAGGGCAAGGAAAGTGTAAAATAGAATAAGGGTAGAAATGGTGTATTGTGTATACTAAACATAAACATGAACTTACTGCACCACAAGCCTAATCAAACAAATGATTTATGCTTTCAAAGTTGGCCACAGGGGGCTGTCATCTTGTAACTTTGTTATACGTCTTTGCAAGACCAAGACTGTGCACATGCTCAGTGTGATCTGGGCTTCTTAGGGATCGTCATAAATGATCAAAAAACATATCTGCTTGAGTTCTGCATGGCTGGTAAGTAAGGGCTCCCCCTGCTGTTCATAAGTGATTGTTTCCCTGCCAGAAGCACTAAATGAAGGGAGAATTTCACTGCATACAGTCAGGTTTCTTATAAAAACAGGACACATTTCAAAATTAAATTATATTGGAGATAGATTTCTTTTTCATTAAAGAAAGTAAAAATGGGATTTTATTTCTTTGCCTTTCCTTGCCCTTTAAGGTAGCCATACACGGTGAGATCCACTCGTTTGGCGATATTGCCAAACGAGCAGAACACTCCCCGAGGTGTTCTTGAGGTGGGCATTATCGGGCTGATCCGATTGTGGGCCCTAGGGCCCAACAATCATATCAGAACGGCGCAGATACGAATGGATTGAGAGACTGTATCAACGAACAGATGCAGCCGCGATCCGACGGGATTTTTAATCCTACCCGATCGACATCTGCCCGACTTTTGGCCAGAATCGATCTGGCTAGTGATGTCCGAGGCGGCGGTGTTTCACTTCTGTGGAAAATTTGCAAAACGCAACGTGACTCGTTTTGGATACGCGCATCTCTTTTTGGACGCTGGAGCCCCAAAAAACATGCCGGCGTCCAAAACAAGATGGCAGCAAATTTTCACAGGCGTTTCACGAATTTATGCGGCGATTGGCGGGAGCTTGCAGCAAATTTGCCGCAGGCAACTACATTTTCCCATCCCATTGGTTCGTGTATGGCCACCTTTACCCGTGCACCTTGGGGTCATCTTGGAAGTAAGTAGATGGGCACATAAGCACAATGCAGTCAGGTAAAAACTAAAACACAGAATCATGTCATGGCACTTGTCTGGTTCCTGAGACCCAGTGTGGGGAATAACTTGTTTGTGTAGATGTCTATTCTTTTTATAGTGACCTCTAAGCTGTTGCACAATCCCTGAACTTCAACAACAGATATTTATCCTTTCACGTCTCACAGCTGTGTGGAACTTCTGCAAAGTAACTTGGGAAGGGCCAAATATTTGTGTATGGTGTGGGCTTTTACTTACCAGCAATAGACAACATGTTTTGTACAATGCCTCGGGCAGAACAAGGACATGTCAGGGCATAACTGGTCCCGGTCTGGTCAGAACGTGGAGTAATGTGTCCTTTAAATGTGAGATAATATACAGGACCCTATAGACTGCCCTATACAAAGCCAGGACCAACTACATATATGAAGTCACATTGCACACAGCAAAGTAAAAACAGTGTTTTTTTTTTTCATTCATATGGGATCTGTTATCCGGAAACCCGTTTCACAGAAAGCTTCAAATTACAGAGAGGGCGTCTCCCATAGACTCCATTGTAGTCAAATAATTGTTTAAAACTGATTTCCTTTTTTCTCTGCAATAATAAAACAGTTACTTGTATTTGATCCCAACTAAGATATAATTAATCCTTATTGGAAGCAAAACCAGCCTATTGGGTTTATTTAATGTATACATGATTTTCTAGTAGACTTAAGGTATAATGATCCAAATTATGGAAATATCTGTTGTCCAGAAAACCCCAGGTCCTCAGCATTCTGGATAAAAGATCCCATACTTGGAATACCCAAGAACACATAGAAGGGGCATGTAAAATCCCCCAGAATATTTTCATTTAGATATTTGTGTTAGATGGGTTCAGTGACCCCCCCCCCCCTTTTGAAAGCTGGAAAGAGTCAGAAGAAGATGAAGGCAAAAAAATAAATAAAAAATGAAGCCCAACTGAAAAGTTCCTTACAATAAGCCATTCTATAACAGGCTGAAAGTTACATTAAAGGTGAATTACCCCTTTAATAAAGAAGTTAAAAGCCCGTTCTGTACTGACAAGAATTTTCCGACTGAAAAGCCGCACCCTCATTACGTCCCTGGTTTGTAAATCCCTGCCGGGCCTGGAGCGGAATCCTCTCCGTGATACACAGGAAAATCATTTATTCCCATTACGGGCAGACTGGGAAGAAGGAAGCCGATGAATATGTTTATTAAAGGGGAGACGTTTGCATTCAGTCTCCAATGATCCCAAAAGCAAACGAGATCTCGGATCCCTGTTAATTGCACATAATGACTCTAGAAAACAAATACATTCAACTTTCTGTTGTTTATAGAAAAATAACGCACTTCAATATCCGGAGAATGGAACAGAGGAATGGTTATACAACACATAAACCTGATGGTATCTTTGAAACGTGCCAATACACTGGTGAACCAAGTTGTACCCATCATTTCTGACTCCCTCTTATTTCTTGCAGGTGCCCTCATGGCTGCTCAGCCCAAGCAAGGGAGACCCCTTCTGTATATAGAAAGCCTGGCTCATAGAGTTGTGCTGCAGCTCTGCCTTGTAAGGTAAGTGTAGGCAGCAGCAGGTACAAGTTACTATGCATCCATCCATAGAAACGAGGCCTCCTCAGAAACATTAGCAGTGGCAGCCTGCTGTAAAGTGACAGTTCATATTCTAGTGCTGCTTTGTCTAAAATAATAATGAGATGTTGTCTATAGTAACAGTGAATAATAGTCTCTGGGAAGGGAGTGTGACTGTGGGATAGCAGGTATAGTAGGGAGAGTAATGTAGCAGCAAGGTGGAAACCCTAGAGTGTGGGCAGTATATATATATATATATATATATATATATATATATATATATATATATAATTGTAGAAGCACTCATGGATATAGGAAAAAATAGTGCATTTATTAGAGCTCCACATAGTCCGCCACACGTTTAAGTTCCTTTTGAAACATCGTCATAATCCTGGATCCTGGATCTCACTTTCTACCTCAACAGATAAAATGTAAAACATGAAAACAAAGTCAGTGTTTCAGTTCCGCTCAGAGAACCATTGTCGATCCACTGAAACAACCAAACGCCCAATCCCCCAGCTCTCTGCACAGAAGGGAATTGGTCGTAGTCTGTACGTCTCTGAGCAGAACCCAAAATGTTGGTTTTTGTATATATTTATATATATATATTTATATTTACATGCCGTGAGTTTCATTGAGCCCCACTCTCGTCTTCCCCAGGAATGTGCAGGGGACAATGACACAACTAAGCCTATATATTATTATGATATATTAATGATCAGCATCATCTTCCAGCTGTTCTTACTTTGCCTTCAGTCTATACACACTGTCCATTGCTGCTGTGCCCCCAATATATCCCCCCCCATCCAATATAATCTTTAGTCTCTCTTTCCCCCTATTACTGACCCAGGTTTCAGAACTGTAATAAATATAGTTTAAAAAAAAATATAGCGGTTGAACATCCTTGTTCTCCACAACCATGATTGCCATGGTAACCAGCAATGGAATGGGATACCTGTATCACTTGGGAATATTTCCCAAACCAGTATCTCCTTTCTGCAGTTACCTAGCAACCAGCATCTGTGCGGCCTGCAGATAACAAGTATAGGCCATCTGAGGATCTTGTGTTGCTCGTGCTGCCTGCGCTCATAGGCCGGGATCACACCGAAGCCTGGAATGTGACGGCAGATCTTATAAACAATGTGGGGGATATGAATCCAACACGAGGATGAAAAACCTTTCCAGAACCCCCAGCTTCTGTGCAAGAGCTGGGCAATAAGGGGGGCAATCCTGGGGCCCCAATGGCCCATGCCCAATGCATCAGATGCAGCGCATTATAAATCCGGCACTAGGGCTTTCCAGAACAAGTAAACCCTGTATTTAATATAGTTCTTCCGTATGTATATTTTATTGGGATGTTCCAGTGATTATGACGAATATTAACCCAAATGTTATAGCTCAGCATTGCCAAGAAGTGTTGGACTGGCCCATTGGGATACCAGGAAAACTCCCAGTGGGCCCAGGCCCTCATTTGGCCAATTTCATGGCCATTCCCTATCTCTATGAGAATAAAGAGGATAAATAGATGGAATAATAGATTATAGTGTGTAAAGAAAAGAGACTAGGAGAATAGAGGTTGAGTGAGGAGAGGAAGAATAAAAGTAGTGAGAGTTGGCCCCTGGTCTAAGGTTTTTAGATGGGCCCCTGGTTTAAGGTTTTTGGGTGGGCTCCTGGTCTAAGGT
>CM044448.1:5669491-5671991 GCA_024363595.1 Xenopus borealis
GGTGCTACAATGTGTGTGTGACAGGTACAGCAGTATTACACCTGTATATTGGGTGCTACATGGGACTGCCCACATGTTTACCTGTATATAGGGTTGTATGCCCAGGTGTGCCCCTGTGTACTCATAATCCACTGTACAACCCTGATAAACATCATGGCATAAACCATAAAACACCCAGAATAAAGATTATTAATAATAGCACTGTACAGCCCTACCTACAGGTACAACACAATGGTTGTTAGGGCCTGATGTGTACCTGTATGTTGGGCTGTACACGGGTCCGGACTGAGAATTAAACTAGGCCCTGGCATTTCAGGTACACAGAGGCCCAAACAGCCCACTAACTAGTGACTTTCTATGGAACTTATAGCAGCCCCACTGGCATTTGCCTGAACCCACAGATTGCCAGTCTGGGCCTGTACAGTGCTATTATTAATAATCTTTATTCTGGGTGTTTTATGGTTTATGCAATGATGTATATCAGGGTTGTACAGTGCAATGATCATATGAATACTTGTATATTGGGCTGTCTGTCTGTCGTGTACCTGTATAATGGTGTTCCCAGGCTCTATCTGTATATTGTATTTAAACATTAATCAGTATCTAGCTATCCTATATATCCTGTCATATATACCAATGTATCCTCAGGTGTGCACCTTCATATTGGGATGATATTTCTTTATCCTTGGCTATACACATTAGTATTATATCCCCACACTGAGATGTGGATATTCAGTGCTGGTGTGTGTCTCCTGGCTGTACAGAGATGTGTGTTGTGTATAACACAGTGTAGGGAGGAATGCGGCACAGTGTGTTCATATCTTCCCTTTCTAGTGGGCTCTTCTCTTTGCCTCGTCTCTATACGCTCTGCCTCGTCTCTATACGCTCTGCCTCGTCACTATACGCTCTGCCTCGTCTCTATACGCTCTGCCTCGTCTCTATACGCTCTGCCTCGTCTCTATGCGCTCTGCCTCGTCACTATACGCTCTGCCTCGTCTCTATGCGCTCTGCCTCGTCACTATACGCTCTGCCTCGTCTCTATACGCTCTGCCTCGTCACTATACGCTCTGCCTCGTCTCTATACGCTCTGCCCCGTCTCTATACGCTCTGCCTCGTCTCTATACGCTCTGCCTCGTCTCTATACGCTCTGCCTCGTCTCTATGCGCTCTGCCTCGTCTCTATACGCTCTGCCTCGTCTCTATGCGCTCTGCCTCGTCTCTATGCGCTCTGCCTCGTCTCTATACCCTCTGCCTCGTCTCTATACGCTCTCTATGCGCTCTGCCTCGTCTCTATACGCTCTCTGCCTCGTCTCTATACGCTCTGCCCCGTCTCTATACGCTCTGCCTCGTCTCTATACGCTCTGCCTCGTCTCTATGCACTTGGCCTCGTCTCTATGCACTTGGCCTTTGATTGTGTTGTGATGCTCCTGTCCGTGTTCCAGTTTACAAGGCCCTGCAGTACCAGTGTCTAATCTGGGCTCTGCACGTGGTTCCAGATTGCGATTCTCCGGCACATGTTAATCCCATTCTGTTGTATTAAGCACATGGCTTGGCCAAGCTCTGCAGCATTGCACTGGATTTGCTCTGCATTCCTTTATGTACAGGTGGAGCTCCGCACTCTCCATTATACAGCAGCGATGCTTACTGCTTCCATTAAGGTAATGTACTGCTGTGTAACGCACATGATTTGTTAGTGCAGCACAGGGGTTAATAGCACTATAGGGAGCTCAGGCCTTGCTGTGCCATCCAGTAACATGCACCATAGGAAATGGTAGGGTTCTATAGTGAGATGTGCACATGCTAATATACAGCAGCAACTCTCCTTTATTGGACCGCATGTCTACTTCTGGTCATTATGGCACAACAGGGATATTGGCACGGTACAGCCTACGACACTAACTATTGGGAGTTTCTAGTTGAAGTTCAACAGCAGCACCTTTTGAAGGCATGGGATTTTTTTGCACGATTGACTGTGGGGAAAATCAGTGGCACCCCCACAACAGCGCCAGCGATCTTGAATGCCCCCCCCACTGTCTCTGGTCTATAATGCTAAAGCATGTTCCCCAATAATAAGGCGATAAATCAAATATTGGGATTATCAAGTGCTGTACAGTTTGTACAGTAAATCTGGAAACTGTGGTTCTGTTATGGGAATGGCTACATGGGAGTATATGCTGCTGAAAAGACTGACCTTGTAACTTGGATCTTTCTATATTAAATATTACATGTTATGGGGGGGTCTTAGTTGACCTTTTGGAATTAAAGGATGCAGATTTGTCACCTTGCTTGGAACCTTATAGCCCCAAGCTGCTTTCTGCCCGACTTCTGTGACCCCCCCCCCGTAAGCCAATAACAGCTGCTACACGTCTAACTCCAGGATAGTATGGGGGTGCATATATATATATATATATATTTTATTGTGTGCATACACATGCTGAAATGCATACAACAAAATGTATATTTATTTATATTAGGCCTGGATACAGCATTTGTACCCTGCT
>CM044448.1:5676991-5685453 GCA_024363595.1 Xenopus borealis
TATTCTAGCACCCTATCTGATTTAACAGGAATATGCAAAGCATGTTTTCTGTGTCCATTAAGCCAATGGAAGGAATAAATCACAGGGAACTCCCAAATGTGACTTTTTGCATGTGCCTAATGCTGGCCATACACGGGCAGATAAAGCTGCAGATATCTGTCGTTTAGACCAATTTGACAGTTTATCTGCCTGTGTACGGGGGCTTCCGACAGGTCTTCCCGACCAATATCTGGACACCATATCGATTGGGAAGGTTGGATTTTCTGACCTGTAGGAAGTCCATTGCCCTTGTCTTAATTCGATCATTCAGACATATGGCCGAACATCCGGATTACCCCCATATAGCCCTGCCAGCATATTGGGGAAAGATTCGCTCGTTTGCCGATGTCACCAAACAAGCAGATCTTTGCATCTATGGCCAGTTTAACTTTACTAATCTTTCCCTGCCCTGCTTGTGGGCTGAACCCCTCCCACCATCTAGTTATGGCCACATCCTTCAGTGAGCATTGCAGTAGTTCTGGGGGAGTGGGCCAGGGCTATTCTGAAGGGTCTCTCTAAATTCAGTTAAGGCTAGGAGGGGCCTCTAATCCACCCCAATCCCATTTTTAATAATATACTTTCTCTGTCCTAGTTGTCCTTAATCCAACCAGTGCTACGCAACAAGTTGGCGCTATAGAAATACATGTTAATAATCCCTGACTTGCCCATTCATGTCTATGACCAGCCCCTCCCCCTCACAATACTGGCCAGCCCCATTTGTGTGATCACTCCGCCCCTGCCAGTACTTGTTATTGTGGTTGTTCACCTTTAAATTAATTTTCAATAGCCTGTAGAGAGGGATATTCTGACGCAGTTAGCAATTGGTTTTCATTTTTTATTATTTGTGGTTGTTGAGTATGGATACACCTAATCCACTATGTGGGATTCGGCAGATTCCCCAAACCCTTTGTGAAATATTGTGCCGAATACCGAACTGAATCCAAATCCTAATTTGCATATGCAAATTAGAAGCAGGAAGGGAAAAAGTGGAAAAAGAATGTTTTACTTCCTTAAAAAAAAGTCATGTGATTTCCATTCTCACACCCTAATTTACATATGCAAATGAGGATTCGTATTTGGTTCGACCACACACAAGGATTCGGCTGAATCCCGAACTGAATCCTGTATTCAGCGCATCCCTATTTCTAAGTGTTTTAGCTTTTATTATTCAACGGCTCTCCAGTTTGCAATTTCAGTCATCTGGTTACTAGCATCCAAATTCCCCTAGCAACCATGCATTGATTTGAATAAGGGACTGCAGTATGAACAAGAGAGGCCGAATCGAAAGGTGAGGAATAAAAAGTAGCAACAACTATACATTTTCCCTTACAGAAAGCTGGAAAGAGTCAGAGGAAGCAAATAATTGAATAAAAACTCTAAAAAGGAAAAAAAAAAAAATGAAGACCAATTGAAAAGTTGCTTAGAATTAGCCGTTCTGTAACATACTAGTGCAGAGGGCACTATACAGAATAATGGACATGGGCGGTGGAAGATCATTCACAGTGTTCATTAACATCAGAGGGAAGGAGAATGATCAGAACAAAGTAAAAGGATAAAAAAAAAAGGAAGTTAAAAAGCTCGGCCTTTGATCTCCTGCTGAATTCTGCCTGGGGGTTCTAATACTCACATCCTCTAACTGTGTAGTGTATGGGGGAGACAAGCAATACATTGTGCTAGGGACTAGTTATATTGCTCTATATACAGCCGCATGGGAGAACTCAATGGCTGAAGTGAGGGTCAAATGAAGGTAGAGAGTGTATGGCCGGGCATTATCGGGGGCCTTTGTGATGTATATTATTTATATTATGATACCACTTTATGACTTTTCTCCCAGCATCCCTGAACACAGCTGGGGCTGCCAGGCACAGAAATGTAGGAATGTATTTTATCCCTATAGGCTGCCCCCACTCACCCCCATGATATAACCGAGTCTGACAGTCTGTGCGATTTAACCTCCCCCAGTTCTTGCAATTAAAGGGGCAGCAGGACCACAGATAAATCAAATTGCATCGGCCGTACCCGGGGTCGTTTGATTTTACTTTTTTTGTTGCGATTTACCGTTAGGGCGGGGGGCAGACAGATTTGGGAAGATTTAATCACCTTTTCCGCATTCCTCCTGTTAAAATGAAAAATCTCCCGCGGCTTTTTCGATTTCACGAGGAAACTTCAGGCGACTTCGGAAATTGAAGCGCCACGAGTGCCATTGCGCTGGTGTTTCCTCATTATGGCAGACGGAAGGCAGGGGAAGGCAGTTCAGGGAGATTGTCGCCCCGAAGAAGAGGTGATTAAATCTCCCCAAATCTGCCTCGCCAGGCAATTTTGAGCGACTTTTAAAATCGCGCTGCTCTGTCTGAACAAGCGCAGGCGACTTTAACCCTGGCTATCTAGCTATTCGGGGAGATTCGGGGGAGATTCGTCTCCGCGAGAAGTCGCCAGGAGACGGATCTCCCTCGAATCTCCCCGTCTGGCCTTAGCCTAACACTAAATCCCAACCAAAAGAAAGTAATATCAAACAAAGTGACCTTACACTTAGTTGTAGGCAGATCTCTCTCTCCCCCCCCCTGGCCTTTTTATATCACCAGGCTGCTAACACTCTTATTTGTTTGATATTACTGTATCCAATGCAAAGTGTGTTTCATTAGCCGAGTGGGAGAGACGAGGAAAGTAAACAGAAGAAACTCATAGAAAAGGTTACGTCAGCCCAAAACGACAGCCTCTGCCAATGTCTATAGTTGCCAGGAAAAAGGAGTTCTGTCCTTTATAAAGCAGGTTGGGTTTATAAGTCAAGGGTAAAGGGAAACTAAAGTTATTTTGCAAGTATTCTTACAAAAAAATGTGACTGTATAACAGAGCATTCTGTCCCAGTGGCTGCACAGATCTGATCCCCATTATAGGAAGCAGCAGTCCTGCCCTGCTTTATGGCAGCTGAGATTCTAGCTATCTGTATAACAGAGCATTCTGTCCCAGTGGCTGCACAGATCTGATCCCCATTATAGGAAGCAGCAGTCCTGAACTGCTTTATGGCAGCTGAGATTCTAGCTATCTGTTTCAATAATAAATAAATCTAGTATCTCTATTTATGGCCCTGAACTAATTTAATGTGTATAAAAAGTGAACATGGGGCATATTTTGGGATGTGGGTGTAGCATTTGTTTCCAGGTTGGAAAGCTCTCGCTGCTAAGTTGGGATTTCTAAACATAGAACTAGGAAAGAAATGTGCTGAAGACGAGCTTTTCTTTGTGTTTCTCCTCATCACTTTAATCCCGTCCCATATGGTATTTTCTTCCCTGTGTAGTTTAAACGTGACCTTGTGCTGTTCTCCTGATTAATTCTGCCCCATCCCCTGAGCACCCTCCTTCTCCCATTCCCTCGTCTCACAAACCAGCATGACATCATCAGCCGCCTGCAAATATTTATCTTTGAGATTAGACAAGCCGTTGGGTAATGCTTCTCAACAATGATCTTGCTCACTCTCTCGCACTCTTAAGGTGGCCATACACGGGCTGATAAAAGCTGCTGACAGACCAGCTTATTGGCCCGTGTATGGGGCCCTCCAATGGGCTTTACCAAGCGATATCGGGCCGAAAGTCAAAAATATGGATTTAGTGCATTTCTAATTAAAGGGCATCTATTATCTCATCAAAATAGTTTTCCCGACTGGAAATGTAGCTAACAGAGCTCACACTCTATTTCAAAGAAAATTCTCACTCTCTTTAGAGCATCCTGGGCAGGAGCAGATGCGCCATGGACATGTGTTGGACATTTTAAGGCTTGGCTGGACCAGTCACATAATTAAAAAAAAAACATTTGTTTGTAAACTAAGAAAAAAACCCCCCACAGAAATATGTTAAAGTATAAAATCACTTCGTCTTTATTAAGGCAGTCGAGTGATCCATTGTGCAGCGCTCGATTTCTCCTCCCTGCGTTCCTTATAGGAGATACGCAGGCAGGAGAAATCGAGCGCCGCACAATTGATCGTCACCGTGTCGCCTTTTCAGAAGAGCAGCGGAAATGGAGCTTTTTGGTAAGTTATTTCTTAATAAAGACTTAACGATTTTAAACTTTAACACGTCTGGGTTATTTTTTAGTAGTTTGCAAACAAATTTTTAAAAACATTTTTTATGTGACTGGTCCTTTAAGGTTTGGCCAGGTCTACTGGTTTTCAAGCTGGGGTTCATTCTACTTCATTGCTCATGGGGAATTTACAACTAATAGGGTGCTGCTAAATGATCTGGGACCCTTGACTGAATCCACCATCAAAGACTCAACTGATCCATATCAAAACCCGAATCTGATTTGGAAGATTTGGTCCATCCTTTATCTGTATCTTTATACTTTATAAACCATATCAAATCACAGGTCCTGCATTATTATGGCTGTCAAACCTCTGGGCTGCTACTGTAAATTCAGTACAGGTATGGGATCTGTTATCCAGAAACCCATAGAAAGCTCAGAATTAAGGAAAAGCCGCCCCCCGTAGATTCCAATTTATCCAGATTTTTAAAAAAGTCTTTCCTTTTTCTGTGTTATAATAAAACAGTAGCTTGTACTTGATCCCAACTAAGATATATATGTAATCCTTATTGGAAGCAAAACCAGCCTATTGGCTTTATTTAATGATTTTATATTAGCGTTAAGGTACAAAGCTATAAATTATGGATCAGATCCGTTATCCGGCAAACCCCAGGTTCCCCATGCCTTTTATATAAAATACAGCATTCATTTGTAGCGCTAGTTCTCCTTTAAAGCCGCTACTGCATACTGGGCTGCAGTATTCTCCAGATACATTCCAGGGTGGATGAGATTTTCCGTAGCTCCGGCCATGACCCGACGCCTGTCCTTGTGCAGCCTTTACAAGGGAGTTCTGCGGTCTGACATGTATCCTGCGCTAAATGGGCTTGAAAAATGTAATTACAGAAAGTCCTTACTTGCAGATGTTTGTCAGGAATCCGGGAGAGGTTTGAGGGAGAAGGTCTATCTTTCCGCTCCAGCCTGCCAGTGTATTCTTCCCTCGGAAAGGCTTAGACCAACTGCAGTGCAGATAAGGATCCTTAGCCGGTAATTGTGTTACGTTTAGAAAGCATCAGCCAGCGCTCTCCATGGCAGTAAGGGCATTGTACAGGTATGGAATCTGTTATCCAGAAACCCATTATCCAAAAAGCTCCATTTCAGCCAAATAATCTAAAATGATTTCCTTTTTCTGTGTAATAATAAAACAGTAGCTTGTACTTGATCCCAACTAAGATGATGATTTTCTAGTAGACTTGAGGTATGAAGATCCAACTTACAGAAAGATCAGTTTTCTGGAAAACCCCATGCCCCAAGCATTCTGGATAACTGGTCCCATACCATCACGAGTGATACAGAAATGGTCCGGAGAGCTTACAATCCAAAAAAGAGGAGCTGGAGGGAAGGATGGCTCCTGTAAATAGGGATTAATAGATGTGTTTTGCAAAATGAAATATTTGGTTCTGTCCAGCCTGTCCTACTGGAGGGAATTGGGCCACATTCGCCCTTCTTCTGATGCAGGTCATTTAACTTCCAAGGAGACTTGTAATATCCTCATATTTTACGACAGAGACGGTTCATTATTTATTAATACATGAAAGTGACAGTCATATGACAGCAATGACATCACTAAGCACCAGCCATAACTGATGACATCACTAAGCTCTGTTTATAAGGCTATCATTTACAGGATATCCATGGCTCATTACAGAATGAAGGAGAGGGCAAGGGGGCCCAATCATTAGCCCTTGGAGCCCTGCCAACCATTACAGTAGAGCCCCAATGACAAAATACCCTTAGCTCACATGTTCACAGCCCTGATGCACTCTGCCCCGCCCCATTATGCTAAAAACCTACCCATGATCCACCCCAAACCCTGCCCACTGTGCCACAAGATCAGCCCCCCTTTTTGACCCTCTGCTTTCTTGGTTACCCTTTGGGTTGCCTCCTTCAGTGAGGTCAAACTCCGGGCAGGGGGCGTGTCTGTGACATAATGGGGCAGATCTGTGATGCAGTGGGGTGTATATCAGGGGCAGGGCTATGACATGGCAATTGGCGTGTCACTCATAGGAAATCTTGCCCGGTTTTCCTAATTTGGAAAGCTGGGCAGCCTTTCAAAAAATTGGGCTGTCCACGTCAAAACCATACAAGTGGCAACCGTAGTTCCCCTCTAGCCCCTGATGGTGGTTCTGAGAATACATGTCCCGTTTAAAGGAGAAGCAAAGGTTAACACTAAGTAATCTTTATCAGAAAGGTCTATATAAATACACCAGTAAACCCTCAAAGTAATGCTGCTCTGAGTCCTCTGTCAAAAGAAACACAGTATTTCTTTCCTTCTATTGTGTCACATGGGCTTCTGTATCAGACTTCCTGTTTTCAGCTTAAACCTCCAGGGCTAGGGCTTGAGCATGCTCAGTTTGTTCCTTTCCCTGCTGTAATCTGTGGCCAGATCTATTAACAAGCAGGGAGCGACTCGGACAGGAAGTGATGTCACACCAAACTAATATGGCAGCTGCTATCCTAAACAAACAAAGAGACTTCTAGAGCTGTTTACTCAGGTATGGTATCTGCAGAATAAATATAGTGTTATAGCTTGTACTATTGTGGCTAATCTATTGGCAATAAACTGCTTTAATACTTGCACTTAGGTTGCCCTTTAAACAGACCCTAATCCCAAGTACGAAGGCATCAGCTGAGACTCCCGAGAGCCGTGTCAGGTTTTGTAGCCGTCAGATCCCAGCCAGACTGAGTGGTGCAGCACCCACACTGTGATTATTGCTATAAATACCAGTTATTCCATGTTGTGGTGCAACACTGTTAATTACTTTTCAAACCCTATATTTTATACTGTACTCGCAGCATTATAATGATCTGTATTCTCATCCAAAATGCTGAAAAAGCCCCTATGATTCCCATCTCTTCCCCTGTCACCGCAGGATCTCTCGGCATTCTGACACCTTTCATTTACTGCAGCCGCATCTCCTCTTTTTCATGCTCATTCCTCTCGCCGGCGCTCTTTAATCAGAGAGGGATCCGCCTCGTTGCGTGGATTTGCTGCGTCTGCGGGAGCTTTGATTAGACCTATTGTCTCTGCGGTGATTATTGCGCTATAGGAATAATTGCGGGATGCGTCTTGTACATGTGCATGGAGAGGCTCGCAGGGAGCAATGCAGTTTTCAACTGATCACTACACTGAGAAGGATCTTACTGTCATGGGAAAACATGTTTTTTTTTAAAAAAACATCAGTTAATAGGGCTGCTCCAGTAGACTTCTGCACTGAAATCCATTTCTCAAAAGAGCAAACAGATTTTTTTATATTCAGTTTTGAAATCTGACATGGTGCTAGATAGACATTTTGTCAATTTCTCAGCTACCCTTGGTCATGTGACTTGTGCCAGCACTTTAGGATGGAGCTGCTTTCTGGCAGGCTGTTGTTTTTCCTTCTCAATGTAACTGAATGTGTCTCAGTGGGATCTGGATTTTACTATTGAGTGTTGTTCTTAGATCTACCAGGCAGCTGTTATCTTGTGTTAGGGAGCTGTTATCTGGTTACCTTCCCATTGTTCTGTTGTTAGGCTGCTGGGGGAAAGGGAGGGGGTGATATCACTCCAACTTGCAGTACAGCAGTAAAGACTGACTGAAGTTTATAAGAGCACAAGTCACATGACTTGGGGCAACTGGGAAACTGACAACATGTTTAGCCCCTTGTCCGATTTCAAAATGAAATATTAAAAAATCTGTTTGCTTGTTTGAGAAATGGATTTCAGTGCAGCACTATTAACTGATGTTTTTTGAAAAAAAAAACCAAAACATTTTTTCTCATGACAATATCCCTTTAGTGCAGCCCTTATTGGTATATGGAGGGATTTAAAGGGGTTGTTCCCCTTTCAATTGAACTTTTAGCATGATTCAGATAGTGATCTTCAATTTGCAACTTGTTTTATTAGTGGTGTTTGAGTTATTTAGCTTTTTATTCAGCAGTTTCCAATTTCAGCAATCTGGTCGCTAGGGTACAAATGACCCTAGCAACTATGCACTGATTTCAATAAGAGACTGGGTAGAGCTTGGGGTATCCCTCCATTGAGCAGTTTTCCAGTGTGCATTTCCAGCAATTCCTTTGCAGCACATTAAATATTAACTCAAAGGCCCAATGTGTCCTACAACAGGGCTGTCCTCCTGAAGTCATGTGTTGTATATGGATTTGTGTGTTTCCCAACTCATCAGATTATGGGCTCCATAGACTGCATCTTATGACATCATCACTGTAATATCATTGTAATATAATCACATATAGTGGATAATGGATCCTCTCTACATTGGGCAGCACTGCTACAGCTTCAGCCTACCCTGAGACCACCATTGTAGCTGCTAGTTTATAGTAAAGGTTTTGTAACCCAATAGGAAGACTTTGGGG
>CM044448.1:5766115-5776434 GCA_024363595.1 Xenopus borealis
ATCACCTGACCAGAAATACTGCAGCTCTAACTGTAACAGGAAGAGATCACCTGACAGGAAGAAGTGTGGAAGCAGAACTCTGTTAATTGGATCATGTGACCTAAGATGTATGGTTTGTTTGTGTGCACCGTGAATCATACGATCCCAGGGGGCGGCCATTATTTTTTAAAATGGCAATTTCTATTTATGATTACCCAATGGCTCTAAAATACTAAAACAAATTATATTATTATGACGAGTTTTATGTATGATCTGTTTTATGCAATATATTTACATTGTTCGGGAGGTATAGTTTTCCTTTAAAGCAACAAGGACACTCAGATTTGGCCTATGCTTTATAGAAATGCTGCTGTAAGATATTGATCTAAAGCAGTAACTGCCTCCTGTCCCTTTCTGTTCCCTCCCCTGGTGCTTCTGACTTTAGAAACAATGTAGCAGAAGCCAGGCCTGTATAGCAACCAATCAGGTGTTGGTATTCATTGTTCTAGCTGCACTTGGTGTTTCTCCTATTGGTTGCTGATGGTTTATGGATTAGGGTTGGAGAATAATTATAGAAGAGGCAGACCCAGTGACTGCTGGGGGGCCCAGAAAGTAAAGGGGGCCCAATGGGGCACTGGCAGTTTTGCCTATAAGAAGAAGAATGTAAGCAGAATCTGGGACTGTGTTTAATGTGTGCCTGATGCAGTTTGCGCAGGGGCCCTCACTTATCAACCAGTGATATCATTATGGAAATTCTATTTATTCGCTGGGAACAAGGAAGAGGGGGGAGAAGCCACATGCAGTTGCCCCCTGCGCCCTCTTAGGCTTCAGGCGCATGTAATAAAGGCAGGTGTCTATGCAGCAGCGTCGCAGCTCGTCTAAATACAAACAAGCCGCAGTCAAGTGCAGACTGGAGGGGAGGGGGCAGAAATACATTGACATTCAGTTAACATTTGTTTAGTGCTGCTTATGATTTCAGTGCAGGAGCCCCACCCTTAAAGGGGAACTTCACCAATTATTTTTCTTTTAAATGTAAATAATGAAATTAAAGTGCAAGAGCGGGAGGTTGAACGGTCACCATGTTGCTTTAGTAGCCCTTATTGCCAAGGTTACTGGAAAGAAAAACAATCTTTGGGGGGGGTTATAGTATAGTTTGTAAACTGGGGCCACCAGGCTGAGCCCATACATTTGTTGCTGCTGCTACAAACACATTGGATGGAGGAAGGAAAGGAAAATTAAGGTTTCTCCGCTATTTAATTTATTTTTTATGAAGGCCTCCCAGATTATATGGGTGCGGCTGGGCGAGGGGCTGCCCATAGATGTCACCCCACTTTGTCCTTCAATCAGTGATGTCACTATTCTGTTTTAGAAGCCCATGATGTCATAGTAGGAAGTGCATGCTGAATCGTCTCCTGAATTAGGGCGAGTCCCTTTATGCCGGGTCCCTTAGCTGAGAAATTTCCAGATTTACCTGTAAAGCACCTGCTGAACACAGCGAATAATAATTCGAATGTATACTGGTCAGGGCACGGGGATACACGTAGCATACCAGTATAGGATCCGTTATCTGAAAACTCGTTATATTAATAATCAATAATTAATAATTAATTAATAATGAATCCTTATTGGAAGCAAAACCAGCCTGTTACAGAAAGATCCCTTATCCAGAAAACCCCAGGGCCCTAGAATTCTGGATAACAGGTCCTGTATCTGGGCCATGGCAGTCGTATTCATGCATCCGCTTTCCATCCCTCATTCACCCCAGGCTCAGACTGCAGAGAGCAAGCAGCATGGTCGCCCCGCTGTGTCTGCAAGAAGATAAACCAGCATTGGAAATGGGCAGAAGCCTATAGCAGGGCTTTTCAGTTGGTCAGGGCCCCCCGTAACTCATATAGTATAGGAAAATATTGGGGTATCGGCCGTTCAGCCGCAGCCATGAACCCCCAGTTCCCCCTCATGATGACCTTAGGGGGGGTCGCAGTGTAAGAGAAGTGTAACGCGTGGAGGGTCTCATGCTAAGAAGCTGCTTGTGATGCAGAGACATTAGAGTCATTACAGAACATGCTGAGGGGGATGATGAGTTTTATTGGCTAATCCGAATGAGATTGCAAGCCTTCAATACCAATTAGTGGCGAGTGCTGTTGGTATTCATGGGAGTAGATGTGACCCTCTGTAAAACTAATTGTCTCTTCCCCGGAGTAATTAGAAGAAGATTGCCTTGGACTGGGCATCTATTTCCCCTGTAAGTCTTCATTTCACGCTTTGCCTTCCCTCGGCCCCCAATAAATTAGTCTGGACCCCCCCCGCATCTTCTGCCTGGCTGAGGTCAGAGCTTGGATGGACAGACTTCTGTATGTACTGCTATAATATACAATAAACACTGCTAATAGATCCCTCTATATTTATACCGGAGCCACGCGCGGGAGCTGCCATGCTTCATTTCTGAGACGCCCTTAGCTGGGACTGTTACGGTTTCCAGACAATACAAGTGCCCTTTAGACCCTCTTTATTGTGATTGGCTGCTTGAACACTGTGCTTATTGTATTTTATTAATATCCTTTATACCAGGGGTCCCCAACCGCTGGGCCACGGACAGTCCTGAACTGGGTCCCAAGCCTTACCACGCAATTTACGTGGCGCACCCCCCCGGGCCTTGAAAACTAATTTGGCTCTTCAATGGTCCCCGGGCCAAAAAAATTTGGAGACCGCTGCTCTATACATACTATACAGAAAATCAGCCTGGCCCCTCCCCTTTAAAAAAAAAAAAAACATTGGTAATCAAGCTCCTCCCTCCTCTGCGATTTTTATCTGTTTTACTTCCTTGTTTTGTAACAAAAAGTCATGCGATTTCCCTCCCCGCCCCTGATTTGCATATGCAAATTAGGATTCTGATTTGGTTCAGCCGGGAAGAAGGATTCGGCCAAATCTGAATCCTGCTGAAAAAGACTGAATCCCAAACTGAATCCTGGATTCGGTGCATCCCTAGTTATAGTTATATTTTATAGAATGGCTAATTCTAAGCAACTTTTCAACTGGTCTTTTCAACTGGTCCCTAAACTAAAACCCATGGTATAAGGTGCCAGATCCCGGTAACATCAGTCCCTCGGGCCTCATTTCTTTATCCCATGACGACAGACCACATTTCCTAACATGTTATCAAGTTTCAAAGGATTCTGGGAGTTGTAGTCCAGCAGCAGCAGGGGACTAAAGGCCACCCTAACCGAAATATAAATTCCAGAGGGTTCCCAATGTAAAGGGGCCAAGTATGTGACTGCATTTGCCCTATAGCTGTAGTCACATCCGCTTGCTGAGCATTCTGGGAGTCTTTCATCAAACAGGTGATCATACATGGAAACGTAAGAAAGTTCTGTGAGGGGTTGAGCCCATATCCAAACCCAGGGTTATTCAGAACCAGCTTTATTGGCTGTGCTTATATGATGCCACACTCAATCCTAATGGCGGTCATCGTTTGTGGGAGGGTGCTGGGAGTTGTAGTTGAGACTCCAGGTTGGATAACAATATCTTTACTGATTATAGGTGTTATCTCCAGGCTATTGGGCACTGGCCTCCATCTTCACTAGTCCATAAAGCAGCAGTTTTAGGCAAAAGGAAAGTTTCTTTCCCTTTAAGTACAACTGCCGCTTTTTGGAGCCATGAAGAATAGGGGCCCCTGGGAAGTCTCCCCTTTAAAAAGACATTTCCGTTCTTTTACTAGATTAGGGCCTTGCTTTATAGGGTGTCTGGAGTTGGTTTCCCTTCTGGTTGTGTGCTCTCCCTGTGCAGAAGGAACCAATACATTTGCTGTGGCTACAGGGGGCCCAGGTTCTGACGGCGCAACCTTTTTAGGGTAGGAATGTGCCTGGGAATGTAAATAAGCCCTTCATCTCCCGCAGAAGGAAATTCAGGGAATATATAATATATCAGTGACGCAGCGCTGGGTCCATGGGGAGAAGGTAACGAATCCATCAAGCATCGCCGCTCGTATGAAGGTGACACTCCCTCGGCTTCTCCAGCCTGAAACATCTCTGTTTGTATGTGAGTCTCACTGGCTCCCTAATCACTAGTAATGGCTAATAGTAGTCACATTGCTTGTAAATTAGCTGCAACTTTGATTCCTTCAGAGGTGGAACATCCCCCCCCCTGTTGTATCCCCCCCCCCCATTATCATTCAGCCCAGTATAAAGGCAGACTGGTGTATGGGTTAATGTATATTATTTAAACAATTGCACTGAAACCAACTCCCCCAGCAGATACGAGACAGGGGCGCGAGTCTATCCATTTGTCTTAATTCTGACTTAGTACTGATATGTTAAAACTCACAGACTAGTTATAAGTGGGGCTAATGGCTTCCGGATGCCAGGGGGCTACCCATAAACCCTCTACTGTTATTGTGGCAATCTTTAGTGCTAGTGGTGCTCCGGGGAAAGGGGTTCTACATAGGGCCTTTTACCACTCTGGGAGTGTGACTGTGGGATAGCAGGTATAGTAGGGAGAGATGGTGCCTATAGTAACAGTGGATAATAGTCTCTGGGAAGGGAGTGTGACTGTGGGATAGCAGGTATAGTAGGGAGAGATGGTGCCTATAGTAACAGTGGATAATAGTCTCTGGGAAGGGAGTGTGACTGTGGGATAGCATGTATAGTAGGGTGAGATTCTTATACTAGGAGTTGTATATAATCAAAGTTGCATGATGCCTAGGGTTGCCACCTTAGTCCTGTAGTCAGTTTTCCCATCCTACCACTGTTTGTTTTTATTTTTTTACTATTGTTTGAGTCTGGAGTTTTTGTATTTTGTAAACTTCCTATATCAGAAGCCACATATAATTGCTACCAATTCAGTAGGAGAGGAGACAAGTTGCAGTTGGTCGTGTGATAATATCTTGTCAGTATTGTGCTGGTTAATTGGCTGCATCGCTTGTGAGAGAGTCGGGAGGTTCTGCAGAGAGGAAGGTACAGGAGGAGGGTTATTCGCTGACTCTGATGTTGGCCTGAGGCTAATTGTCTGGGAAAGTTCCCCTTTATCTCTGTGCAGCTGTCTGTCTGTCTGTCTGTCTCATTCAGTTTGGTGCAGTCAGTAGACTCGGGGCAGAATACTGACGAAGGTTTGTAGCAGGTCAGACTGGGGGACAGGCAGAGAATATGGTGATTGACAAGACCCGTGTGACATTTAAGGGGGATGCGCAGAAAGGTGGGGGGCAAGATATTTTCAGCAGCTGTGACTCAGTTTACTGTAGAACAAGCATTTAATTGGTATTTCTGCTGCAGACTGTGCTGCTTTACGTACGGCCATGCTAGACATCCCTCCCCTCCTGGCTGTGAGAGGGTTAATAGAGCACAACTATATACACTGAGAATTCCAGCTGAGAGTCGCACATCTCATTCCTCTGTGGTCAGACCCAGAGCCCGCTGCATATTTCTCCTGTGACACAAGGAATCTGCTACTCGCTTCATTACTCCAGTGTGTATGTAACGGGGAGGGCTCGGGCCCAGAGCTGTGCTGGCTGCTCCTGGGATACTGTTGCACGGCACTGATTGTCACCTTCATGAACTCAAGCCTGGGGCCATTGCTCTGTAGGCTGGGACTGCATGTCCCATCATGCTCAGCTAGCTTGGGGGAGGGGGATGTCTGATCATTTAATGCAGGGGGGCTTTCAATCATGAAAGTGCCTGGGGGGGTCATACAAAGTGTATTGCAGCTCTGCTGTTCTTAATGGGACCCGGCGGGATGATGAGATTGGGGGTGTTTGCAGCAGAGAAGTTGAATAGTTTTGTGTTCAGTAATTCAGAAAGCAGAGAGAACCTTAGTCTGGCCGGACCTTGCGCTGCACGAAACCCCATTCACTTCTCCTCCGGGAAACATTATGGGATAAACTGAATATGGAACAATAATTCCCTCTACAATATAAACTGTCATTCCTGAACCAGCAAGTGTATTTAGTTGTAATATTGGTGTGTAGGTGCATCTCAGGTCATTTTGCCTGGTCATGTGCTTTCAGAAAGAGCCAGAACTTCACAATGGAACTGCTTTCTGGCAGGCTGTTGTTTCTCCTTCTCAATGTAACTGAATGTGTCTCAGTGGGACCTGGATTTTACTACTGAGTGTTGTTCTTAGATCTACCAGGCAGCTGTTATCTTGTGTTAGGGAGCTGTTATCTGGTTACCTTCCCATTGTTCTGTTGTTAGGCTGCTGGGTGGGGGAAAGGTTGGGGGTGATATCACTCCAACTTGCAGTACAGCAGTAAAGAGTGACTGAAGTTTATCAGAGCGCAAGTCACATGACTGGGGGGCAGCTGAGAAACTGACAATATGTCTAGCCCCATGTCAGATTTCAAAATTAAATCTAAAAAAATCTGTTTTGCTCTTTTGAGAAAGTGATTTCAGATTAGAATTCTGCTGGAGCAGCTCTATTAACTGATGGTGCCGGTACTCTTATACTTGAATGTCAGCTCCATAGACCTTTTAATATACAGCACTTAATTGGTCTTCCCTGCTTGAACCCGCCACTGTAATCTGAACGCAGTACCCAGTCTCAGTCTGATACACAAAGGTCTCTGCAGCACCCGTTGGGCCCCCATCTCCAGCATCGCTGAGAGCCCGGTGCAGCCAAACGCTTGAGTAATGGAAGACTTCCTTCCATAAGGTCTGTTTTTCCTATCTAGCTGCCGATACACGGTGCCGCTTAGTAGTGCGAGAGTCTGAGCTTTGTGGTTTGGAAGAAGCAGCCGTGATGAAGGCCCTGTATTCAGCTGCACTCTCTGAACCTGGGGCCCTGCCAACTGCTGCTGCCAGTGAGGCATTAAAAGGTATCTGGCAGTTTGCTCTCATGTTAACTCCATAGAGCGCGAGGCTGCTGCTAAATGAATCAGTGTTTTCATCATATAATTCCCCCCCCCCTTTTCTTTTTTTTTCTAATCCCAAACGGGAAGTCACATGAGGCCACAAAGTTCTCTGTTTCATGCAGCGACATCCTATGAAATCGCTAAGGTCTTGCTTACTTTGCACAGGGCCGCCATCGGGGGGGACACAAAGTTTTAAAAAAATATATTTTCTGCAGCCCCAATTTTTTTTTTAACTTGTAATTTCTAATTTATAGGGGGGGCCTGTTGCCAATTTTTTTTTTTTTTTTTTTACTTATAAGTGAGCCTGTGGGGGGTTACATTTTTAGCACTGATGTCTATGTGGTCTTTTAACTTTGATGTGGAGTGGGCTGGGATAAGGGGCGGGGCTTGGTTGCTAGGTGGCGGGGCCCATGATTTCTAATGGCCGCCCTGGACGCACAGATAAAATCCTACAAAATCTGTGTGTGTCTGTGCATAATGGGAGACGAGCCAACTTATATCGGCAGAAGACTTGGATATCGGACGACTCGTCTATCGGTGGCTGGAAAATTTTGATTGGGCGCCTTTGAAGACGGCAGAACATGGGCCATTGTTAGTGCTGAATGGTCAGATACAGGTAGAATTCTATTGTTTCTATATGTATATCTGATGATTCGTGTTTTAAATGAACGATCATTCCTGGAAACACGTTTTCCAGGAAGGATCATAATTGTAATGTCTATGGCCATTGGTTGATACAATTAGTCAATATGTTTAGTTGATACAATTAGTTGATACATTTAGTTGATACATTTCTCAGAAACATCTCTGGAGTATTAGCAACTATTGTATCAATTCTAACAGCTGCTTGGAATGAAACCCAGAGATTCTGCTGAGCAGGGACAAAGATAACAAATGTACCCACTAAGGGGCAGATTTCACATGAAGGATTCGAAATTCGATCGAATTTTTAAAAAAATCGAATATGCAAATGACGTCCGATTGGTCGTATTGCATTAAAAACATTCGAATTTTAATGATTTTGAAATTCAACCTCTTCCCCTTTAAATTCGAAAATCGAATTCCAGGGTTTATTAACCCTCGAATTCGATTTTTGGTAAATCTGCCCTTTAATGTATCGTTCAGACCAGTTAAAGAGTCGGCGACCCCCCCCTCCCCTTGCCAGATCTGATTTAGAAGGTGAGAAATGAAACTATACACTTCAATATTAGAAAAACGGAAAAAGTCTTTATTCCTGGTGATTTATCTGAATCCAACTGAACTGGGAAAGTGTTTGAAGGTGAATAGGCCATTTCAGGTGCATTGTTTAAAAGTTTTGCTCTTTACATTGAACTACGGGTGTTGGTGAGGGGCTGATAATTGGGATCCAGGGGGGGATACTGAATGTGGGACCCAATACTAGGGATGCACCGAATCCACTATTTTGGATTCGGTCGAACCACCGAATCCTTCCCGAAAGATTTGGCTGAATACCGAAGTGAATCCGAACCCTAATTTGCATATGCAAATTATGGGTGGGTGGGAAGGAGAAAACATGTTTTACTTCCTTGTTTTGTGCCAAAAATTCACGTGATCTCCCTCCCTGGCCCTGATTTGCATATGCAAATTAGGATTCGGATTCGGTTCGACCAGGCAGAAGGATTCGGCCGAATCCTGCTGAAAAAGGCCGAATCCCGAACCGAATCCTGGATTCGGTGAATCCCTACCCAATACTCACAGTACAGTCACATGAGCAGGTCTGTTGTGCTTAGGACATGGGTCAGTGCAGAGACTCTTCTGCATTTTTATTCCTGTTTATTGTGTTTGTGGGAGATCCGTTCCTTCCTCTTTATCACAAAGAACTCATTACGTGCGTCTGCGGTTTCATTGGCCGAGCGTATTCTCTGCCAGTGTGTGCCATCTGTCCTATAGGGCTGGCATGGCTCTGGCACAGGCAGGGTTAATGCCATGATGGAGCGTCCCTCCCGCACTCATGACTTTCTCCGGGGCATTCAAACATTTGTTTACATGTTCAGGTTCAAAAGGAAATGTTCTGTTCCCAGGCCTGGGAAAGGAAAAGATGTTCCTCCCTCTGAACTCATAGACTCTGTTACTCATCTGTATGCGGAGAGTAATAATATATCATAGGGAAAATACAGTCTTCTGCTGCTGAACTTCACATCCCAGCATCCTTACTGAGACAGCACAGGGGGAGCCACAAGGCTGCTGCCAATATGGAATAGAGGGACTGTAGTTAAAGGGATACTGTCATGAGGAAAAATGTTTTCTTCAAAATGCATCAGTTAATAGTGCTGCTCCCGCAGAATTATGCACTGAAATCCTTTTTCTGAAAACAGAAGAACAGATTTTTTTATATTCAGTTTTGAAATCTGACATGGGGCTAGACATATTGTCAATTTCCCAGCTGCCCCCAGTCATGTGACTTGTGCTCTGATAAACTTCAGTCACTCTTTACTGCTGTACTGCAGGTTGGAGTGATATCACCCCCCCCCCCCCCCCCCCCCCCCAGCAGCCTAACAACAGAACAATGGGAAGGTAACCAGATAGCAGCTCCCTAAAGATGGCCATACAAGGGCCAACAAAAGCTGCCTCACAAACTGAGTCGGCAGCTTATTGGCCCATGAGTGGGGCCCTGATCAATATCTTGCTGAAAGTTGGCCAGATGTCGGTCGGGGAGGATTAAAAATCACGTCGGATTGCAGCCGCATCTGTTCGTTGGCGACATCTCTCCATGTATGGCGACCTTAACACAAGATAACAGCTGCCTGGTAGATCTAAGAACAGCCCTCAATAGTAAAACCCATGTCCCACTGAGACACATTCAGTTACATTGAGTAGGAGAAACAACAGCCTGCCAGAAAGCAGTTCCCTCCTAAAGTGCTGGCACAAGTCACATGACCAGGGGCAGCTGGGAAATTGACAATATGTCTAACCCCATGTCAGATTTCAAAACTGAATATAAAAAAATCTGTTTGCTCTTTTGAGAAATGGATTTCAGTGCAGAAGTCTACTGGAGCAGCACTATTAACTATTAAGCTTGGTGGAATAAGCTGCACTATAAACTGCTCCAAAGAGCTTGCACTTTACTACTGGGCATATATATAATGATTTTCACAGTAACTGCTTTCCAGTGTGAAAAGACATGTTGTCTACCTGGAATATATCCAAGTTCCATTTTTAATAATATTCTTGTATTTACATCAGGTCTGACGGACCTCCAGCTCCGGTTGAACTCCAGCTCCCAGTATGTTGGCCCCCTGTGGCCCATTAATGCCTAGGAATCTCCCTGCCTCTGCTTTTGTGCTTCATTTTAGCCGGGGGGAGGGATATCCTGGAATTGTCCCAGGCGCAGTCACACTGGAGACACTGGCCGGGATGGGAATATACAGGTTTGGGATCAAAGACTGGTCCTCACTTCTCTCCATCAAAGCTGCAGCTAAACATAATAGCAACTCACTGTTATAATATAATATAGAATAGCAACTCACTGTTATAATATAAT
>CM044448.1:5785185-5795486 GCA_024363595.1 Xenopus borealis
TTGACACTGGCCTGTATAGTTGACACTGGCCTGTATAGTTGACACTGGCCTGTATAGTTGGCATTGGCCTATATAGTCGGCATTGGCCTGTATAGCTGACATTGGCCTATATAGTTGAGTGTAGGGCCCAATGTGCAGCCCTCTAGTTTGGTTGAAGGCACCATTTTCAACACCAGTGTTTGACAGGGGTACTAGGGGCCCACCAGAGAAGATTAACCTAGTGGATACAGTATACAAGAACCTAGGCTGTGTCTTCCTACAGAAATGAAAGTGATTGGAGGGCAGTCAGACAAAGGGCAGCTGATCATAGAAGCATTAGGCAGCCCAAGGACCACCGGGTTTTCCTTGGTTTCCCAAGGAGCCAGTCCAATCCTATATGAGCTTTAGAAAAGGCCATGGCCCCTGGGTTTTTAATTAAATTGGTTTGGCACCACCATCAGACTAAATCTGGGTGAAGCAGGATCTTTTTGATGAATTTAGTATAGACTACTTGGGATTCTGTATTGGTTATGATTCTTATGGGTTATTCTGTCCATGGTTGAGGGAGGCACCCCTGGGCATCATGTCTACTTCATTTAGCACAAACCATTTTTTTTAATTAAGTGACTTACTATATTTAAGTTCTCAGAAATGTCAACTAGCCCCCATGTCACGAGGGAGATAATGATCAGATCTTGGTCTTGTTGAGACCTTACTTCTTGTTACCCCTTATAGTAAAGAATATTTCAGGTTTAATAAAACCCAGGACCAGATTATTCTCTCCTGCAGGCCATTGGGTTGGCTGACACATCTGAAGTGCAAGCCCATTGGTGAGATGCATATACTGGCACCACTGGTACCTTATATGTTTGTAACCACCACCAGCCGTTTACTACCATTGGGCATGTAACTTGCTTTAGTGTCTTTTGTACCATGCTCATTCCAACATAGACACAAAAGCAGGGGCAGCCAGCACTATGTCCTTGGGTTCTACTTCCCAGGAACTAGTGTTTTTTATCCTCATCTTCAGGTGCTTCTCTATTAGGGCAGATCTGAAGTGGGGGAGTGGTATACTGGAGAAATGAGACTCTGATGAAGTATCACCCTAGAGTAAATGATTCAGCACTTGACTCACCTTGGTGAGACATTTTTGCAGGGAAGGCTATTGCCGAATTTGTTGCGTATAATATTTTTAGCTGTATCCACTTTTCTTTTTTCCTATATAAAGCTTTGTTAGCAGATTAGCTCCCCCACATCTGAAATGAACGTTCAACCAGCTTACTAGGGAAGGAATAATCCGGAATCATTAAGATGTTTGTTGGGCGGTCACAATGAGTGGAGCACATTGGGTAATCTATGGTACAGGAAGTGTGTGGGGTAACAATAAGCCAGATTTGTGTTATACAGTGTATTTGGTGGAAGGTAGGACCTTTGTATTGTATGGTGTGTGTGTGTGTGTGATTGGGGGGGTACAGGGGCTTAACTACAGAGGAAGCCGACACTGGAGGTATAGGGACCCCATGAGGCCCTAGGATTTGCAGTTGTGGACTACTTGCATTGTATGGTGTGTTTTGAGTAGGTTTCGTATTGTACAGCGTGTGGGTTGAAATGTTTTCTTTCTATATTGTACATTGTGGCCAAACATAGAGTCCAACCAATAAGCCTGTGGATGTTGTGTAGTACTGACTCTCTCCATCCCCTTAGTTTTCACCCAATGGCCCCAACAAGAGGCTGTGGCTCCTCTGATGTTCTTCTCCGCCACCCACCAACAAGGTACATTGGCACATGTAAATGTGTGAGTCCAGACTGTACCTTGGATTGTACATGGTTTGGGAAGTTCCTAATGATACAGTGGGCTTGGGGTAATTACAGTCTCTGCAATACAGTGTGAAGGCTGCCCAGGTAGAGAGCACAGCAGCCCTTACAAGTCTTTCCTTCTCGGCTGTCTCATTTCTGATTGCATCACTAAGCTCAACTACATTTGTAACTATTGCTCAGCCAATAGGACTGTCCCCTTTGGCAACACAGAGTGGTTATCAGTGTTCAATGTGTAAATAAATGTCCAAGTGTTTTGGTGCCCTCTGCTCCTTCCAACTGCCCATGGGCAGATTCCCAACAATGCTTCTCTCCGAGCCGAAATTATCCTACTAAGCCTCTCCATTATTGTTTCCACAGCTGCTAACAAATTAGTCGTTGTTTATCCAAAGCCTTTTGAACACCCCACTGGAAATCTTATTAGGCCCTTGCTAATACCCCAAGATGTTTCTTTTTTTAATGAACGAAAGGAAGTCAATGACTGGAGGGAACCTTTTGTGCTTGAACTGAATAACTATATTACAGCATGACAAAGTGTGGTATTAAATGACCTTTGTATTTGTAACAAATCCAATTAATGTTTGATTAGTGCAAGAGGGCATCGTAAGATCGGTATTAGAAGCCCTAAGCTAGAAATCCCCCAAATCTGCCATTATTTAGGAATTTATGACCCACATTGAGCTGTAGAAAGGATGGAACTTATACACAAATACAAAAAAAACCCTGAATCATTTTCATTGCTTCCGTCAAAGTCTAAGTAAAGTCCAAAGAAAAGCCTCAGTCAAGCCTGTTAAGTTGAAGCTCATCTTGGAGGTTCAACCTTTAGTCTGGCCCACTGCCTAGCTCATAAGAAGTTGAAAGACGCACAAAAACATCTGTTATCACTCACTCAGCCATAGCTCCCAAGAATATCTGTCTAGGTTATCATATATGTGTTCTCCACAAATTTAACCAGTGTCGGACTGGGACACCAGGGGCCCACCCAAAAACCTTAGACCAGGGGCCCACCATAAAACCTTAGACCAGGGGCCCATTCTCAGTACTAATATTCTTCATCTCCTCAATCAACCTCTATTCTCCTAGTTTGTTTTTTTACATACTATAATCAATTATCCCATCTATTTAGCCTCTTTGTTCTCATAGAAATAGGGAATGGCCATGCAATAGGCCAAAAGTTTATCAGCATGAGGGCCCACTGACACCTTGGCCCACCGGGAGTTTTCCTGGTATTCTGGTGGGCCAGTCCGACACTGAATTTAACCCTTTTAAGGTCAATACCCTTAAAACTTGGGCTTTCAAGTGTATCTTGAAGAATTAATAGGTATTGTCCCTAAATCTTACTCTAAACAACACTCAGTTTGGGCTTTCAGGTGTTTCTAGGGAAGCAAAGAGGCATTCTCCCAAAATCTCATCCTTACTGACCAGCAAGTTTGCCTTTCAGGTGTCTCTAGGAGAGCAAATATGCATTCTCTCCATATCTCAAGCCTAATTGACCCTCAAGTTGGATGTTATTGTGTATCTACTGCCATTGCAGAGAAAGAAATAGAGAAAGCCAATATATCTCTGTGTGGAAGACAAACCGTATCATTAAAGTCCCTTTAAGGAGTCTCTTTGCTGACCATGAACACAATGTTTGAGGTTTATTGATCTCACGGTGAGTGGTGGTACACTCTTTTCATAGCACGTCAATGGAAATAGAGCAGTTATGGGAAGAGATTGATTCTGGACTCTGGCAAATTGCAAGTTGACCCTGTCAGGGCCAGTAACCAAGATATAACTGACTGTGATATATTTTAATAGGACTTGGCTGCATCTCCCAATATTGATGGAGTTTAAAGGCTTATGTATCTGTTCAGTATCAAAAGCTTTATGAAGTATGGTGTTCTCCTAAACTTTTTGTTCTATTGTAAGACAACACGCATCTTATTCTTAATCATGAGCTATAAGTGATTAGGTAGGTGCTTGTGAAAGCAGACCTCACACCTCAGGGCCTACACTAGTCAACCTCAGTAGGTAGGCCATAAACAGATCAACTGCTCTTCATACTCTTTCACTCTAAGTTCACTCTAAGATAAAAAGTCTTCATGGAAAAGAGTGATATGACGTGTGAGTGCTCCTCAGCCGATACAGCTGTGAGGGTCAGTTGTTTGGGGGCTGTCCAAGAAGAGCTGGGATTGCGTAACCTCATGGGAGTGTTATATCCCCTTTAATGTTTCTTACTGTAGACCGAATGAAGTAGTTTGCTGGATGCAGGGTCATGCTGTATCCGTTGATTTAGGATGTGAGCCTAGACGGACTGCCTGGCCCACTAAGCAGCAGAACTCTTTATAACATCCTGTGATTTATGTTGTATAATTTTACTCCATTAAGTCATTCATGACATATCATTGCCGCTCATTAAAATAAAGATACAGCCGAACAGTCAGGGCCCAAGTGGAAAAATATGATTCTTGCTTGAGACTCATGGCTTCCATGAAAGGAGAGCCACCATTTTCCTTTTGATTGGAATCCAAACATGGCTGTCCATCCCCTTTCCAGTCTAATGTCTTGAGTGGTACCCTTTTATTTTTGACATGCAGCACCTTCCCATCCATCACAATAGTCAGTGCTTCTATAGACCAGCATGGTCAGTTGGTGGATTATCTGGGTACAAGGCTTATGCACTACCTGTAGGAGGTGCACTGCTCCACAGCCCTGGCAGGAGACCCCAGCGTTTTACAGCCTGAAAGCAAACTTAAGAAATAAGATATGTTTGAGTGCCCTGGAGGTAAAGCATACTCATGGATTGTCTGATCAGTGCTTGGATTGCCCGAGGTTGGCTCTTGGCAAGAACCATTCAGTTTTTCAGTGTGTAGCAGGCTGTAGTACCCACTGAGTACCCAAAATGAGGATGTTGGCAGCAACTGTTAATGGGGTTAGAGCAAGCTTTTGCTCAACGGCCTCTTGTGGATCTCTGTTATAAAGGAGGTAGAGTGCTTTATTGAAGCATTACCCTGGAGGGCCAACTTGGTAACCACGCTGGGAGACTTGTTGAACCTCCACCAAACTTAAGGCTTGGATTCCCTTTGGGCCCCTGTTGAAGAAAAATCAAGGCACTTTAAGGAAGAACCAGAGGCCAAATAAAGCCAGAGAGAGAGAATTGAGCATTTACTTATTGATATAACCATTGGACATACATAAGGGCAGATTCATGTAGCAGCTACTACATTTCCGAGGCTTGACCTTTGGTGCCTGAATGTGTTATTTTGTGATGGGACTCTTGTTTCTTTTAGTTGCAAGACTTTGGGGCAGGGAAAGCAGAGAAATACATGTTGATGCGTGTGCTGAGCTTACCCAGGGTTCAGTTATTGATGACTTGGCTCTGAGGAACCCTGTGTACGATATTGATGGCAGCCGGCCATCCCTTCCTAGAGTCACGCTTGGCTTCCAGCTTCCATAAACAGCCCATTCTGAAGATATCCGTGTAGTCCGGCCAAGTCTATGTCACCAGCTTTCAGTGGATTCCTACAGCCTGAAGTTAGTAACAGAATCAGCGTGTCCCACTTCCAGACTGAGGGCCAGGCCTGCTGGGTCCTAATGCTCGATTAGTGCTCCTGGCCGACACCAAGCTCACATTAGTTATATTTTATATAACCATTGTTATTCAGCACAGCCTGTATTACCTGCATTGATGGGTGAGTGGCCAAAGTAGGTACTGTAATGGCAAAATTATCATAAAAAACAATTGTGCAATGCTTGTTTAAGCAAAGCATTGGTACAGGCATTTCACACGGGAAGATACAATGCTCTTCCCTCTGGGAAGGGAGTGTGACTGTGGGATAGCAGGTATAGTAGGGAGAGATGGTGTCTATAGTAACAGTGGGATAATAGTCTCTGGGAAGGGAGTGTGACTGTGGGATAGCAGGTATAGTAGGGAGAGATGGTGCCTATAGTAACAGTGGGATAATAGTCTCTGGGAAGGGAGTGTGACTGTGGGATAGCAGGTATAGTAGGGAGAGATGGTGCCTATAGTAACAGTGGATAATAGTCTCTGGGAAGGGAGTGTGACTGTGGGATAGCAGGTATAGTAGGGAGAGATGGTGTCTATAGTAACAGTGGATAATAGTCTCTGGGAAGGGAGTGTGACTGTGGGATAGCAGGTATAGTAGGGAGAGATGGTGCCTATAGTAACAGTGGATAATAGTCTCTGGGAAGGGAGTGTGACTGTGGGATAGCAGGTATAGTAGGGAGAGATGGTGCCTATAGTCTTGTTATACAAAAATAAAGATGTTCTGCAGCTACAACTCCATCAGTGGGTAAGGTTCAGCTCAATCAGATGGACATAGGAATGAATTGCTGATAATTGCACATACAATGGTCTATGACGCTTTTCCCAATGATACAAAATATAAAAGTCACAGGTGCAGTTATTTAATGTTTGGGTGCAGGATTGGTTCCTTGTTTGCTTGGGCTCTAGTTTGGATTTTTGAACTTAGCACTGATGGATAGGAAAGGGGGTGCAGGTTTTGGGCTGTTCAGCACCATCTTTTTGCAAACTTTTGAGCTAAATCCAATATGGCTGCTGTTTCCGGTCTCTTACCCCCCTCCAAAAAAAGTGATGCTCTCCTCTCTCCCTGTCTGCGCTGAAGAATCCCAACTGCAGAGGAGGTGCTGGATCCGATGGGTTAATGAAAAACGAAAGTGTCTGCACCTCCTCCTACTCCCCCTCCCCTGCGGAGGAGGCTGGAAGTGTGTCTGCAGCTGAAAGGCTGATGCGTAGGTACCTGTGCTACCAGAGCTTCATTGCACACTAACACACACACTAACACACACACTAACACACACACTAACACTCGCACACACACTTACACTGCAGTATGCACAAGACTGGCACCAAATGTGCCAACTCCATCTCTGCTCTGCCTCGTTCCTCTGTGTCCTTCAGGAGCCCAACTCCATTCTGCAGTCCTCTGGCTTCTCCGGCTGAGGTGGGTGTCCCTTTCTCTCCTGTTCTTCTGCTGTTCCTCCAGGTGCTTCATTGGCATCTCTGCACCCGCTGACCTGACTCACGACTGCAGTGTTTCTCTCCATGCGTCTGGTGCATTCATATTTCATTCCATGGAAGCTTCCACTCGCAACTCCAGGCATCTCATTTGTACCTCGGAGGCTCTTCTGATATTCCAGACACATCATTTCTCCTTGGAGCTGGTGAATGAAGTTAGGATGGTCCCTGGATGGTGCCCAACTTGTTTTTTTTTGTTTCATGGGAAGGCACCAAATGGTCCCATAGACTCACTCATTCAGGCTCTTGCTCTGCTGGAGTTGTAGGATCCCATTCATTAACATTCCCCAGTAGTGTCTTCTACCCTGACCCTTTGTTAGATGAGGTTCTCCCGTTCCATAAAGAGGGTTCATTTCATATGGGGAGACCGGGGGGAGGCTGTCTGATGTCCAGGTGGGTTTAGATGTTTGCTCTACAAGCTGGAGTCCTTTGTATGGAGATAAGATGGATTTCAGGCTGGCTGTTGGGTAGTGGGGTCATTTGAGGGGTGGCTATAATTTCACCAGGAATTCTTCCAGCTGTTGGGCGGCTGTAACCAGAGATAAATAAGCAGCCCCTGTAGGTTGGTGTTGCCCCTCTTGTTGTGCCACAGGGAGGTGAGACTGTCGCTGCTGCAGTGCCCTATTCATGTAATAGAGATGAGCCCACTATGTAGGAATATCTGCTATTAGATTATTATTAGATACAAGAGGGATTCTTCCCTTTATGCTGCTACTGAGAGATTAGCCCCCTTGTGCCCCTTTACTGCCAATAGATAACGATTGCCCCCGTATTTTGCATTGTCTTTTTCTTTGTACAAGAGAGACGTCAGCCCCTCAGTGTGGCAGTGCCCATTAATTGGTGCCAGGGAGAGTGTGACTTACCCCACCGTGTATCAGCGCCCCCCATTTAGCCCCTCCGCACGTCTCCATAATCCTGAATGGAAATACATTGTATTATATGCAGTTGGCACAGCCGCCAGTTTATACTGGCACTGAGTTGTGGTAAGGGTTGCATTAAGCAGGTTCAGGTGTGTGACCCCAGCACTGCTGCATATAGAGGGAATGAGGGTCCCGCTAATGGGGGGAGCCTTAGACAGAGGGGGATGGGCACCCAATGATTCCACGCATAATTATCAAATACAACAGAATATAATGGGGATTGTACTGACCCAAACACTGGGAAATACCCCTCAATATGGAATGGACTCAAATACCAAAAACCTTTCAGTAGACTATTTGAGTTTCATTAACCCCCCCCCCGGTTGTATCTTTCTCCAGTGGACCCCATTAACCCTGTATTTGCTGCGGGTGTTTGTTGGGTCTTCATACTGGATCTTTGCTTTGGCACCTGAGAGTCAGGGGGTGCCCCCCCTTTTCAGCAATTGTTATCTGTGCGTTTGTCTATTCTCTCTTCTACCCCCAATTTATACCTGTTCCTACATGTGGGAGCCAGGATTACCTTTGGGGGGGGATGGGGTTTTCATGGGCCCCATGGCTGAGGAGGGCTCTCCGTTTGGAACTGGACAGGCAGGACCCACCACCCATGGGGCGGGAGCAGTGGGATTATAATTGGGGTCCCCCCGTGGGGGCTGGGCCCTATTATCATAGCCTGTTGTATAAACACTGTGTTGTGCCTCAGTCCTCTATTCACCACAACAGTATTTAATAACTGAATGTGTCTCAGTGGGACCTGGATTTTACTATTGAGTGTTGTTCTTAGATCTACCAGGCAGCTGTTATCTTGTGTTAGGGAGCTGTTATCTGGTTACCTTCCCATTGTTCTGTTGTTAGGCTGCTGGGTGGGGGAAAGGGAGGGGGTGATATCACTCCAACTTGCAGTACAGCAGTAAAGAGTGATTGAAGTTTATCAGAGCACAAGTCACATGACTTGGGGCAGCTGGGAAATTGACACTATGTCTAGCCCCATGTCAGATTTCAAAACTGAATATAAAAAAATCTGTTTGCTTTTTTGAGAAATGGATTTCAATGCAGAATTGTTCTGGAGCAGCACTATTAACTGATGCATTTTGAATGTTTTCCCCATGACAGGATCCCTTTAATGGGGGTGCATCACTGCTGGGTGGCTACAGAAAGAATTAAGAGTAGAAAAATCTGGGAGCAGGGCCCATCCTTAGTGGCTTTTAATTGATGAGGAGCACTGAGGGTGCTGGGAGTTGTACTTTATCAATGTGTAGCATAGATGGGTGGCAAGCCTCTGTCTGTTGCCTGGACTGTCCTCCAAATGTTTCTTCCTACAACTGCTGCACCCCCTTTGCCGGGGGGGGGGGGATTATTACAGACATATACAGACCCCCCACTTGATAACACCAAGCTGCTTTTTTGATTGTGAGCTCTGATGGTGCTGTAGGTATCTGGACACGTCGGTCCTTGATGCTATTGGAATTCAGAGCGAGAGCCTCAGAGCTGGGGGGCCCCCGGAGAGACGTGTGGGCGCTGGGCAGCTGTGAGAGATCCGTTATTCATGCTGATTGGCTGGTTTTATTGTAATATATTTACAAGGTGCCCGGCGTAACCATCGCTCTTCAGGACTCGGGAACACGATGCCAAGTTTAATATTATTCTGCCTTTTCTCTCCCCTCCTTTCCCTTTTAGCACATGTTAATTAAAGTGGCAGCGCCTGGTGACAAGATGATCACATGACCACATTGGGTTTAACTCTTTGCCCGCTGGGGGAGGGGGGTTGAGGCTCTAAACTAAAAGCTGTGGCTAGCGGAGCAAGTTAAAGTGATAAATTATTCACAGCAGTTTGAATATGAATTCCTCTTTACGCCAGCACATTGGCTCTGCTTTTGTTTTCTTTTTCTTTCAGCAGCCTGATGTCAATTCACTGCAGAAATAACTTAAAAAAAGGGAAAATATACCTGTGCCATTTCTATAATGTACTGTAAAATAGTGTTGGTTTAGCCTGTTTATTCATATTCTTGGTATTTAAAGAAGCCAATTAAAAGTGGCCTGAGATTGGTGCAGAGGGGTCCCCTAATCTTTTCCTGATTGCCATTCAGTCTGACCCCTCCAGCCAACGTTCTGTGCCACTATAAGCCCTGGAGCTTGGGAACCATTGCCTACTGTGTGCCCAGAACATTCCTTGTCTTTACATTTCTATGTATACTTGCTTATGTATATATCTATGGGTGGGAGCTGCCATATTGTTTATCCTTCATACAATACAATATGAGGTTATAGCTTGTGTTATTATTTGCTATTCCACAGTTGTTGCCCCTTTACCTGGCACTTTGCCACCTTCTTGCTGTAGCGTACATACCTATACACCTCTTCTCCTGGCACCATCTTCT
The DNA here is from genome assembly GCA_024363595.1 of Xenopus borealis. Classification (NCBI taxonomy): domain Eukaryota; kingdom Metazoa; phylum Chordata; class Amphibia; order Anura; family Pipidae; genus Xenopus; species Xenopus borealis. The sequence goes on from CM044448.1 coordinate 5,795,316, forward strand.
TTTGCTATACATACCAACCAATGGTTACAGATTCTCTGGTGCCATCTTGTCTTACTCAGCCTTTTCCCCCCCAATACCATCTTGCTTATGGTGCACACTGTGCCACAGTGTTGGCAGTTGCAGCTCGGCAGGAAACATTGGCGGCAGTTGCAGCTCGGCAGGAAACATTGG
>CM044448.1:5797512-5816003 GCA_024363595.1 Xenopus borealis
TATATATGTGTGTGTGTGTGTGTGTGTGTGTGTGAAATGAGAGCAGGCTGGATCCTGTTTTATGTCGTTATAATACACACAAGCCTTGTACAAAGGGTTAAATACAGTTGTATATTTCATTGCCTTGATCACTAGCCAATCCCTGGTGCTGAGAGCTCACTATCCTGCACTGATAGCCTTTACAGAGGATGTTGGGTCTGAATTCCCTGCAATAAAGACTGCCATAAAGCATAACAGAACTGCTGCTCAGTAAGGAGCTTCAACCAGTTCATTAGACTTCGTCACATAGGTGACTGCAAATTTAGCAAAATATGTCCATTAATACCCCCAAAAATAAGTCGGTGAATATTGCACTTTGCTTTATGGCTTTAGAGGCTCCATAGACTTCTCTGTGATAACAGTGGATGCATTTACCCTTTAATGGGGCTGAGCAAGATTAAACAAATACATGAATGGATTATTCTAATCACAGATAGTGACCTTTAAAAGGATTCATTTGGATCTGTTGTCCAGTGTTAAACGGGAAGAGGGACCCCCCTGGGGTGGAACAAGTCAATTTTATTTACAGCCCCATTCTCTGCTCTGTTTACTAATGGGATGTTGCACCTGGGAGCTCAAATTTAAAGGGAAACTTTTTTCTTTTAAACATTAGTGCTGCTCCAGCTGAATTCTGCACTGTAATCCAATTCTCAAAAGAGCAAACATATTTTTTTATATTCAATTTTGAAATCTGACATGGGGCTAGCCATATTGTCAGTTTCCCAGCTGCCCCCAGTCATGTGACTTGTGCCAGCACTTTATTGGATGGAACTGCTTTCTGGCAGGCTTTTATTTTTCATCAGTCTCAGTAGGACTTTGATTTTTACTATTGAGTGCTGTTCTTAGATCTACCAGGCAGCTGTTATCTTGTGTTAGGGAGCTGTTATCTGGTCACCTTCCCATTGTTCTGTTGTTAGGCTGCTGGGGGATGTGGGTAGGGTTGCCACCTGGCCGGTATTTTACCAGCCTGGCCAGTGTTTTTGATGGTTGGTCCCAATGTTAAGAGGAATAATTTTTTTCAAGAAAAGGTGGCAACCCTAGATGTGTGTGATATCACTCCAACTTGCAGTACAGCAAGTACTGAAGTTTATCAGAACACAAGTCACATGACTGGGGGCAACTGGGAAACTGACACTATGTCTAGCCCCATGTCAGATTTCAAAATTAAATAAAAAAAAAAATCTGTTTGCTCTTTTGAGAAATTGATTTCAGTTTAGAGTTCCACTGGAGCAGCACTATTAACTGAAAACATTTCCCTGTGAGAGTATCCCTTTAATTACAGGGCTTGTGGGCTCACCCCTGGGGTCAGTATGTGAGTGTGTATATGGGTGTGATTGTATATATTTAAGGGTAAGGACACCAGAAGACTTGAATGGGAAACCCCTATTGGCCGACCCCTGCAGCCTGCTCGTTACCAGTCTTAAATGTGATTCAAAGGGATCGTGTGCCCTCCTCCCATTAGTTCTGCATGATTGTTATAGTCATTTCACATTCACACTTCCTTCACATTGTTCTGCCGCGGGAGTGACCATACTGATTACGCAGAACCTCACCTTTATCCCTCAGCCCCGGATTAGGAGGCCAGACATGGGGAGAAGTCTTTGTTCCAGGCACACGCCTCCTATAGAGACACTTCTATCACTTGGTTTGGGGGGAGATCTCGCCCTGCCATTCCTCCTCTCTCTCATGAGTCTGTACACGGCAGTGTCTCCTACAGACCTTTGCTTTGTGCCTCCGGGCGCTGTAAGAGGGAATGATCTCATTTAAGGAACGCCGCAGACCGTACCGGCATCACGTATGTTACGGGACGCCCTTTGAAGAGAAGCCTGTTGAGCCGCCTTTTTGTGAAGCTCATGAAGTAAATAGGCACAGCTTGTAAAAATATTTTCCTTTCCAGGTGCTTCCCCTTAAAGGGGAACTTCTCCTTAATGTTACGTTTATATAGTGATACAAACTGCACCTTCATGGGCTTCTAATGCCAACCCCTCCTGCTATTCTATATGGCAGCACCCACTCTTGTGCAGGTATAATACTGTCATGGCCAATGGGAGGAGCATGCCGGGTGACTTCTTCATGAAACAACGTATAAATAAGATCAGGGTGCCAATTTGACGTTGAGATACACAAGTATATGTATAAATAGGCCTTAGAAGCACTAAGATGTATGTGTAGTGACTGTACTGGGATTAATGTTCCCTTGGAATCAGGAGAATAATTCTCTAAAGCGCCTCCCTTCCTCCTGATTCAGATCCCACCCCTTCCCCAGGCCCCACTGTCTCATATCCCAAATTCCTAACAAGTTTTCTGTGCAGGCTGAAACCAAGAAGCCAACCAGCCCATAAATAAAGGAATATTGTGCCAACCACTTTTCTGGTGCCGTCAACGTTAAGGAGCATTTTAGGAGATGGATGTTTATTGGAAAGTATTTTAAGTTGTACCTCTAATTTTCGGACTGCTTCACAATTTGGCCTTATATAGACTAATGATTTTTATATTTCTTCATGCATGTATATGATCTTCACCTGCCAACCTCTGGCCCAGGACCCACAAATCTTCTGGTTGGCCCCACAACCTTCAACAGTTTTACCTAAAACCTGTTCCTCTACTGGTAGCCCTTACTGAAACACAAGTGATGTGGTCATAAACATAGAATTTAACCATACATCTTCTATGCCCACTCAATTACTGCATTGCACTCCTGGTATTCAACCTGCTGCACAACTCTATGCTACAGCCCATGTGTTCTCTTGAACTGACCTCTATAAGGAAAGATTTCCTGAAGAAACATGAAGAGAGGAGTAGGTATATTTGATATGGATAGACTTGAATTGGGACTTTGGATAGTGGAAGGTGAATGGTTGGTGTGGGTGTGATCTATATAAGGAGAAGCTAGACCAGTGATCCCCAACCAGTAGCTCGTGAGTAACATGTTGCTCTCCAACCCCTTGGATGTTGCTCTCAGTTGCCCAAAAGCAGGTGCTTATTTTTGAATTCCAGGCTTGGAGGCAAGTTTTGTTTCAATAAAAACCAGTTTTACTGCCAAAAGAGCCTGAATGTAGGGTGGCAATCCAGGTAGGGGCTACCAAATAGCCAATCAAAGCCCTTATTTGGCACCCCAAGAACATTTTTCATGCTTTTGTTGCTCCCCAACTCCTTTTACTGCTGAATGTTGCTCACTGGTTCAAAAGGTTGGGGATCCCTGAGCTAGAGACTAACTTGTTGATAATCATTCAGAGTAGTGTGTTGGAGAACTGCTAAAGATGGGAAGCATTTGGTTTTTAGAAGGAACATGAAGCTGTTGGCTGGAAAATATATGGATCGCTTCCTAATGAGAAACTAAAGCCTTAAAAATGTATTTTAGGGGCATGTTTACTAAGATTGGAGATAAAATATTTGGAGAGATTTCTGGAGATGTTGCCCATAGCAACCAATCAGCAATTAGATTCAAACAGCCACCTATAAGTTAGCAAAGATCTGATTGGTTGCTATGGGCAACATCTCCAGAAATTTCTCCAGATATTTATCTCCAATCTTAGTAAACATGCCCCTTAGAGCCTAAAGACTGGAAGGGATATTTTAGAGAATTAAAATGGGGGATTGCAAGAAACCTGAGGGATAAAGGGACTAGAGAAATGATTCCTAAACTGTGTGTCTGGTCCTTCTGAGGGGCTTGGAGCAGAGTCTGAAGGCCAGTTAGATACACATGAAAGCCTAGCTTGAGGGACAGTTTGGGTGCTTCTAGATGCACCTAGAAGCCCAGTTGTGAAGGTCAGGACTGTTGTCCTAGATATTGTTGGGACCCTGGTTGCAAGGGTGGACTTGAGCTGAAAAAGTCCACTGGACTATAGACAAGAAGGAACATACGAGAGTGATGTTTGTAAGAGTGGAGATAGGAAGAGGCATTTAAGCATTTGATAGGCCTGGTTAAGGTTGTAGAGGTATTTGAGGTTTGAGATTGAATTTGGTTCTTGGGTAGAGTGCAAAGGCCTTTTATACAACCATTTCTTGGGTCAGAGAGACTGGAGTTTAGTACATAGAAGCTTCCAGAGCTCTTGCTTTTGTTCCTGATAGTTGTGTAATCAGACGGAATATTGTAGAGAATCCTAAGTAAATTGTGGTGCATTTGTTGTGAGTGCCAGCTGCATCCCATTTGAATGGGGTTTTCTGCATTAACCTGCGTCTCCTCACTCCAGGAACCAGCACTACATTGTTGTGACATCACCATGTATTATAAATATTATATTCCCATCCTGCACTGTGAGGCTTACCCTTGTGCTACCTGCTCATCTGTCATCCAGAGATTGTGTGCGGCAGCACTGAGCCGAGTGATGATTTCCTACCGGAGAAAGATCCAAGGGAGGCTCAGCGGGATATTAAGGACTCAGGCTTTTGTGCCAAACGGATGTTATTATAATATCTCTACTGTGTCTGTGTGCTGCTGATGTTTCACAGAATGAGGCCTACATCTATATCAACTGCTGCAATGCTGCTGGGAAAGGGGGATTGTCTTTAAAGGGACAATGTGCTGTCCATTATGGATGTGCAATACTGATATAAAGCTGCAGTGTTGCTGCCTTGTCCTGCTTACTGTTACTTACTTTACAACAGCTTGTTTGTCCCAGAGAATTCAGCCTACATTTGTCTGATTGTGAAAGCTTGGAAATTCTATAGAGTGAAATAAATTGATTGTGTCCAGTGGTTAAACAGAGTTGTTACAGGGGATCATTATTGTTAGTGCCCTCGTCTTCTGTGCTAGTCATTACATAAGCCTGTCACTTTTAGTTTTGCACCTTTGTTTTGTAAGAGCAGCCCATTAACATGTTGCATTCATTAGTCTAATGGTCCTAAGAGGGTCGGAGCGTAATAAAAATGGGACTGCTCTTCCAGTTGGGTCCTGCACAATTCTGATCAATGATCTGATCAATGTTTCTGGCATTAGTGCACTCTTGTCCCAGAGGAGGGTGATTTGAAGGAAGGTTATTCATAAGTAGATGGACAGATAGATGGTTGGCTCGGTAGATGGATGGACAGATGTGTAGATGGACACATGGATTGGTAGATGGACAGATGGATTGGTAGATGGACAGATGGCTTGGTAAATGGATGGGTAGATGGATGGGATGATGGTTACATGGATGGGTAGATGGTTACATGGGTGTATGGATGGGTAGATGGTCACATGGGTGGATGGGTAGATGGTTATATGGGTGGATGGATGGGTAGATGGTCACATGGGTGGATGGGTAGATGGTCACATGGGTGGATGGATGGGTAGATGGTCACATGGGTGGATGGATGGGTAAATGATCACATGGGTGGATGGATGGGTGGATGGGTAGATAGATATTTGGGTAGATAGACAGCTGGCCAGATGGATGGGTAGTCAAGTAATCAAAGCAAAAGAAATAATGCATGTCACTGTATATCTCTCTGCATTTTGTATGATATGCAGTAGAGTCCTGCAGCGGGTCGGGTACCCGCGGGTTACCCGCAAAAACCTGCGGTACCCACCGGGTTGCTCATAGAGTTTCTTGGTGCGGGTACAGAAGCGGGCCGGGGGTTCTGCAGGTTGGCAGGTTGAGGGTCGGGTCGCGGATCCTCTCTATTTTTACTCCTTTTTCTGAGCATTTCTACTACTGGTGATGTCACATCCGGTTCACAGTGACAGCACTTCCTGTTTTACTCCTTTTTCTCTGATCTTGGCTGATTCCGATGATGTCACTTCTTGTTTAGAATGACAGCACTTCTGATTCTTGATGGTCAGCGGGTCCTGGTTGCGGGTACGGGTCGGGTCGTGGGTACGGGTCGGGTCGCGGGTCCAAGCGGGTAAGGTTGCGGGTACGGGTCGGGTAGAGCGCAGGACTCTAATATGCAGCAGCCCTGTGTAGCTACAATGTTGCAGCAGTCTCTCCCCTACAGTGTGATTATGTATGTTGTGTATCTTACTAAATACACCTAGTGAGTACACAAAACCCCCTGTACCAGCCTATTGTGCATGTGCCGGAATATAGTGTTTTACAAGGGAGGACTCGAGGCAGGTCATTGAGTGGAGGAAGGCTGGGAATGCAGCAGAAATTGAATAGATTAGCTGACTGCACTGCAGTGTCTTTTTCATCAGCCCCGATTGCACAGATATTCTCATGCGGCTCTTGTTCCAAAGCCAGGAACATATTGAACAGAATTCCAATGAAGATACTCCCAAAGATGACAATTGTGCCTGTGTTACTTATTATGCCCTCACTAAAGATGGCTGCTTTGGGTTTTTAGCCCCCTGGTAACCCTTAAACAAAAAAGCTGTGTGCCATGTTTAACTGCACGTTACATAGGAAACACTAGGGGCAATCATTATGTACTTTATTTATAAGCACCTGACTTGCCTTTAAATCATCAGCAAGGGGGAATCAATAAAACTGTTTTTGTGCTGCGTCCGGTCCATGAATTATTCTCTTTGACTTCCATTAACTGCGGCATTTTCAGTTTAGCCGTCCTCTAACCGCTGCTGCTCCTTTGTCTGTCTGTCGGCCAAACCTGTAATCAAATCAAGGCTAAATGCTTTCTAGGAACGGAATAAATAGAATAATCCAGCTGTGTGTTTGTACTGATAGAGCCACTTACCCACCTCTATGAATGGAGCTGCTGTTTACTGTTTTGTATAAAGACCCCCCACCCCAATTTGCAATATCTTGCACTTTTTTTCTGGGATAGTTTTTGTTAAAGACAATGGGCATTGCCATAAGTGTGATACAGTTTTGCTTTAGATCACTAGTCGTATCTTAAATTATCAGATAGTAGAGTGAATGGAAATCATTCAGTATCATTGTAGATCATCTCTTCAAAAACCGTAACCCAGAGCTTTCATCTCAACCAAATACCATAACCAGGAGCTTAAATCTCAACCAAATACTGTAACCTGGTGCTTTCATCTCAACCAAATACTGGAACCCAGAACATTCATCCCAACCAAATACTGTAACCTGGAGCTTTCAAATCAACCAAATACTGGAACCTGGAGCTTTCATCTCAACCAAATACTGGAACCCAGAACATTCATCCCAACCAAATACTATAACCTGTTGCTTTCATCTCAAACAAATACTGTAACCTGGAGTTTTCATCTCAACCAAATACTGTAACCCCGAGCTTTCATCTTGACCAAATACTGTAACCTGGAGCTTTCATCTCAACCAAATACCATAACCCAGAGCTTTCATCTCACAGGTAAACTAGAGCTTTCATCTCCTGGAAACTTACCCAGAGCTTTTGTGTCTACCAAATTCTATAACTTTCACGGAAACTGTATCCAAGAGCTTTCATCTCAACTAAAATCTCTCAACTGTCTGGAGCTTTCATCTCTTGGGAGCTTGCTCAGACCTTTCATCTCTACCAAACGCTGTAACCTGGAGCTGCTTTCTTTCAGGCAAACTGTGACCCATGGCTTTCAGGAGAACTCTAAACTGGAGATTTTATCTTTTGGAAACTGTATTTCAGAACGTTTATCTCAACCAAAAAGTGTAATCTAAAGATTCTGTCGTTCAGGGAAACTATATTTCAGAGCTTTTATGTCAACCAAAAAGTCTAACCTAACCTCATTGACCAGATGGTCTTCTAAGGAGAACCAGCTATGTACTGAGTGCAGGGCCCTCTGTTGTCCCCTGATGTCACATGTTTAGTGAACATGGAGCTTGTGTTGGCAGTGTTCTACTCTTCTAGTCTACTGGTTACCAGCTTATGATCTACTGCTTGTCCTTGGGGAACATCCAGTGTAGATTCTCCCTGGTCTTCCTCATTGGAATATGGATCCATCCTTCCTTGGTCCAGCCTTGCGCTGAGCCTCAAACAGCTGGGACAAAATATGTCTGTGGCAGCTGCTTTGCGAAGACTGGGCGTCGCATACATGTGTCAATAAAAAGAGTTGAAATATTTATGGGCTTTGCACACACACACAAACGTGTATCTAATCTGGGAAACATTGTATTAAACCATAGGCAAGTCAACGTGTGTATATAGTTCTGCACTGCAGTTTTGCACCAGTGTCTATGCTATAGCAACCAATCAGGCAGCTGCTTTTAATAGCCGATGTATATTTTACTCATCTAAAGGTGGCCATACACGAAGAGATCCGCTCGTTTGGCGATGTTGACAAACGAGCGGATCTCTCCCCGATATGCCCACCTTGAGGTGGGCGATATCGGGCTGATCCGATCGTGGGCCCTAGGGCCCAACGTTCGGATCAGTATGGGCGGTCGGATCGCGGAACCGCATCAACGAACAGATGCGGCTGCGATCCGACGGGATTTTTAAACCTGCCCGATCGACGTCTGGCCGACTTTCGGCCAGATATCGATCGGGAAAGCCCGTCGGAGGGCCCCCCACACGGGCAGATAAGCTGCCGACACAGTCTGTCGGCAGCTTTTATCTGCCCGTGTATGGCCACCTTTAGTCAGTTGTTGATTGGTTGCAAGGTAACATTACCATTAAGGTAGCAAGTACTTTTCTACTGCCATAAAATTCTCCTATTTGGTTGCCCCTGTCCATTAGCTCCTCTATCATCATCATCATCATGTGCAATCGGTTTAATGAGACGATTTTCATCATGTTCATTTTGTTTTTCCTAGATGGAGGGAGCGAGGAACTCCAGGAAAGTCGGAGGCAGCACAGCGTAGACAGCCGCCACGGTCGGGCCGCCCAAGGTAAGAAAGGGCCACTGTCCAACACTTACATGGGAGGTAGAATGATAGAGAGGAGGGAGGGATAGACAGACTTTAGCATCCAGGTGATGTAGCTGTAACTTCCATCGCTCCTCCATTAGAATAACTGCTGGGGGTCTGGAGGACCGTAAATAAGTTGCTCCTCATGGACTTCCCCTAAAGGGGATATAAACCCCAATATTACTATTTCATTACGCAAAATGTTCCAGGAAACTTCACAACATACATTCATTACTCATTTTTATTGGTTTTTTATAAATGTAAGTGCAATCGAAAGCAGCGTCTGTCTGTCCTTCGTTATTCTTTGCCCTGATTGTCCTGCCTACAAGTATCATTGAAACAATTCTCTAGCCGGAACCCCAGTACTCTCTATGCCATGAACTGATTAAAGGTGCCCATACACGGACTGGTACGGCCACTTTGTATAATCTAACTGTTAGCTCCTGGGCCAACTAGGTTGTACTGTGTGACCAGTTGTAACAGACCTGCTAAAGAAGGATGCAATGCATTGTGGGAAATGTAGTTTCCGTTGCAGGAAAGCATGTAGCATTATTTCATCCAGCTCATTCATCCTCTGTTGCAGTTGGTCATTGTAACTTTTGGGATCCATTCATTTAGAACAGGGCAATGGCTCAATGAATGAATCATTTTGTTTGCAGCAGGGAAACAATATTTTAAAATTGATCACAAAAACAAAATGTAACAGTAAAGCTAATGTATCCAGCAGTCTTTTGCCTACAGCATTATTTATTCATTAAATCCCAGCGCTGGTTCCCCTTTGATTGTGTGAGTCAGATCAGAGACCCCTGTATGTTGCACGGAGCAAAACGTTGATCAGGTGCGTCCCCTGTCCCCGCCGAGCCTGACAGTTTAATCCGGGTCCTTGTAATTGAAACGGAAGAAATCCTTTAATTCAAAGCAGACTAAGCCCCCTATACAGATCCCGGGGATTAAGTGCAAATGATCTCCTGTCATTCCATCAGAAAGTTCCTGCCAGTCTCTGAGATTATGGGCAGTGGGTCGGTGATTTGTATTCTCTATAAGATCCACATGTCCCTCTGTAACCATCACGTATGGAACCTGTCTAGAAATAAATCCCTTCCCTTAATCAGGTTTAGTAACACGGTCACTTCATCTAATCCACAAATATTAATTCACTACTGGCCCAAATACCATTAGTGCTTAGAGACATAGTAACAAAGTTAAAAAGGGACTTGCTTCTTAGGTTGTTATTAAAGGGTCTGAAGGGGTCCAGTTTCCAGCAACTGAGCTTTCCCCCTAGTGATTATCCACACACACTTCATCATAGCAGGTATAGTAGGGAGAGATGGTGTCTATAGTAACAGTGGATAATAGTCTCTGGGAAGGGAGTGTGACTGTGGGATAGCAGGTATAGTAGGGAGAGATGGTGCCTATAGTAGGTGAGGAGCCCTAGGCAACCTGGCTGGTCGAGAGGGCGGCTAGAAGAACACATACTCGCAAACTGATGCCGGCTGCATATTGTTACCAGTGTACAAGTGCATAAATTGTCGCTTGCGCATATGCAGACAGATTGCTGCCGGGGTACATGTACAAACTACCGCAAGCACGAATGGACGAGAGAGAGGGGACAGAACGAGGGGGTAGGTGGCAGAGAAGGTATGTGCCTGGTGCCCCCCAGCTTTGCTCCCCAGGCATGTGCCTACTCTGCCTGCCCCTAGTTCTGGCCCTGCTGTACAGACTCCCCCCCCACTACAGCATTTCCCGGGCATTGTGCCAGGCCATGTGAGTCTCATTTATTTATTTATTCTGTGCCGGTGCCGGTGGTGCAGAGCGGGTGAGTGTTTGTGGCTCAGTCTCTGCCAGTGATAGAAGATCAGAGGGAGAGTCCGACTCAGTTGCTGCTGAGCGCTCCAATAATTCATGATTAAAATGACACTGCTCATCCCTCTGTGGCTTTACCCTGGATATATGTCAAGCTCTGGGATACGGGGAAAGCCTGGGAGCTACCATAGTGCTTCCACAGCAGGACTGTCATGTTGCAAGTGCAGAACTTGACTCTGTATATTTGAATGAATAAATGAGTGGGAGCTTTCAGACTTCTTTGTAGCAGAACTCCATCCTATTTCAAGTGTGATAATCAGCTGGCATCTGCTACATCACTTCAGGAGTCAGAACCACCAGTGCAGGGAACAGGCAGACAGATGCAATTCGCCTTCTTTACACACTTCTATTAAACAGCAGCTCTATCAGAGAAATGTATGAATCCATGAATGAGGGAGACAACATGGCAGCGCACAGTATTTTATTTGAGATTCATGACCCTGTTTTTGCTTTGCAGGTGGCTCCTCCTCCGAGAACGACTGTGCGTTTGAGCCGGATTATTCCATTAACCCTCTCCCGGTCACAGAGGGAATGCAGCACATCCGCATGATGGAGGGCATGTCCCGCTCTCTGCCCTCCTCCCCTCTACTCACCCACCAGGCCATCAGCATGCGACTGCAGCCCGTGAAGAAACTCACAGGTAGGAACCAGAATTATTACTGTTATTATTACTGTGAGCATCTAAATCTGGCTCTTTCAGCCTTGCGTAACCTTCCCTTGTTTGTCTGGTGACTTCAAGCCGTTGCATTTCTTCACCAAACGTGGTCCTAAATGCCATTAAATTGTCATTAAATGGTCACACCTGCAGGAGAGAGAACCCCAACATGTCTCCTTATAGTCTTGGCAGAGAGAGGAATAAAGGAAAATTTAATTAACATTAAAATTACAGAACTCTTTCTATTACTATCCTCATGAATAGGAGTGTGGGCTACGATATCTGCGCTCATTATAAATAAGTGAATGTAAAATTGATCAGTGCTATTTTAATAACTTTGCAATGTACATTCATTATTTATTTTTAATTCCAAGATATTAAGGGATACATGTACTGTTAAATGAATGAACTTTGTTCCAACAGCGCCACCTGCTGGTCAGTTTCCCACCAGTCTGACCACCAAGTAGTCAAGGAAGTTGTCGGGAGTAAAGGTGGCCATACACAGGCCGATAAAAGCTGATTGAGTCCGCAGCTTATTGGCCCATGTATGGAGCCCTCCCACAGGATCGGACCAACAGTACATGTATCCCTTAATATCTTGGAATTAAAAAATAAATAAACAATGAATGTACATTGAAAAAGTGTTTGGAATAGTCCCCACATCCATTTTACATTCACTTATTTTTAAGGTTTACTTATCCTTTAACAGAGCTAGACTGGGCTGGCGGGACACTGGGAAAAAACCAGGTAGGGCCTGACCAACCCCAAGTCTGTTTTAGGGGGAGCAGCATGAGGTTGGTTGAGTTCTGGGAGGAGGTTGCAGTCCTGGTGGGCCTCGGAAGCCTCAGTCCGACCCAGTTCTATTCCTCAGACAGAACATTAAGAACACAGGTCTGAAGGGGAAACTTTAATGAGTGATTCTTTAATTGGGTTTTGAAATGCAGAGCTCTTTGAAGCAGATTTCCCTGTGGCTCTTCAGTTATAACATTGACTTCGTTATGAGTCTGGCTGTTTGAGAAACATGTAGGAGCTCTAGGGTTCGGACAGGGACTCTTGTTGCTTTAGCCTCGATGCACAGTGCTGTAAAGTATGGAAAGAACACCAGGTGAAAAACCATAGGTTTCCAAATATCCTCTCCTCTACCCATATATCCCTCTTCAGGCTGTGAGCAACTAAGGTGCCGGATATATAGGGCACATTCACAATTTTCAGTCATTTCCTACTTGCGCCGTCGTCTTCTGACCTCCTACCATGGTCCCTGCCCACTTGATTTAAAGTCCGCGTGGCAGCTTGGACATCGGTTGTATTTAGTCAGTGTCGGAACTGGACTCATTATAGAACATAATATCTAGAACCATCTCTCACAGTTGTATGATGGGATGGTACCAAATGATACAGAGGCTTCTAGTGGAAATAAGAACCCATCAGACCAGCCTGACCCAGTTTGTGCCGTTGTAAAATACTCTCTGTCCTTCTAATGACTAATGCAAGTTGAACTGATCACGAGGGGGGGATGAAATGGGTATGTTGAGAATCCAAAGCCAATGACCCCATATTTAAGGTTCAGTTACAAAGATGGGCGCCTGCATTTTCTCTTTTTGATCCTAATTAAAGGTGCCCATATACAGACATGAGCAGCGAAACGCGTCCATGCTGTGCTAGGTGGAGCTGTTTGACATCAAATGTATTTTTCAGGCTGTATTGTTGCAGCTTTAGAAAAATGTTCTTTTAACCCCATAATTGGAGAGCAGAACTACCGCATGCAGCTTGGGTACTGGTACCAGAAACACCCCTCTTCCCCTGGGGTAAACCTTTGTTTGTTGGGTTAATTAGCAGCTGATTTTCTAACTAGGCTCTGTGGATCTGAGTCATTGTAAGCCTTCTCCTGCTCCCCGAGGACAGAGCATGGCGTGAATTCTTATTACAGATCAATAGAGAACTTGCAGGCTGCCTTCATGTCTGTGCATCTTATTTGAGAGCATAGCTCCACTCTGTGCAGTTAGTAGCCTTACTCACCATACTAAGGCTTTGCTAGGTCATAAGTCCAGCATCCAACTGCAACCAGTTCTGTGATGCCAACACTTCTTTACAAACATTACAAATGTCCTTTGCCTCTCCTCTCATATTATCATTGGTTCTTCATCTTAAGAGTTACCTCCGTGTCTTTCACTTAGTGTTTATCTCCAAGTCACGTGAGTATTGGTGGCTCCTTTCTTGATGTAAGAGGTTGTCTCATCACATGCTTTGAGTTGTGTCTCTCTCTCTTGAATGAAGAGCTTGTCTTAGTTCCACATGGTTAGAGTTGGCTCTATGTCTTGCTCTAAGATATTGTCACGTGGCTATAGATGGTTCCATGTCATGTTCTAAGGGTCTTCATTGTCTTAGTATAAGAGCTAGGCTCTTTGCCTTTGGTTAGAGTTGGCTTCATGTCTTGCCCTAAAAGTATGTCTCTTAGTCATATGGTTTGTGGTGGCTCCATGTCTGGTTCAAAGATAGTCTTTCATTGGCACGTGGATATCTGTGGTCTGTACCTTACAGGGTCTTTACTGTCTCACTATAAGAGCTCGGCTTTTTGTCTTTGGTTAGAGTTGGCTTCATGTCTTGGCCTAAAAGTATATCTCTTAGTCATATGGTTTGTGGTGGCTCCATGTCTGGTTCTAAGATAGTCTTTCATTTTCACGTGGATATCTGTGGTCTGTACCTTACAGGGTCTTTACTGTCTCACTATAAGAGCTCGGCTTTTTGTCTTGTGGTTTACCTCAATGTCATGTGGTTAGCGTTGCCTTTATGTCTTGCCCTAAGAGGGTGTCCCTTTGTCATATGGTTCTTGGTGGCTTAAGTACGAGCTTGGTTAACTTAGTGTCTTAGTAACGCTTTGGTCATCTTTTGGCTTTAGAGTGCTGTGTTCTTTATAGCATCTGCTTCTAGGTTTCATAGGTAACATGACTCCATGTCCCCTGTCTGAAAGTGAGAGGAAGACAAAGTATAGCTAACCAGCCTCCATACTTGCATGCATATGTAGATATAAGCAAGGTCTATGGTTGAGGTCACCATGAATGGTCCCATAAGACCATTGTATCATGTATTGCCTTGTTTATTGATATAATGTTATAGCAGACAGTACCCATCCCTGTTCTTTTAGGTGTTAATGGTTAATTTGATGCTTTGGTATTGCAGTTACCGACAGCTGATATTTCCCCGCCGGTGTTGGCAGACATAGACATGCACCGCCGTAAATCGATTTAACCTCCTCACCCTTTCTTTAATTTGCGTCTCCAACTTCACTTTGTTAATATTCCACTGGCGTCCACTCGACCCCCTTTGCAGAATAAGCTCATGGATTTAGAATGCAGCAGAAGCTTCCGGAAGTCTGCAAGGCATTTGGTAGATGAGCAGTGTAACAGCGATGCGGAGAAAACGTCAGAGCTGGTAGGAATGTCAACCATCTTCCCCGCACCACGGCAATCAGGCTGTCCCAGTGACGTACATAGGGGACGCTCACACTGATCTTGTAGAAGACATTTGGCTTCTCTCTGCGGTAACTGCAGTAACTAAACTTGTGCAGGAGAAGCTTCCGTACCTGCCGCTCTCCTCAGCAGCTCTATAGCATTGACCCACCAGCAGCCTAGTCAGGCACGTTCTTTGCATTATTAAATGAAACACAAGGCTTGATTGATGGCGGCATTACATAAATATACAGTCCAAGTAACAGGCTAACTCTAACATCCTCGGATACATGCTTGTAGACATTTTAATGCAGGACTTACCAGGCAGTGCTTCTCGGCAGTCTTTATTTGTTGGTTTCCAGCAGGTTGTGGTGCAGTTTAACCCCTTTGCTTATACTTTGGTGACAGAGCTTTTGGGAGTTCTCTAAATCTGGATACCATGTTCTCTGGTGGCTTCTTCTTCAACTGTAACATCACATGTGTTTCTCTGGTTGCTGTTACTCTAGGGCAGGGATCCCCAACCAGTAACATGTTGCTCTCCAACCCCTTGGCTGTTGCTCCTAGTGGCCTCAAAGCAGGTGATTATTTTTCAATTCCATGATTTTGGTTGTATAAAAAACAGCTGTATTGCCAGAGTTTCCTGTAGGCTGCCAGTCCACACAAGGGCTACCAAATAGCCAATCACAGCGCTTATTTTGCACCAGCCAGGAAAAATGTTTCACGTTTGCATTGTTCCCCAACTCTTATTACAAAAGTAGTTGGGGACCCCTGCTCTAGGGTTATGCTCTGTAATATATACTTACTGTCACCACCATGCTTTGCGTGTATGATGGGTTTCACTAGATCACAGATTCTTGACCTATGGGTTGGGTCCAATAATTGAGTCCCCTCCTGTTTATATGGTGCGTCACTGCACTAGGTGGCACGTGTGGTTGCGTTTGTCATATCCACTTTTTGATCAAAGGTAACAATGGTTACATTGTGTTTAATGACGCAGTTGTTGAGCAGCCTTACTAATCTCATGGATGACAGCCTTGTTCTTGGGATTTGATTTATCTCCGACCACAAAATCTTCTGCCACATAGACTTCAAATTGAGTGGGCTTGGAGCAGTAGCACGTGTCCTGAAAATGAATTAGAGTGAGATTTGGGGAAAAATGTCTATTTTCTACTTCAGATTTGGCGTGTTTTTCTGTTGTTTATATTTTCAGAACTCTGTTGCCTCTTCTCTGTATGTAGCCTTATAATAAGCTAAGGGGACTATGACCAAAGGTAGGACCTTCAAGGTGGGCTTTAGGTGAAAACCAACTGCCGCATTACAGAACTTCATAGCTTTCAACACAACCCTCAGCTCCTTAATCCCCCTCTTCAAACCGTCTCGTTGCTTGAGCATTACGTTTGCCTAGAAAAGCCTGAATTTAGTGCTGAATGCTCTGGTGAAAATGTATGCAACTGTTTCATTTGTATTTACTTTTCTCATGAGAATGGAAGGAGGAATTTTCTAGCGTCACTGTAATGTTTCTAAATATATATATATTCATATTTACTTTCATATCATTCCTTCAGGCTGAGGAGGAGGAGGTGGTATTTTATATATCCGACTGATAGTTATTTGTTTGCTTGGCCTTTAATCGTGATAATGAACTCATTGATCATCATCATTAATTACATACATTTTGCAGAATTGTTCCTTGGAAAAAGTAACTTTGTTTGGAAGCTTCTGGCTCATTTGCTTTTGCTCATTTATTGTACGAATGTTTCCCCCCCCTTTGAAAATCTTAATCTTCTGTCAGTTGAATTCAGAGAGAATGGTTTTGGGAAGAAGGAGGTGGTGGTGGTGGGGGGAGCAAAAAATCCAAAAAATAGTTTATGAGTGGGTGGAGGGAGGAGGAGAATGCATTGTAAGAGGAGGGTGTGGTCTGGCAACATGGTAGTTCATTGTCACTGCTCTTTTTTTAAAAATGATTTTGAAGACGCTTCGAGATCTCATTACCTACTAAATCCCATTCACATTGGCATCTCTTTATACTTCTCTTGGCCCTGGAGAACAAATTGCCATTTTCCACTCTTGTTGTCCTTGTTTGATGCTCATGCCTCCTCCCAGACCATTCTTGTCTGATACCTTTCTGATATCATTCTGGTCTTTGAATACTCTCAACATGATCCCTGCTCTTTCATAATATCTGTCAACATTCTTTCCATAATTTCACTTAAGTTGGCCATACATGGGCCAATCAGGTGTGCCGATGGGAGGAGCAGACAGAGAGCATACCAGGGACCATAGGCTACATGGCCACCTTTCCATGGTTCTTCCTTATGTTTTTATCTGACATGCACCATGGCCAACAAAGTGCATCAGGAGATGAAATCATGAAACCTGTCCGATCCCCCAAACCAGTGGTCCTCAAACCAACCATAGGGAACGGATGTCTATCAGGATTGTATCATGTAATCATACAAAATATTATTGGTATATGTATGGCCAAGCTTTACTAGTTGTCTAAAATGACAATTTATTCTCATTTCCAATCTTGTATGAAGGTACTGTCCCTTAGCTGCAATCTTCCTTATGGCAACCCCTAACCTTCCTTTTGATGTTATTGTCCTCTTGCCCCAGAGGGGCGGGAAATGCATTTTTTTTTTCTTTAGTTTTCACTGAAATTTCGAATTGATTTCAGGGGAATTGCATTTCGTTCGGTTCTCCTAATTACGCTAACTGCGGGGTAATTAACAAAACAGGAGTCTAGCTGTAAATTTCCTTTGATGTAATTACCATGATGTATACAGTGACTTTACCTCTTCGTGTTTCCGATTTCTTAATTAAGCCCTAATCCCACTGGGAAGCCGCCTTCTGATGGCCATAGTAGATGTTCTGTGAGCGTGGGCCTGGGGTCTTTGGATAATTGACTTCCATAAATGTAATCACAGGTCTGCTTCTCTTTACTACCTGCCATTGATCGTTTTTGAGCCTCAGTTGCAAATCCTGGTGTCTCGTTTCTTGACCTGCCTCCTTGGTGTCCAGAGCCTTGAGTTAATTATGTATCTGTCTCTACTGAAGAAACTGATAGGAGAAGCTGAGTCCTACATTGTAGGGCCAGAGGAACAAGAAAACTCAAGGATATTATCTCTGTATAGTCAATAGATAGACTTCTGTAGCAGATATTAAACCTGTGGCCTTCTCTTTCCACACGTCTGTTTGAAGTCCATATGTTTAACAAGTCCTCGGTCACGACACGCTCTGGTTTAATCCCAAAGCCTGGCACTTCTACTTCAGTGTCGGTACATTCAATGCCAAAATGATCTGCTCGTAAGTGAAAATGTATTAATGAGCAAGTGCATTTATGTTCTTCAACTGGGATTTTCTAAGGAAAGCATTTATCTGCGGGGGTCTTGGGAAGTGTAGTTATACCAAGCGCCAGCCTGTTAACCCTGGCCTACTTACCATAATCTGCATTTAGCACCTTTTGTCTTTTCCTCCACCTTGAAAACAGAAATCTATTCAATGTGGTGCCTTGGAGATAAAAGATTACACAGGCCCATGCTGGGGTTTCAAGATAAAGTGCCTTGCGAAGTAATTGTTTATTATACTGGAGATGGATTTCCTGTATCAGCCAAGGAGGGTCAATTCCTCACATTGTATTGTAGTGAACACAAGGTTGTCAGAGGTCTGGGGCAACATAGAGAAGACCTGTTATTTCTCTTTGTCCCTATACCTGCTATCCCCATAGCCACACTCCCTTCCCAGAGACTATTATCCCACTGTTACTATAGGCACCATCTC
>CM044448.1:5825412-5870474 GCA_024363595.1 Xenopus borealis
GGGGGGGGGGGTGTCATTGGCTTCTGACACTTGTAGAATGGCTTGTAATGTCGAATGGGTGCAAAACCAGGTATGTGCAAGGCCTTTATGCTTGTCCTGAACTGCAACAGAGCATGCTGGGAGTTGTAGTGTCGTACCTGGGAGATATAGAATTGATTTTTCTGAATGCTTCATGCTTGAACGTTATTGGTGTTCCCAAGACATGGGAAGAGGCTGATGTTTATAGTTGAACACTTGACTCTGTATTTCACTGCCGTTAAGGAATTTCAACCATGTAAACATGTAATGTTGGGGGGGCGCTGCAGGCTGCAGATACTTCCAAGCTGCCATTGTGGGAATTGTCAAATCTGGCCTAGATTGTTACACGGGAACTGCACCAAAATTGCATTGCGTTCACCTGTCCGTGGAATGGTACAGTCCCACCTCCGCCTGGTCATGTGACAACTGAAACCTTTATCATAGGCCTGGGAGTCATGTGACCATGGCAGGCGCACGGCTAAAGGAACAAATCCCAATACTCTAAGGCCTCGGTTATTAGCCACGGGCTCCTTATTTGTTGCCATGTTGTGTCTGCTAATCAGCTGGTTCTACTACATTATTTCAGGAGTAGGGACCAGCAGTGCAGGGAATATAATCCACCAGCAATCGCATATCACTGAACATTCTTAATTCATTCCTATTGCAAAGTTGCTTAGAATTACTTCCATTTAGGGTTGACACCTGCGTGGTATTTCTGATGGTTGATCCCGATGTTATTAATAGGAAAAAATTATAAATATATAGGAAGGCCGGTATTTTCTTCAGGAAAAGGTGGCAACCCTACTTCCATTATGCATTAGGGACTGGAAGGCGCACGGGTGCTGCCATACTGATTCCATGTGTCTGAATTAACCTTCCTCCCTAGCAACCTATTTTACTCAAATCATTTCCCCAAAGCCTCCATTGGTCATTACTATTCATTAATGCTCCGTAGGATGAATTGGTAGCCTTAATTAGATATTGAGTTGCCTAATGATGAGCAGGGGTCCAGCGCAAGAGCCGAGATTTACCTGCCAATCCAGACTCGTCTCCCCTTGAGTAATGTACCAATGCTGATGTGACCTCCACCTATATCTGTAGCCCCACATATATATATATATATATATAGGTGAAGAATGGCGGCACTCACAGGCTTTTCAGGCAAAATAAAGAAAAACTTTTTATTTAACTCGACGTTTCGATCCCTCACAGGGATCTTTCTCAAGAGTATACAAACATGCATGTTTGCATGTTTGTATACTCTTGAGAAAGATCCCTGTGAGGGATCGAAACGTCGAGTTAAATAAAAAGTTTTTCTTTATTTTGCCTGAAAAGCCTGTGAGTGCCGCCATTCTTCACCTATACACTTACCCTGCTGGCTTGGGCACCCAGGTACTCTATCCTGTAAATGGTGTGCACCTTTGGGACTGTGTATATATATATATATATATATACATACACACAGTATAGCTGCTGCCCAGCTGTGTATCCCTGAGCTCAGTCGCTGCCCCTGTGCTGATTGCTACATCCTCCCTCCTCTTCTGCAATTGTTTTCCTTCTATTGAACAGCTTCTCCTTTAACATTTCCATTTGCCATAGTGTCACTTATACCCATATACTGTCTGTCTATTTATCCATCTACAAACTCATATACAGCTATACAAACTGTGATCTGGAAACCCATTATCCATAAAGCTCCGAATTCCTGGGAGATCATCTCCCGTAGACTCAATTTTATCCAAATAATCAAAATTCTTAGAACGGTTTCCTTTTTCTGTGTAATAATAAAACAGTAGCTTTTACTTGATCCCAACTAAGATGTAATTAATCCTTATTGGAAGCAGAACCAGCATCTTGGGTTTAATTCATGCGGGAAAGACCCCTTATCCAGAAACTCCAGGTCCCAAGCATTCTGGATAGCAGGTCCCCCATACATCACCCTATCCAGGTGAGAATAAGCTCACATCAAAGGAAGGGAATATGAAGGGGACCCACTTCTCAGCTCAGTATAGTCTCCTCTGTAGTTGTTTAATTTTAGTGTCACCATCTTTCCCTATCTTTTCCACTTGCAGCTGCTACTCTATGGGGCCCAGGCCTGTGAAAGCCATTTGTACAATTACTAGCCGTCAGAGCGAGCCAATGGACCAAGAATGTGTTGCTGGGAGCCATGTTTACTATTAGAATTGTCATTGTGATGGAGAAAGTCCTGGCCTTCAGCCCATCTTCTAGAGCCTCGTTGTTGGGTTCTACTGAGGAGCCTAAGATTGGAGACTCCGTTCATCTTGTCTTGGTTCTAGAATCTGCTCTTCCTATGAATACAGGGGTGCCCACCCTTGGTATTGCCCTATGCCCAGCGCTAGACTCCTTGATATTGATTAGCCTGGTTGGGTGCTCACATGATGTTTTGCTTTTATATAAGTACAGTAGCTACTCCATTCTCCCACAAGACATTGCTTCTCCACAACCAGGATACAGAATGTAGAATTTTAGGGTTCCGTATTCATTGCAGGCCAATATTATCCTTTATATCTTCTCTGTCTGTTCTGCCAGGCTCTCATTTGTATGCCAGGCTCTTCCTCTGACCCCCCCCCCCATGGAATATTCTCTCTCTTTCTACTGTAGCACAATGTGCTTATCTGTGAGTTGCAAACACAATTATATTGTTTCCCCCCTGGACAAATAACCCCCTTTATCTCACCGATTGTCTTCTGCTGCTTCATTAAATGCTTTGCATTTATTCCTCTGTTGATGGATCTTGTGTGTGTCTGTCACAATGCCTACGGGTACACATAATGTATTTGTTCAGTATGTTCTTTGAGGGCCCCACTTCCAATTATAAGCCTGTTTGAGGGCCCGCTTCCATTTATAGACCTGTTTGAGGGCCCCACTTCCATTATAGACCTGTTTGAGGGCCCTGCTTCCATTTATAAGCCTGTTTGAGGGCCCACTTCCATTTATAGACCTGTTTGAGGGCCCCATTTCCATTTAAAAGCCTGTTTGAGGGCCCCATTTCCATTTAAAAGCCTGTTTGAGGGCCCCATTTCCATTTATAAGCCTGCTTCCATTTATAGGCCTGTTTGAGGGCCACAAATTGCCACTGTTAGGCTAGAAAATACTCCCTTGTGACACCTTGTTGGGAGATTATAACACAGTAACAGAGCTAGGGTAATGTGGAAGGTTGTGACCAAGGCCACCATCCGTAATTAGGAGACTTTTTATTACCGAGTTATCGGGGGCCCCCAATTATTAGTCCATATGTCAGTTGGGCCCCTGGGTGGTTTGCCCGGCCAGCAGCAAATAGAACAGTCCTCTGATGCCGTTTGTATGCATGGACACATTCTTCTAAAGGTTCCATGTCACCAGCTGAATCCGTTATATCACAAGAGGTTACCTGAAGTCGGCATGTTAGTTTGTAAGACGTTTTCATGAATGACTTCCGGGTTTTTTGGTGATTGGGACCAGGACTCGTCTTAGTTGAGGTGGCGGTTGGGTTGAAGACGTGAGATAATCAGGCCCGGATTTGTGGAGAGGCCACATAGGCCCAGGCCTAGGGCAGCAGGATTTTAGAGGCCGACATGCTGACCAACCACTCCCACATTTATTCAGAAATTAAAATTTCCCTTGTGCCAATTCCAATTGCTCAGTCCCAATGATGAAAACTTGAGCAAATAAAAGGGAGAAGACAGGGGCAACAAACGACAGTGGGCCTGGAAATAATCAAGGACTTCATGAGGTTTGTTAAAGGGATCTCCATGGACAGAAAGACTAGATTATCAGTTCTTGTGCCCAGGAATTCATCATGGCATTATAAAGAAATGTACGTTATTGGTGCATAGAAGTGGGCAGCAGACAGGTGGTCTGGAAAGCTGATACATGGCACAAGCTGGGATTATCTTCTCCTGGGAGGTGCAGACAGGCCCTAATCGGATTTGAAGTGATGAATCCATTTTTAATACCATGACAGGTAGTGCAAAGCCTTAATTGGTTCAAATGATCATATTTTGTGTTATGAACCCACGCTGTGCCTCTGCTTGGAAAAATGGCATTTGTATATGAAAAGAAAGATTACCCACAGGGCGGCCATTCGAGAAGTAGACATTATATTAGATGTCTTTAGCCTCGCTGTTGCCCTATAAGTGCTCTAGGCTAGGTAAAGAAGATCAGCCCATGTGGTTGCCCTTGAGAGATGAACTTGATCATGGTGGCACTAGGAGACCTTGGAAGTCCCACCACCTTATTAACATGCAGTAGGATCAGTGGCTTCAGTTTGTGTGTAATAGTCCATCTCCCTGGGTTTCTTCATAAGACCAGTCAGGGTCTCTTATCCGTCTAGAGTTGGTGCTTGGTATGACCGACATCCCCGCGTGGCCCCAGCTGAATTCATTTGCAAATGACAGTGACAAAGTCCATGTTCCGTAAATGATGAGTGACATGGATCATTACACAGCAGCAGAGCAATGACTCAATCTGGGGCCACAGAAGCAGAACTGGGGCCGCCTCGTTGTGTCAGTGTCTGGTAGAGATAGCCGTCATGCTTCAGCTGGATGTTAAGTCTTCAGTAAGAGGCGGCCAGATTCATTTATGGGACGTGGAGAGGAACCGATTAGAATATTATTGCCCAATGGTGCTGGGAGTAGCGGGCTTGTGTTGGAAGACTGCTCACTTTCTGTCTCTGGGGGGGCTTGTCCTTTTTTGACTTTTTCATAGCAGCTGGCAGTGGTTTGACAATAAAAACCCACCCCTTCTTAGCAGCTTCGTACTGGAACCTTGCCATGTTGCCTCTTAGACCTTCAACAGCTGCCGTGTGACTGTTCTCCACAGTCGGAGCTTATCCATGTAGCCCGGTTGTGATCACACCCCTGCCGAACCCGACTTTGATCAGATACCAGGTACATGTTGCAGGAACGTGGCCGACATGCAGATGGAATGTTCAGCTGTGGGTCATTAACCATTAAATTGGGCTTTAATTTATCTTGCCACGCGTTCTCTGTAAAGGTGGCCATACATGGGCCGATAAAAGCTACAGTCGGCAGTTTTTAGGCCCGTGAGTGGGCCTTGATGCGGTCCCGCGATCCGACCGCCCATTTGCGCATCATTCTGATCCGATCGTTAGCCCGATATCGGACAGAGATCCGCTCGTTTGGTGACATCGCCAAACGAGTGGATCTCTCAGTGAATGGCCACCATTACTTTACATGAAGATGACCCAGCAATTATACTGCCATGTGGTCTGGGATATTATATGTGGAATACTAGGTAGGAATTTGTATAGACAACTGCATCGACCAGTCAATGCACTCGATCCGTTGGGAAAATCAAATCTTCTCAATCTGTACAGTGTTTCTGGCCAGATATTGGCGGAGGGCCCCATATACGGGCATATAAGATGCTGAATTGGTCTTAAAGGGATTCTGTCTTTATTTTTATTTATTTCTAAATTACACTGTTTACACTGCAAATAATTCACTCTATAATCTAAAATTTTATTTCTGAACCTTCTCTTTGTTCTGTTGTTAGGCTACTGGGGGGGGGGGGGTGGTAAACTTGCAGAAAATGTTTTATCCCTTTAAGGATATGAATCGGCATCTTAAATCTGCCAGTTTATGGGTCAGTTTCCCATGCATTCTGTAGCCAGGGCAGGGCAGAACGTTACTATTTTTGGGCTGGTTCCTCCGTTGGAATGTATCCTGTTGGGTAAAATGAAGGTGTAGAACTCCCTGGTGCTTTGGGAATATCTGGCGGATCCTCAGAGCACTTTAGATTCCTCAATCATCCACAGAATGGGAACCCTGCTAGAGCATTCGGAATCTGGCCGTATCCAAAAATCCCCCGAGATGATACTCCATAGACAGTTATGCTGCTGGGGGCTCATTAATGGCAAAATGTTTCTGCTTGAACAACAGTGATTATAAAATGAGGATCAGCAGTGGAAGTGTCTGTGATGGGAATTTAGTGGTGACCTTATCTACTATCATTCTGCTTCGGGTTCAATGGTTTATTGACGTCTCTACCCAGAATGCACAGCGTATCAGGGTCCCTTTGATAAGGTCGCTACCTACCCCCACAGCCGTGCGCACAATTCCGAAGTCATTCGTGTGACTCCGACGCTTGAGTACACCCACTCCCTCTCCCTTCACAGGCTGCTCGCATCAAAAGTACCTCCGTTATGGCCTCTTTATCATCCCCATGTGCTCCTCTCTGTTGCCCGGGTTTTATTTATTTGTAATCGGATGTTTCTGCGTTGCTATGGAGAGTGAGGTTGCTCTGCTGAGGTCACCTGACCCCGTGTTGCATGATCTATAGTCAGAATGCTCTAGGGTTTGATGGCTTCTCAACGCACCATTCACCGCATTGCCAGAAATAGAAAGGGAGAATAAATCAAAGGGGTCATCTTTTGCCCCCCCCCCCATTGTGATGATCAACTGTACTAACAGCATTTGGGACTTTACTCCTGTATCCCCTGCATAATCACTGTCTGATGTCTTCTTATCTATCCATGGCCTTGGTCTCCTGGTGGTTTTTCTCCTCCATGTATATCTATACCTTGCACAGTATATACAATACCATGAATGTTGGGTCTCCATATATATATAATGTGTACAAAGCCAGATGAAGAGCTGGTTCACCCATTGAAGCAACCTGCTGTGGAAGCCTGGAGTGACTGCTAGGTCCATGGTGGTGGCTCCAGGCTTCTCCATCATCAGTAGGCACCATTCATCAGAAGGATGGACTCATTGGAATGGTGCAGGAGAATGTCTGGACTCCAGTGCTTTAATGAGTTGCATCAACATGTGTTCTCCATTTTAAGAGCACTATATAATGTATAATGTTTTAAGAGCACCCCTATAATGTTGTAGTTTTAGGAAGGGTGTCCAGAAGAACAGATTTAAATGCAGGCCCTCACGTAGTTCCACCAATGCATATGTTTGAAGGTGGACTGGATAGAAGCTGTGAGGCACCCCTTTTGTGTTTATCCCTTATTTTTGGAGTGATTGTGTAGATTAGGGTTGTCCAAAAGTTATATCTGGATCTACCAGAAGACCTTTATCTGGTGTTCGGTAGATCTCAATACACTGTCAACATGCCGATTCATGCTCTTCATTCAGGTATATATTAGGTTACTAAAGAAATAGTTGTGTGTTAATATAGCAATAAACATTTTCTCATAAATTTTCCATGGAACAGAATGCTAAGAATTATTTTACGGGTGTAGATCATAATGGGACATCGCTTAAAGTAGACCTCACATTAGTAAAGTATGGGCACTCCTGGTGTAGATGTGTTTATTAATTAAATGAAGTCTGTAATTAGGAATGTATATTTGTATCCGTATTTGAGGAGTAGACAGTATTCCTGGCTCCACTGGGTTTCTTCTGGGGCAAAAAGATAGAGGCATTGTTAGCAAACAATAGGACCCCTGACTGTATTGGGTTTGTGGAGTTAAGACCGTGCTGAGCTGTGGGCAGGGAAAGCAGTGTAAGTAACAGTAAGGGGTATTAGTGGATTATTAATTGAGTATCTTTATAAATACATTTCCATGATCGTTATGGTTAGTGCCAGAGGGTCGTGTAGCAGAAGCAGGAGAACCAAATGGATAGTCTTATTTCTGAGAAGTGCTCTTGGGGTTGTGCATTCATCATACCATGGCATCTATTTCTCCTTGGAATAAGGAGGGGGGGGGCACCTTGACAGAGACGTTGAGTCGTGCACTTAACTCCCAGGGCCGTAGCAGTGACTTGCTGGCGTAGACCTTGGCAACTAGATTGATGGTTCCGCCTTTCAAACTTCCCAACGCACTCGGAGTTGTATGTATGGGCCCCTCGTGTGCGTGACTGGACGTCACCCTGATTAATGGCTTCTCCGTCACCAAAGGATGGGATGTGAGGAGCTTAGAGATTGGCAGAATCCATTAGATGAAGAGAACATTGATTTGCTCATTGAGTTTTAACCACAGTACTGGGAGCCACGTGTTCCTGTGGCAGGAGGAGGTACTTTCTGGAGACGCTCTTGGGGTATTCGGAAGATCTGTGCAAGTGGGTTCTGGTCTTGTGAGCCTTGACCACTGTACTTTAAAGGCAATTTGTCCCCTGAATTATAACCACCTCCAGGCATTCAGTTATTGAAAAATGATGGGAAGGTACAGACCAGTGTTCCCCAACCAGTGGCACTTGAGCAACATGTTTCTCACCGACCCCTTGGATGTTGCTCCCAGTGGTCTCAAAGAAGGTTGCTCCCCACTCTTTTTTTACATTTGAATGTGGCTCACTGGTGAAAGAAAGGTTGGGGATCCTTGGTGTAGAAGAAAGGACCCTGCTTATCTGTCATTATAAGTTCCAAGCCAAACAGCCTGCACATTATCCCCAACATTGATAGCGCCCCCTGCTTTTGAGTAGTGGCTGTGGCTTTTTGCCTCCAGTTAAGGGGCTTCCTTGGCACTGGTCTCTCCAAACCTCTCCAGACCCAGCCAGAGCATGGACACAATAGGAATAGACCACAGGTCTGCGGGGAAGTACGGCTTCTGATTCACTCCTCTTATTCCTTGGTTAGTTTCCCCCCAGTAGTTCTGGAGCTTCTGTGCTGGTCAGGTTCAGGTGGTGTCACCGGATGCTTCTCTGCATAGTTCTATTGTTTACATTCTTACTATCCAAACTAAACAATAGTGTCTGGAGATGCTGCTTGCATCAGATTAAAAAACCTTCTCCGTATGGCCAACAATGCAGTTCTGCTCTGCTGGGGAAGAAGCATGGTACTAGCAGTATAAAAGTGCTAATGCCATAAAAGTGCATAAATACTGGGCTTTCCAGATAACAGAGCTTTCCATAATTTAGATCTTCATACCTTAAGTCTACTAGAAAATCATATAAACATGAGATAAAGCCAATAGGCTGGTTTTGCCTCCAATAAGGATTAATTATATCTTAGTTTGGATCAAGTACAAGCTACTGTTTTATTATTACAGGTGTGGGATCTGTTATCCAGAATGTTCAGGACCTGGGGATTTCTGGATAAGGGATTTTTCCTTAATTTGGATCTTCATACCTTAAGTCTACTAGAAAATCATATAAACATGAAATAAACCCAACAGGCTGGTTTTGCTTCCAATAAGGATTAATTAAATCTTAGTTGGGATCAAGTACAAGCTACTGTTTTATTATTACACAGAAAAAAAGGAAATCATTTTATAACATTTGTATTATTTGGATAAAACGGAGTCTACGGCAGATTGCCTTTCTGTAATTTGGAGCTTTCTGGATAAGGGGTTTCTGGATAGCAGATCCCATACGTTTCCAATCTGGAGTGACATTGTAGCAGGAGGCAGCTGCTTTATGACACAGTATGGGACGTGTGCTGTTAAAGCTACAGGAAGGGTCTATAGTTCTGCCATTAAACGTTCTATTAAGCGTCTATACCCGTGTCTGGCGTGTGACGTTCCACTTCTTGGGAGAATCAATAACTGAGCTATTGGATTTGACTCCTCCAGAAGAATTTCTAGTGACCCAGGGGGTTAAACAGATCTCTTCTTCTTTATTGCAAACCTGCCGAGCCGTAAATTGTTCTCATAAAAGCTTCAGGCATCCCCAGTGCGTTTCTCAATCTGATTCTCAGCTCCGTCATTTGGGCTCTATTAGTCTGTTTCACCATCCCAGCAGCCATCTGTGGTGCGGGCACGAACATTCACTCTCACCCCCACACGTCTGGGACCTGCTGAAATCTCTCAATATCATCACCTCTCCCTGTCATTTATACAGACACTCAGGGTCATTCATTTGGAAATCTCACTGATGAACTATTCACTCGTTTATTGTTCAGCGACTGAGATTCATTACTGTGTCTCCTCTGAGTACTGACCAGAACATACACATCATGCCATCAGCTCTAGATCTGAAGAGTCGGCATAAGGTCTGTAAGTGTATATAAGGATATGCCTGGAATTGGGATGGATGTGCCTATAGTAACATTGGGATAATAGTCCTGGGGTGGGATAGCAGGTATAGTAGGGAGAGATGGTGTCTATAGTAACAGTGGATAATAGTCTCTGGGAAGGGAGTGTGACTGTGGGATAGCAGGTATAGTAGGGAGAGATGGTGCCTATAGTAACAGTGGATAATAGTCTCTGGGAAGGGAGTGTGACTGTGGGATAGCAGGTATAGTAGGGAGAGATGATGCCTATAGTAACAGTGGAATAGCAGGTATAGTAGGAAGAGATGGTGCCTATAGTAACAGTGGGATAATAGTCTCTGGGAAGGGAGTGTGACTGTGGGATAGCAGGTATAGTAGGGAGAAATGGTGCCTATAGTAACAGTGGATAATAGTCTCTGGGAAGGGAGTGTGACTGTGGGATAGCAGGTATAGTAGGGAGAGATGTGCCTATAGTAACAGTGGGATAATAGTCTCTGGGAAGGGAGTGTGACTGTGGGATAGCAGGTATAGTAGGGAGAAATGGTGCCTATAGTAACAGTGGAATAGCAGGTGTACTTGGCTTAGATGATAGTCCCAAACTTCAGTTATAAAAGACTGAGATATTCAGTGTATGATTGATATATAGAGATGTGCAATATTCTGTACGTTTGGAATAAATAAACCCAGGGGAGAGACCTTGTTACACATTGTTTTGCTTCTCATTATCGTTACCTTATTCCAGTGCAGTAAAGTAGTTTTAGCTCAAACTCTGCAGATTCAGTTTTCTGGGCCAAGATCCTTCTATACTCCAGTCTAAATGCCCCGTGTGTAGGGGAGGATTGTTGTGTAGCAGCCATTTGTCTGTAGTAGTAGCAATTAGACATCACACTCGTCATTGAGCTGCTGGTAATTATATGGACACTGTAGCTGGTGGGTTGGAAGACAAGTCTGACAATCACTGAACCGGACATGTAATTTGGGTTAATCAGGGTGCTGGCATCTAAAATAGTGCCCCTATTTCAGGAGAATGTCATGCCATGCTAGCTGTAGCAGAACTTTATCTCCCATCATACTGTTGCTGTATAACCAGCAAATTGTAGAATTATTTATATATTTACTCAGTGCCAGTGAGTTTCTCAAATGATAGTAAGAAATTATAGAACGCAAGGAAAACTGTCTGCATTGAGCGGAAGCTTTTAGAGTCCGGGCGATTGTCTCCAGCAATGAAGGATCAATGGCTCTATAGCACTTAAAACACTTTAGCACTAGGAAATTTTTTGCATTCGGTGCTCTCTGGTGAATTAAAGCAGCGTTGGGACAGATCCAGGGCTCGATTCAGTAGCCGCAACTTGATTATGTCATGTTAATAAATGAAGGGCGGGTGACAAGGATCCTGGGCTCATCTCTTTAGTCCTGCGGAATTGGCCGAGATTTCCCTCAATGGTTCAACGTAAGTATTTGTTGGTGGGGCCCCAAGCAATGCAGAAAGCCTGGGATTGATGTGGTCAATGACTGCATTGTGATAATCAGAGATCTCTGCCCACTTGCCTCTGTAATCCTACTGTGATATCTCCCTACTTCTGCTTTGAGCCAGGCCACCCTTATACCATAGCGGGTGTCACTATTCCAATTGCTATGCCTAAAAAACAAGGCCTACAAATGTCTAATATAGATGCATTCTACAAACACCCCACTCCCCTACCCCAAAGCCTGCAGTGTCAGATCCATATCTTTGTGCCTCAAGAATGAGGTCACGTTACCTTGTAGCATGTGTAGGTTGAAGACATGGAGTCATTGACAAATAACTGGGTGGCCTAGAATCCCAAGATGGTAGAGATATATCAGTAGCTCGTTATTCTAATACAGTAAAGATTTGAAATCATGGGAGAGGTCAGACTCCCCTCAGAAAACCTTGATTCATTATGAACATGTTGACTCCTACCTAGAAGTTCTTTTCTTCTGTCCATTGTGTTGTGAGCAACGTAGTCTGATTGGCTTCATGCTCTTGCCATATGCCTATCCTAGAATCTCTCCTCACCCCAAGGCTCTGTGATGGGTTAGTTGTTCCATATATATATTTCAAGTTCCAACACAATGTTCATGTTCCATTTCATCATTGTGTGCTAGAAGAACTCTAGGCTGAAGAAGGTCATGGGTGCTTGTAGGGTGCTATTTTAGTCTGAAGGTATCTAATAAGGTGTAACCAGGGTAACGTAGCATGTACAAGAGGCGGAATACGGTTGGATTCCTTGGTAAATGTTTGCTCATGGAAATTTTGCACCTAGGTTTCCACAAGGGTCACTCGTTACTGAATGCTTGAAGACAAATGTTTCAGGGTAATTAAGAAGAAGTCGAAATAGTTGAACACTATGTAAATGGCACAGTGTTTGCAGAGCCATTCCAGTAGTCGGGAGCAAGTGGTAGTAACAAGCTGTGTGTGTGTGGATGATTAGTGTAGCAAAAGTAAATAAGTGGCTTTTGGGAATTCGGTTTCACAAACGGTGGAATCTACAGCGGTGCTTGAAAGTCTGTGAACGTTCTCTGTGGAAATATTCTGCACATCAGTTTGGAGGAAGTTTAGCCCATTCATTTACATGGATGCTGGCGGGTTCCTCGTATGAACTGCCCCCTGCTGGCCCTTCCACAACATTTCTTTGTAAGTTTGATTTGTATGTTTAGGGTTATTGTCTTGCATCATCGCCAACTTTTTCTTCCTTTCTAGGCACCGGGTTACCATAAAGCTTGTGTTTGTCAGTAGCTCTGTGCAAGGTAACCCCCACCAACCACATTCTTCTTCTTTCCCAAACCTAGCGGTGATGACATTGTACTTGCCTCAATTACAGCCCTTATTCCCATTCATTCTAGTCCCTCTGTTGCCAGCAAGGTCTGAAAATAGCCAAGTTGGTCACATGCAGGGGGCTGCCGCCTCGAGGCATAAAATAGGTTTTTTAGAGTTCTCAGAATAGCACTGCCTCCTATTGCCTGCTGAAGAATGGCCTCTCCAATATCAAAGCCTTATGTTTATACTTGATGTGTCGTTGACAGTGATAAGGTGGTCATGCATGATAAGATCTGCTTGTTTGTCGACCCCGGTATTCCCACCGACGGCAGGGTGATATCTGGTTAATCCAAATGTTTGGTCCTAAGGCCAGAACCGCATCAACTTCCTGTTGTGGTCCTCGATCACAAGAGAAATCAAACCTGCCCGATCAATATCTGGCCGGATGCTGCCGTATTGGTCTAAAGGACTAATATTGGCAGCTTTAATCTGCCCCAGTATGGCCACCCTTAGGATTGTTGAATGAGGGTGCGTCGTTTTGTTTTTCCGTGGTGCGCCTCTATGTACTTAGCCTTTTTCTCTTGATACTGTCACTCCATTTTAAAGTGCCCCAAATAGCCAAGACATAAAATGGAATCACATTAACACAGTTTCCTTGTTGGGCGAGTAAACTGGGACACCATCTGTGTGCGATGTATCTAAGCTCTAAGGTGTGAAGACACATTTGCTTTAGTTCATCCCTCTGGAAAAGTTAACTCTGTGCGACCAGCCAACAGGCCCATTGGGAAGTTAACACGAAAGTGAGTAACGGATATGGAGCGGTTTTTCCTTTTAGCTCTACGGAAAGGTTTGGAGCTCACCCCTCAATTGGAAGGCACTGCTCCAGGTGATGTTCAGATTCTTGTGTTCATGCTTGATGGCATCAAAATTGGTGGGGATTCCAACTGATGATCATCTGCTGGTTGAAGGGTACCACTAAATAATTATATTTCTCATATAATTCTGCTACTACATGGTGATTGTTGAAGACTCCGCATTGAGCTGTGTTTAAATGAATTATTAATAAGTACCCACTGTTGCAGAAAATGTTTTGTAATATTGTTATAAAATCCCAGTTTTTGGAAGCTGTTTGGGTGAAATGCACCATTTTCAGTAATGGTTGGTTCAAGGTTATATAGACTTATTGGAGCCCAGTATTAATGGAGCAGGAATGTCCAACCTTCAACTTGTCCTTTTAGATGAGTTTGACCTACACTGAAAGCCTTTGGTAGGTTGGGCAACCTCAGATTCCGATATAGCCTTACGAAAGCCACCTTGACTTGGAGATGTTTGCTGATGGCATTTTTCAATGCCAAGGATAAATCCATTTGGATTATAGTGATTTTAAATCCATATGGATTGTAGTGAATTTTCCCTTGCCAGTCCTTGGTAAGAACACAATGTACCCTGGTAGCTGATCATAGGGAATCAATGTGCAACATCCCTTCTATATAAAGTTTACATATAAACTGCAACTGCTACTATCAAGGCATACAGCCTATTTCATGTGTACGTCAACTTCGCTGATGTGATACCTGACATATTTTACTGGTTGATGACCAATCATTTGCTTAACCAACCAGTAGAGTTATCTTAATTTGCTGTAATATAAACTGTCTGTCCATTGGTTTTTTCCCCTGTCACCTCCCATAGACTTCCTATTGTGTTTTAATCCTCTCCCAGTAGCCCAAAGGTTGGGTCACATAATTACTTGGTCCGCTAAATAGGGCTATAAACAGAACTTTCTATTTAACAGGGGCATCTCCATAAGGAGAATACACTACCCATTCTTCCCTTCCTTCCTCCAACTCCACTACCTCCATAATCCACATATTCAGCAGAAATATCATATCAGAGATGTTCTACTAAAAGTAGGCCACATGCTGACGTGTGCAACATGCCATTAATTACGTCTCTCTTAACACAAGTAATAGGTATACTATGAACTTGCTCTGATATCTCATTTGTCATGTTATTATCCAAGTTCAGTATACGCTACATTTTCGACCTTGAGATTGCAGATACAACTATAAATAGGCCAATGTATATATGTGAAGGCAGTAGAAATCAGTTGCTAAATATATATATATATATATATAAGTATATACCCAGGAATAAATGGTAGTGATACTGCATTGTAGTAGGAGTATTAAAGGGATACTATTAGTTCCTCAAACCAAGCAAGCTTTCAACCTTATTCCTCTGGACATCAGAGTATGCAGTGCATGAAAGTCCGAAGAAGAGATTTGTGCTCCAGAGTCATTGGGGTGTCTCAAATAAAGACCTGTGAAGAATAATGTAGGTCAGTATGTGGTTTATTGAAAACCTAGAAGGTACAAATGTTAACATTTAGTCTTTTATTTAGTCTTGATCTAAAGAGTAGCAGCCTAGTTCCTTGAGCTGGTTCAACCACTGCCATGAAGCTTTCCTATGATATCAAGTATAGGCAATACAAGTTCTGGGTCACATGGAATATGTTTCACTTGCTTCTAGTTTCTCCTCTTCTGTCTTGTGTATTAGAAACCCAATTTCATACATTAGGCTTTTGGGTAAAGAGTAGACATATTAACGTACGAGCGTGGGTGACCTTTTGTGCTGCTCTTATATGTGCTTCAAAGTGACTCATCTGAACCTTTTGGCGAATGAGAATAGAAGGAGAGAAGAAACACTTTCCCAAATGTATTACCTGTCGCTGATATGGCTGGAGAATTCTCTTGGCCTCCCAATGCTCAGACGAGGGATGATTGAGAATCCTTGTTAGCCTGTAGGATTTAAAATCAGCAGCCGAGATGAAATAGCAATTTTCCATTGCTGTAGGTAGCTAATGACTTGTCACCTCGGTATATTGCAATGAATGACACCTCTGGCACCAGCTATGAGCAGTGATCTTCTTGCTGAACCTGCACATGGCAAACTGCATGAGCAGACGTGTGACTTCCGTCTGTTAGAGAAATGAGGAACTGCAGCTTTTAACAAAGTATTTTAGTAGCCTTAAATGTACCGACCTATTGAATGAGCTTTTCCCACAGAGTTACTGTCTTTTGCTACTCTGTGGAGCCCATGGAAGTTGGGCCATCCTTAGACTTATGTTTCTCTCAGCAATATAATAATGAAATGTTGGGGTTCCAGTCCACTGCCATACCTAGGGTCCAGTTTATTGTGGTCCATCACTACCCACCAGGATCCAAAAGCTGAGAATGGTGGAGATGCTCACTGGCAATGGTTATGTAGATGCACCTCATCACAATCTGATTGGCTGGCCAAAAAAATGACCAGCTATTTTCTCAATACTGAATATAGTTTTTTTTTTATAAAACATGCATTGTTTTTATAAAACATGGATCATCGTTATATGGTGGTAGTAAATTGTCACAAATGAATGGCTTTGTGTGTTATAAAGTCCTGTCCATGTAGTCCATAGCTCGTAACGTATTGACGTCAAATTGCATCTATAGGTCATTCGACATCCAAAAAGTGGTGGTTTGTGACCTAGAACCTATAAAAATTTAGGTTATTGGGTCATGAGTTTTAAAGCACATACCCACGTAACCTAAATATAATTTAAACTTGAAATAATAACCGTATGTTGGACTACTCTGTCCCTGAAAATGAGTTGCTGGGTCTGTAAGTAGAATTGTCTCAGTGTGGTATTATACAGAGGTGTAGCATACTCCATGCTTACAACATTGTAGCTACCATATTGTTTTCCACTAAAGAAAGAGGCTACAGCATATGAGTGGTCGCTGAATATGGCAGTAGAAGTGGAATATATTATTTTCTGAGAAATATGTTATGCCATCCTTACTACTAGGCTCTTTGGCACTAGATTGTTAGCTCCTCTGCCCATGTGTTTCCTTTCACTGTATACTCTCGGCTGCCACTGTTCTTTTTGCCGTCTCTTTCCTTTGGTATTTGCTAAGCCTTTTGTTGTGTTTGGTAGCCGAGGATGAATTCTCTGCCCCTTGTGTTTAACACATACTCACATTTCCTCAGAGACATTTCGTAGTCACCACTTCTAAGAAGAGCCCCAGGAGGGCTGTTAAAAAGTCGATGGCTTTATAGAGCCTTCTGCCTTTGGAGCTTCTAATTATAATTCTGTGTCCAAAACCCATGCTTCTCTTCAGCAGGGATAATGTAAGCCCACTGTGTGTCTCTTAATGTGTTTAATTAGATGTATAGAGAGGGCTTCTGGGATTGGTACGTTGGACTAGTCCAGGTTTATCCATGTGGAGTTATTGGTCTGACATCATAAAACCCATGTAATGTCCCGTGGGATATTTCTCCTTTTAAAGACGGTTGCAGGACAGACAGAGGGTTTTGGATACACAGAGAGAGGGGAATAAAGTAACTTGAGCTAGGATGAGTAGTTAACAGTTTCTATCTGCTGATTGTTAAAGCAACTCACAACCTTTTCTTTTCTCTTGCCCTTTTTTGCTCTTTCCTTTTCTTCTCTCCCCAATCACTCATTTACCCATGCTCTCTCACTTCTCTTTTCCTTGCTTCGTCTGTCTGACATTCCTACTTTCAATCTTCCATATATTCTCACTTTTTCCCATTATGATTATCACTTATACCGTGCCTTCTTCCACCACCCTCATCCTTCCATACCATACCCTCTGATGTTTGACTCACATTCACGTTGATGTCCCACCCCCCCAATGTTGCTTGTTGACGCTCCTTACCATTCTGTGTTCCTTATGGTTTCCATTCTTATGACCTCGCTATCCTCTCAGACCCACTAAGAAAGGCAAAGTTTGTGGAAGGTCCCAGAATTCCAGAGTCTGAATTAGGATCACCGACTCTCGGTTCCACCCAGAAACTGGAAGCTGATGCCTACCTGCTGGGTAAGTGTCTATGTTTGCCCAGTGTACAGAATGACCAGTAAGGTAGGATGGGTGCAGCACCTTTGTTGCTGTAGGATGAGGTGGTAGATGTTAGGGTCATTCTATGCATGACAGAAGGTTATTATGTCACTGGCAAGGTCAGAACTGCTGGTTACAGACCAAATCCGGACTCTAATGTGGGCGATTTGGCTGCGTAGATTGGTTAAAATGCTACTAGGTGTCTACGGTTCAAGGAGAATCGCCCAATTATTTTCCACTTTTAGTAACATTCTCATTACTATCATGTCTGTTTCTATCACATTCTCCTGCCCTGTTGTCAAAATCCCACCTCTCTCCTTCCCTTCTCATCCTTTCAAGTTGCCTTTTGACTGTGACGGTTGTACTTGACTGTTGCTAATTACCCCCTGCTGTCCCTGTCTATTACCCACTGCCCCTTCCTCTTCCTCGGTTCTTTCATTGCTGATCAGCTCTTCATGTCATGTGTTCCTCTTGCTCGCCGATGACCCCCTGTCTCCATAGTAACAGACTTGCTGTTCATGCACCGCCATTGTTAATTGAAAGCTTTATTCTCTTCTATCATTCTGTTCCTCCCTCTGTGTCTTTTGTCTGTATCCCCTGATTTACATGTAGGGGCAGTTAATACTGTACACATACACTGGAGGGGACGGGAGCTGGTGGAGAACACCCTGTGGGAGACTGGATTGATCAGAGCACAGGGAATATTTTGTACCTACCCCAATGGAGCTTGCACAGTTTCTGCCTTACGTATTAATAATAGTAAGGTATAATGAGAGTAGCTAGAATGAGGGACGATAGAATACAATACAATGCTATTAAATCAAACTCTCTGCTAGAGGGTTCTGCGCTCCTGCTTTTCCATTATCTTTGGCTTTAAGAGGTGTCTTAGCTCCAAAACGTTATACCATATATTTTAATCTTATTGATGGGGTTTCCAGAAGGCCCCCTACCATTCATGTATTTAAATGTATGCAAAGCAAATAAGCCTATATGACGTCAGACTTAGACCAAGGTCTTGCAGAAAAGGAATGTACCTACCCACCAGATGCTGAATCCCTCTTAGTAAGGGGTAATAATTATACTGGAATAGTTTTATGGTGTCTCTCTGCAAGGTTATGATCAAACGTAGGGGGATACTTAGTGCTTTTAGATTTTAAATGAGGTCAGCGGATTGTGGCTCGACTAAGGCAAGCAACATGGAAGCCCCAGCTAGTCAGAGAAATGTATCTGTGCCTTCAGTCTCCCATAAGGAGGAAAATAAACCAATCATTAAGGATGAAGGGGAAGATATTTCATTATAGAGGGGACATGGAAATGCGTGTGATGATCATAGAGAAGAGAATATAGTGGTGGGCACATTTATAGCTGGGGTCAGAGGTGGGGTACAAGGCAGAGATCATACACAGGTTGGGGGAGGGCGCCTCACTTTCTTTCCTCCTATCTGGGCTTGTGTTTGCTCTTAATGAAAAGGTATAATGGGAAAAGGCATTTAATAATCCCACATAAGTGCAGTCTTTTGTGGTGGAGCATCCGAGAGGCTTTATCTGTGATGCATGATGAGTCAGTGACTAATTTCATTGTTCCTGTATGAATATAAAGAGAAACAATGACTCGTTCTGTGTGTCTGTCCATAGCCGTGTGTCTCTCGCCCCCCATGGCCTGTGTATACGTGTTTATGATGCAGCAGTCTCTATACGCCTGTAGGTTAAAGGGCTCCTCTACATCATGTTTCCTTTTCTAAATTAAAAAACGCCAAACGGATTGTGGTTTTGTTTTACACCCATTACCCTTAGGATCAGTGTATTGATTAGGGTGCCGCTTTACTCAGTACAAGTGTGTTATATCGTTTCACAGTACAGGATCTGTTATCTGAAAACCTGTCATCCAGAAAGCTCTGAATTACAGAGCGGCCGTCTCCCACAGACTCCATTTTAACGGTAGCCTGTACTTGAGCCCAACTAAAATATAATTAATTAATCCTAATTGGAAGCAACAAAAAAAATCCTATTGGGTTTGATTTAATGATTTTTTTTAAGTAGACAACCTATAGCGAAGACCTTTAATCTGGAAAACCCGCCCAGGTCCTCAGCATTCTGGATAACGGGTCTCATAGCTGTAGTGGGTAGTTGCTGCTGGACTTGTGTTGTGGCTAGGAGCAGGGCTAAGAACCCTTAGAGAAGTGTAGTCAGTCAGCCATATTTTTTGCCATATCCTTTATTGGCTGGCTCTGCAAGCTTGTCTGTGCCGAGCCCATAAATACACATCTATTAATTCCACTGTCTAAACCCATGAGGGAAAACAGGGATGGTATTAAAGATGACCGTTGAAGGCACAGAGGTCTATACGCCCCAATCTATTGGCTATAGAAGATCATGACTTTCCCTCCTGTTTCCGGGGCACCGCCTCCATTCTCCTTACTGCCTCCTTCCACATAATGTCCATGCCTGTGCCCCCAGCAGCCCACTTATAATGTGCACAGTTCCCATAGCAACCAAGCTGCGGCCTTGCTCTTGATGGAGGCCTTCCTGTTCCTCCTCAGTCAGTCACTGGCTTGTTTACACTGGAACTTGAGAGAAATGTGAGGAAGGTATATGGCGGTTCTCCCCTCAGAGATGTGTGGGAATCTGCTTGGTGTCCGTATATATTTCCACACACACCCCTGTGCAGGGTCACAGCACCTGTAAGAGGCTGAAGTGCAGTTTGTGTGAGAAATGTGGCGGCCATCTTGGCTAATCAGCAAATACAGCTAAAGAGGGTCTAAAACTTGGAGATTTGGAAGATTTCGTCCCATTCCTGTTCTCTCCTCTTTTCTAATGCTGCATTCTGGGTACACTGCTCAGCATTGTGGGCAATGTGCTGAAGAATTGAGTGAGCCCCGACCCTGCCGGCTGTAGCTTTAGATCAGACACTAGTCCTGTCAGTGCTGCAGGATTGAGTCATGTTCCCAGCGTGTAGCAGAGATGCCAGAGACACGGCGCATCCTCTCAGGCCGACTCCTTCTGTCCCTGCAAATGGAGCTGCTGCCTATAATCCCTTGCGCCAGCCATGATTGGGCTTGTGGGGAGCAGGACTCTGGCCTTGCTTTGTGTCCCATTAATAATGAGTGCTGGACCTGGTGTTGCACAGACTGTAAACATCTTGGTGGGTCACTACAACTCCCAGCACCCCCTTTATGCCTGAGGATTTTGTATTGATCCAAGGGTCATTTGTGCAATCCAAGCACAATTTTTTTTTAAATGCAAACCAATGTTTGTTCATTTTTACCCAAAATTCTGCGTTTTCTCTAGTATTCCAGCGTTCGTGTTGCATGCAGCACAGTTAATAACCAATGCGTTTGCTTGTTTTTGTAACTTGGTGGCTAAGGTTCAGTGGGCATGCGCCCCCCCTTGGAGCAGCTGGTGAGAAAGGCACATCTGGAGGAATGGGGGGGGGGGCAGACAAGTATTGTTACTGCTAACATTATCACAGCAGGGATTGTGGCACCCCAGAATTACTCTCGGCCTCAGGGTGGTGGAAGCGCCAGGATCCCCAGCTAGGGTTGGCCGGTGTTGACCCCGCCTGCCTAGTTTTCCTAAACTGGATTTCCTATATTTCACGTGGCAACTGACCAATCTGCGATTGCCACATCATAGCCCGCTCCTGATGTCACTGTCCTACCCCCACCACATCACGGCCCCACCCCCTGCCTGGACACCATGTGGCGAAAAGGTGGCAACCCTATCCCCAGCCTCAGTGATTCGGCAGAAGAGACACATTGGGGTAGTGTTTCCAATGCTCTCTGGCTGTGAGGTTTAAGCTACTCACAATAACACAGGAGGCATTCACCTAGTGTGTTCTCCACATTATATTACAATTGGCACTAAGTGCAGCCATACAGATGTGCAAGGAGTATGTTCGGACGCAATATTCCTATTAACAGCAAGCTGGGTATTTTCAATTGGTTGTGCTCGTTACAGCATACCCAGGGAACGTCAGCTCTTCTGACGCAACTGTCAGCCAGAGGCCGGAATCCTTATTGCTTCATATTCTACAGAAACTTGCAATTTAGCTCCCTTCCCTGCCAATTATGCTATTTTGCATGTGGTTTAACCAGTGGAACCTTCAGTACAGACGCCCCCTGGTCTCCCCGAGGCTATCACTGACTTGGATAGGTTTTCCAAGAAATACAACTCATGAAAAAAAAGAAAAAAGTCATTTAAATCATGTTTTCATGAATGGTTTTAGCTTTAGGTGCATCAACATTTGTTTTGGGAAGGAAACTTTTCTAAGTAGCACTTGTGTCCTGAGTTAGAGCTATGGCACAAAGAGGGGGCTGACTG
Source organism: Xenopus borealis (assembly GCA_024363595.1). Taxonomy (NCBI): domain Eukaryota; kingdom Metazoa; phylum Chordata; class Amphibia; order Anura; family Pipidae; genus Xenopus; species Xenopus borealis. The sequence continues at coordinate 5,847,330 of CM044448.1, forward strand.
GGTAATACTCTTGTGACGACTGAAACCCCCCTAATTGCTTGTTACCACTTGCTGTATCGAAGCGTTTGGACCCCTCTGTGACAGACGGACACCACTCTCGCTTTCACTGATTCCAGTGGTGACAGACTGACATAGCTTAGAAGCGCTTGAGTGTTTGCCATGGTGGAAACAGTGAATGGAGATTAGTAATGTATTGACAGCCCAGGTTATATCAGCCCCGTAGTTACTGGTCAGGGCATCCCATGTGCCGTAGCCCTAAACAGCAGGGTAGAATAGGATGCAGTGTTCTTCCAATAACATCATCTGGCAGTTACATAGTCCCACATGTATGCCTTTTAACGTGTCAGCTCTGACTTATGGGTATATCATGACCCAGTTTTCAGGACTCAGGAGTCCAATCTCCATGGGTAGACCCCTTCCATATTTCTTCCTCCATCAGCCTTCCTTATGCATTCTCAGTCCCCATCCCTTCCCCTCACTAACATTCTCTCAAACCCTAACACTAAAAGTGTAGCCTTTGTGTTAGAGATTAGGGGGGTTCAGGGAGGACCTTTGAGCCCCATCAACTGAGCCTACCATCAGCTCTGATAACAACCTATATATGTTCCCTTATCAGCAGTGTCTGCCCAATGGCAATAGAAGCTTTTCCTTGTTGACGAATACCATTTCATTCCTGTATCAGAAGCGGCGGAACCGTCTTCAATCGATATGTGAGCAAGCAATGCTTGGTCTCTAGCTAATGAATATTCTTTCATGTGCTACAAGCTTGTGAGCTCAAGCCGGGCATCCAGACACCGATCTCTGCCTGTGTTTAGTTTACATAAAGGGAATGCAGACAATGACGGGAATGGAATATTGATGGTACGCGGAGGTTACAGGAGGACAAATTGCAGATAACGCTCTCTTTAATTCTCTGGACTTTTTAATTAAAACAAATTATAAGTTTCAAGCAGAGCTTTGCCTTGCCTCATCCTGTATGTTCTATTTAGGGAACAATGATTGAAGATAAACCCAGCTTATACGCAGGATACAATCCCCATTTAATGTGTTTCTACAGACTGGTGAACATCTCTTTAAGTTGTTCAGAGTTTGTGTCCTAGTTATAGGAAGTGACAGGATTGTGGAAGTACCATGACATATAACAGAAATGGCATATCTACCGCAAACGGCACCTTTTCTAGTGCGGCACAACAGTTGTGACCATGGAAGAAATTATTTCTGTGTTGCCACTTGATTAATGATGTCAAATGACCGGTGACATGTTTTTCATCTCTTTTTCTAGGAGAAGAAGAGTCAGTCCTGGGCCCCCCTCCATCCGTTGATGAGGCTGCAAACACCCTCATGACCCGATTGGGTTTCCTCCTGGGAGAGAAAGTCGGTGAAGTCCAGGCGGCTGTTCCCGAATACAGCATGGAGGGGCAGGAGGAAAACCAAGTGACAGAAGACTGGCAAGAAGACAAACAGGTGAGAATAGCAAAGGTGGTGGGGGTGATGGTGAGCCAGTCCCATTAAGAGTGGGCATATTAATATGATGACAGTAAGCATGCAAAGCAGGAATCAGATAGGGAGTCACTGAAACAGGAATGGAATTATATCTGAAAGTAGAATTTAGACCAGGCCACAGAAACTAAAGCAACAGGATCTGGTTGTAGGAAGCGACAAATATATAGATATTCCATGGAAGAGATGGTCCTAAGCCAATGAAGATACACTATAAAAGGATAAACAGTCAGTCGTTAACCTGTTGAGATGAAGACAGTGGAGACAGAAACCAAGTCCGTTGGAGACAAGGAAGGGTAGATAGATTGAAGGGGCTGTGGACATGTAGGCCCAATGGGTTGTCACACAAGAATGAAGCTGAGGATTTACTGCAGTGCATTCTAGCTTATTCCATGCAATGGGCCAATTACAACAAAGGTTTACTGGGAGAATCATTAAAATTAAGTAGTGGAGCACTCTGGCATCAGACGGCTTCATCCAGCCCATGGCCTTTCTTTTGCTGGATAGTCCTGGTCAAGAGAAAGCAGAGCATGGGCGGATTGGGGCTCCATTGAGCAGATGTGGTGGGGAACATTTAGATGAGTTGCCAGAAGCGAAAGGACTTAAGCATGTGTGAGATAGGGACCTTTGAGCAGGACTGGACTGAGAATCAAAATAGGCCCTGGCATTTCAGGTACACAGAGGCCCAATCAGCCCACACAGAGGCCCAAACAGTCCCCACCAGCCCACTAAATACTGACTTTCTATGGGACCTTATAGCAGCCCATCTGGCATTTGCCCTAACTCACAGATTGCCAGTCCGGGCCTGCCTTTGAGTGTTAACTCCACTGGGACAGGGACTGATGGGAATGATGCATATTATCTAAGACACTATGGAATATGTCAGGGTATATAAATAACTTAAGGGTGGATGAATGTATATTTATAAAGTGCTGTGTGCATATGCGGTACATAAAACAAATGGGGTAACAATACAATTAATACACATAAATAATATAAACCTATTTAATTCCATTCAAGATGAAGTGTTAAGAAGCACAGAGGAAGGGAATCCCTGCTCATAATAAATCAATATGTATTTGCTGTAGCATTGGAATATAATGAGTCTAATGAACTATCTTGGATTTCAGAGGCTGAATTAGGATAATGAAGCACTCGGATTGGATAGGAAGGCTAAGAATATGCCGAGGAATAGCTAGACTGAGCAGAGGAACAGATTAACTGCCCCTCGGAAAACAAAGGCACTTGAGTAGAGGAGTGTGCTTTGGGTTTTCCCATTAACTGAGAATATGCTCTCTCTGCTGATTGATGGAGCTGGAGGGAAGTCTAAAAGGTTGGAAAATAGAAGGACTGTGGGTATCAACTCTATTATGTGATGAGATTGAAGAAAGAGGCCACTAGGAATGGGGTAGTGTGATGAGCGGTAGGGGGCGTCATTTTATCTTTTTAACCTCTTGCATTCTTTCTTAACACCGTGTGTTACCCCTCCACAGGGTTCTGCTGTCACCCAGAGGATCAGCCCATGTTCCACACTGACGAGCAGTACTGCTTCTCCCCCTGCCAGCAGCCCCTGTTCCACGCTCCCACCCCCCAACACAACGGCTCCTGCCAAGGACTGCAGCCCTACCTCCACATTGGAGAGCAGGGACAGCGGAATCATTGGTGAGTAAGCCTACATAGAACATTGTTCCATTTGTCAGCTGGACTGAGCATGCTCCATTTGTCAGCTGGACTGAGCATGCTCCGTTTGTCAGCTGGACTGAGCATGCTCCATTTGTCAGCTGGACTGAGCATGCTCCGTTTGTCAGCTGGACTGAGCATGCTCCGTTTGTCAGCTGGACTGAGCATGCTCCGTTTGTCAGCTGGACTGAGCATGCTCCGTTTGTCAGCTGGACTGAGCATGCTCCGTTTGTCAGCTGGACTGAGCATGCTCCGTTTGTCAGCTGGACTGAGCATGCTCCGTTTGTCAGCTGGACTGAGCATGCTCCATTTGTCAGCTGGACTGAGCATGCCTGGAATCTATGGAGCATGGTGATGGATGGTCCTAAAACTGGACGTTATGTTGACTTGTTGGAATAAGTTGCCCTTGGCAGGAACTGTCTTTTTGTTAGTGATGCAGTGTGCTAAATTATGTGATGGCCTACATCTTAAAGTTCCCAATAAGTGACGCAAGAGAACACAGCCATCTTTAGTGTTGGCCCAGTCTGAGCTAAACCAAAGTCCACATCTCTAGTCCTTGATTTGTTGGTGGCCCCAATTCATTTTATTGTTGTCAGTGTGTGTAGTGGGCTTCTAGCTATGGATGGCTGCCAGTCTCAACACAACAGAAATATATGGCACAGCCCCTTTTCACCCCTGTCCCCACACTTGACTGTCGTCCATTAAAGCGTCACCCATTATTGGTACAGTTTGTGGCTGCCTGTAGAACATCATGATTGCCGGCAGTGAGGAATATACTGAATCTTCTCAGTGCTTAAAGTAATAAACGTCATTCATCAGACTGCATATGCCGCCACCTCCCTTTTAATCCATCTGGCGGACCATCATGCACCTGCAGAACTGTCACATTCCATCCCTAATCGTTTTTTAGCAAGATAAAAATGTCACTTGCAAACATGAATCTATATTACCGAGCTTTGATGAAACATTCCTACAGAAAAGTCGCCCGTATGCAGTGTTTTTTGGTGGCACATACTCGTCTGTGCGTGACGATACAAAGGCAGAGCGATAAGGATTCCATGGCTTATAAAAGCCACACTGTTTAGGATACTCCCACGTAACAGCTCAGTGGGTTTAACTGTCAGCACCACATTGTTCCCTTATGTGCTATAAAATATACAAGAAACAAGCCTGAAATGAGATGCGCAAAACTAAAAAGATTGAATAAATGTGTGAGCAAGTTCAAAACATATATAGAATGTTCATTGATTTCACTGGCTGCCTCCTGTGTATTACAGGGGATACATTCTTTTCCGGAAGATACTAATGATATTGATTATGAACCGATGATGAGGGCATTTGGGGTGGACAACCATGGGTGCCTGTGATTAAGGGCAAAGAGCTCAAAATGCATTAAACCATTGTGCTAATACAGATTACAGCTGTATCATTCCTTATGATGCCATATATCTACTATACTTTATGTATAATTTTATATATATGAGTTGGTTATCGTTGGCCAATAATCAGTTGGAAGATGCGCATAACATACTTGGCTTAAGGTGGCCATACACGGGCAGATAAAAGCTGCCGACAGACTGTGTCGGCAGCTTATCTGCCCGTGTGGGGGGCCCTCCGAAGGGCTTTCCCGATCGATATCTGGCCGAAAGTCGGCCAGATGTCGATCGGGCAGGATTAAAAATCCTGTCGGATCGCGGCCGCATCTGTTCATTGATGCGGTCCCGCGATCCGCCCGCCCGTACTGATCCGAACGTTGGGCCCTAGGGCCCACGATCGGATCAGCCCGATATCGCCCACCTCAAGGTGGGCATATCGGGGAGCGATACGCTCGTTTGGCAACATCGCCAAACGAGCGGATCTCTACGTGTATGGCCACCTTTAGACTAGGGGAATAGCTATGCTAACATGGCACCTCTGTGGACAAGCTTTTAGCAAACGGCTGCTGCTGTGTTGCTTGATCCTTGCCATGGCTACTTTCATTTGGAGAGGAGATTATCAGACGTTGCAGTAGGAGGGCATATGTAACTGTGTGGGAAAGAGAAAGAGACAATGGCATTTCTGTAAAAGGCAGAATCTTCTGTAATAGTGCCAAAAACGGTGGTTCCCAAACAGTGGACTGGTCCCCTATGGGAGGTGGGGGGGAGCCCAGCCTGAAGACCTAATTTGGGGAGAATACTGGCTTCCCATGTAGGTCAGTTAGAGAAAAGTTTGCAGTGAATACCTCTTTAGGTGGCCATACATTGTTAGATCCGCTCCTGATCTAGCCACTAACATCAGGGCGATATCGGGTTAAACCGAATGTTCGACCCTGGGTTGAATGATCAGACCACAATGATGCGAATGGGCTCTGATGGGTTGCAGGACCACATGAACTAGCGGATGCTGTTCTGGATCGAAGGAAAAATCAAACTTACCCGATCGATACTTGCCCAATGTTTGGCCTGATATCGATCGGGAGGACCAGTCGTAAACCCCCACACACGGGCAGATAAACTGCTGGATAGGTCTAAAGGACTGATATCAGCATCTGCCTGTGTATGGCCACCATTAGATGTCTGTAAGATATGTGGAGTAATGTAAGATGATATAGTTGCATCTCTGTATAAGTATATCGGTACAATGTAAAGTGGCCATAGATCTGCTTGTTTGGAGACGTCCCATGTATGGCCAGCTTTAGTTATTAGTAGTCTGACAGTCTTGTAGTCTGCATTCTGAGTGTGTAAGTATTTACGCTGTGCTCAGTCCATACTGACGTTGTACTATAGAGGCTGCTGTACTGTGTTCATGGCTAGAATATACAACGCCTGTATCTCTGCAGCTTTTATGTACTGCTCACAGCCCGTCCTTTCAATAAACATCCAGCTTACGGCTCCTATTGACCACTCTTCCAACATTGTAGCTTCTGGGGAACAGGCCTCCTATGTCTCCCCCTTTTGTTTTTTGGAAGATTACGGCTCAGTGTGTCAGATTCAGCTTCGACCTGTTATTCCTCCAAGTACATGCGTTGGAATCGAGTTCTTTAGCGTGAAATGCACTGCTGGGCCAACGCACCTTTACAGCCGAGTCAGGAGCTTTTCTGAAGCTGCACTATGACAATTTCTTGGAACTTATCTGAGTGAAAGGGAGAGTCCAATGGCTGAATCTCACGGGAAAATGGAAAGTGATGTGTGGAATCTTTATAGACAGGGTCTGATTCATGTTCTTGTTTCATTGTAGCCACCTTGACAAGCTACTCTGAAAACATGGACCGCTCCAAATATGGGGCAGAGAGTGGCAAGGACAGTGGCTCCCGCGGGTGTGTGAAACAGGCACAAAAGTCCATGGATTCCTGCCTCTACCGGGTTGATGAAAACATAATGGCCTCTACCTTCAGCCTGAACAAGATCCCTGAGAGGGGACTGGACACTGCTCTCTCCCAGTCTGTACAGTCGATCCCACTCTACCTCATGCCAAGACCCAACTCTGTTGCAGGTAAGTGCCACTGACTGGGGCTGGGTTTGGAGATGCCACTTATGAAGCCTGCTGGCTCGCTGGGATACTTGTGTTTTTGTTGCTGTTCCCCCAGTCGCTGGTGGTGTGTGTCTGGAATGCTAATACCACTGTTTCTCTGTGGGTGTTTGAGGGGGAGGCTTGCAGGAGGGGGCGCAACGGGCTGCAGATGGAGGGAAAGGAGGGTGCTGTAAATGAAGCATTACATGTTAAATTAAACCCTTCGCTGCCAAAGGCAGTGCCCACTGTGGCATTAGAGGCAGCACAGCTTGTTTATTATAAATATCTCGTCCTTGGAACATTATAATGCTGGTGCACTGGGGTACCCATAATGCAACATGCTGCATATATGAGGCTGTAGACTGGTGGGAGCTTATTCTAATAGTGACTGTCCCAGTTTTATAAGTCGGAGAACGCTCCTATCCAACCTTCATTATCTGTTCTCTCTCCCTCCCCAAATTCCCATTCTTGTCATTGCTCTCCCTCTTTCTCTTTGACTCTTCACCCACCTCTTTCAGGCGTTGCCTTTCTCTCGTTTTCTCAATCAGAACTGCCATCAGACCCCACTTTTTCCTTAGTGATCAAATATGGATTCAGGTCATTCTAAGATTGGGGCCCCATGGGGTAAAACATGCAAAAAAGTGTAAAGGGCATATTATAATGTAACAATTTATTGTTATTGTTTATTATTTGCATCAGAGATCTTAGTGTTGCAGCCCTCAAGCTGTTAATTGCAATTCCCAGCATCCCAGGGGCCAGTGATGCTGGGAGTTGTCTAAGAACAGCCAGACAGCTGCTTTTTCACAGTAACTTTATATGATCCTTTATATAAAATAATTTGTATCTGTACCAGGAGCGGGGGGCGGTGAGGCATCTTTGGTGCTGAGATGGCAACTAATTAACTTTGTTTAAAGAGTCATCTTCATTAGTATAATTCAGGCTTTCTGTTTTCCTATTGATGGAGTTAGTTTATATGTAAACTGTTATGTGCTGACATTATCCAATCAATGCACTTTCTAAAAGTAGCTCTGGCTGTAAGTGATATGGGAGCAGAGTATGAATCCAACACATCTGCCTTATCGATTGCTGACTTGAGCCTCCGCTACTGCTCCCCAGGATATTCCTGCACCCGTAGAGACTATAGAAAACGTACTTTATAAGTATATGAGGATAAGGCTAAGGTGTTTCTCTGTATTGTAATGCCAAACTTTGGGGAAGGCCTCTTTAGGGGAGCTTGAAGTAGTGGGTATGGAGTTGTGCCAATTTTGAACCATCTTTCTGACAGGAGGTCCATAGTTTTAGTGGGAAAGAAAAGCACCTTCAGAACCGTGACTAAGTTTTAGTCTATTTGTAATGTCCATATAAAGTCTTTGACTTTCCCTTTCATCGCTTACTTTTTGGACTATTTCTCGAGTTTCCTATTCTGCCCCATTTGTCTTGCAGTCATTTTATCTCTTTGCCAGTTCCATTAATTCCGCCATGTTGTCTATCCACAGCCACCAGTTCTGCACACCTGGAAGACCTTGCTTATCTGGATGAGCAGAGACATACCCCACTGCGTACCTCTTTGCGGATGCCACGTCAGACCTTGGCCGGGCCACGCACCCCACAGGACCTGAGAGGTTAGCGTAATGGGATGGGCTGTTTATCTTGAATTAGATCAGGGGTGCTCACTCCCACCTGAGGGCCTCCAGATGTAGGACTAGATGGTTGGGTTTGAAGCTCAGAGTGTCATTTGAACAGCATCAGAGCATTCCCCACATCACAGCTTGACTGCCAATTGTAGAATTTCTGGTTCAGTTGAAAGGTGGGGGTACATTGAGTACAGTGAAATGAATAAACACTTAGGTTTACTCCAGCCTCTTTCAACTTGTCTCATCGCATTTCTGCTTTATTTTTGTCCCCAGTGCGTTTTGCACCGTACCGTCCCCCAGATATTTCCCTGAAACCACTGTTGTTTGAGGTACCAAGTATCACCACGGATACCATGTTTGTGGGACGTGATTGGCTCTTCCATGAAATTGATGCTCGGCTACAGAGTGAAGATGATGCTGTCAACCGGGGAGTAGTGATCTGCGGCAACATCGGCTTTGGGAAAACCGCTATCATTTCCCGGCTCGTTGCGCTGAGCTGCCATGGGACACGTTTGCGACAGATCAATTCGGATAGCCCACATGCCTCCCCGAAACGTGAGTGTCTTGCTACTGCCACCAGGGTCTACTTTCTATTAAAGACTATTACTTTAGAACATTTCATGAAGACCCACCATAAACAGCAGGACAACCCAGTTTTAGGGCTTGCACCACATCATTATATTAATCATTCACACAGCAGCATACCCGCGTGCCCTGTTGTGGCCTATGCTTCATACCAACCCTATCTTGCTCTTCTGAATTATGAGCAAGTTAGAGGGCATGTGGAGGGTGATGTGCCCCCCATTCCCTGTATTTTTGGGGAAAGTAGCATGATGCAATGTGCAGATTCCAGTAAAGAGTGATTGAAGTTTATCAGACCACAAGTCACGTGACTTGGGGCAGCTGGGAAATTGACAATATATCTAAATTAAATATAAAAAAAAAAATCAGTTTTATGTAAATGGATATCAGTGCAGAATTTTGCTGGAGCAGCACTATTAACTGATGTGTTATCCCTTTAACAATGACAGTATAACAGAAGAAAGTGTGCACTGCCTACAGACAGTACCTTGGGGAAGTAAAGGGAATTTATGTGGCTATTAAAGACATAATGGGAAATTGCTCTAATGGTTGCTACTGTGGGATAGAATGTTAACGTGGGGTTAATGCTATGTGTGGGTGAAAAGAAGATGGATTACGGAGCTGTGTGCAATATGCACAGTGCTCTCTGGAACGTCACCCAATTACCTTCCTCCAGGGACGGCCAACGCTCATGACATCACATGGCCTTTCCATTCTTAGACCCTTAATGTGACTACAATGCGTTATTTCATTTCCATATTCCTTAGAATTCTACCATTTTCAAGAGAAACCAAAGCTCAATATCTATTTATAAGCCAAATCTTATTAACCAGGTTTTAAAAAGATTTTAGGTTTCTCCAATGATAACCTGTCCAAGGCAGGGAGACAACAACTGATAAAGGTGCAAGAATTCTCTAGTAACATTTCCCCTTGTAAATAAACTTCCTAGCTTTGTGAATTCCCTGTTGAAGTGATGCAGGCTACAATGAAAGGGCAGCATTAGGACTACAGGGTGCAAATGCATTAAGACTTGCTGTAAATGATGGAGGCTTGGAATCTAATCACGTCTCATGATGCAAGGGTATGGATGTATTATTCAGTCAGACTGATGTTATATCTCGGTGCCTTTCAGATTCAGAAGCAAACAGGGAGCTGAGCCAACCAGGACAGACGCACTCGGGCATTACCAGTGGAAGCTGCCCAGGGACGCCGGAAATGCGCCGAAGGCAAGAGGAAGCAATGAGGAGAATAGCAACGCAGGTTAGAAACATGTTGAACGGACACATCGATTGTCTCATTGGGTAGGGATGGCACAATGTCTTGCTATTGGCATTCTTGCAAATCCAGTGGGGTTGCAGTTGAATTCCATGACCCCAACTCCATCTTTCTCATTCTGTCTGCCCTGTTTCTCATTTCAGGTGGTGGCCTATCACTACTGCCAGGCTGACAATGCATACACCTGTTTAGTACCTGAATTTGTTCATAATGTGGCAGCCTTGCTCTGCCGGGCCCCTCATCTTGTGGCTTACAGGGAACAACTTCTGCGTGAGCCCCACCTACAGAGCCTTCTTAGTCTGCGCTCCTGTGTTCAGGATCCGGCTGCATCTTTACGCAGGGGTATCCTAGAACCACTGGAAAACTTGTACAAAGGTAAGCTGGATCTTCATTAGATATTGATTGGCAAAGATGGCAATTTTGGTCCCAGTGGGCTGCCTATGAATAGTAGAATTATCATATAGGGTGTACTAATTGGCACCCACTGTCCCTAGAGCTCTGTATGGTGGTCTACTATTGAACACGTACATTTCGGATGCAAAAAAGCCCCATTACACTTTCTGTTCCCCAAGCTGAAGAAGCAGTAATTACCTGTATAAGTGCCCTTCAGACTGTAGGCAGCTGCATGGAGCATGCTTCAGTCACTGCACTGTACACTACTATTTTCCTGTAAAGGTCACTGTTGTGTTTCCAGTTATCAGCCCTTAACATATGGAAATCGTGTTTTATTATCTACATTCATCTTTAGTGCATGTTCTGTATGGCGGATAATGATGTTTTAACCGACCCAGCTGTTCAAGAATAGCAGCTCTCCAAATGTTCAGCTGACTTGGAGTTCTTTGGTCCGAGTTCTTTGCTGCCATATGGGCTAGGCATTGCTTATTAAGTACATGAAACAATAAGAATATAAATCTTCCATTCAGCCTAATGGGCTGTTCAGCCTCCATGATCCTACTCTTCCTGTATGTAATAATGTCTTGTATTGTTACTGACCTAAGTGTGGCAAGACTTCCTTGAACAGAATCCCTTCTTGTAAAGATTACTTCAATTTAGCAATTAGGAAGTGAAGAATAATTGGCACCTGCCAAGTCGTTCTAAGATTGAGTACTTCAGCTATCTCCAGTATTAGAATTCTTGGGTTCACATACTGTACCTTTCTAGCCCACCAATGTGATTAGCTAGACCTTGATCTCTGTTGTTGGTCCTATTAAATCTTTACTTGGCTATCACCAGTATAAGAATGATTGGGCTCTCTCTGTCCCACCAAAGTTATTAGATAGAACTTGATCTCGTTTGTAGGTTCTATTAGCCAACTATCACCAGTTTTCGAATTATTGGTTTCAAATACCTTTTTATCCCACCAAAGTGATTAGCTAGACCTTGATCTCTGTTGTTGGTCCTATTAGATCTTTACTTGGCTATCACCAGTATAGAATGCTTGGGCTCTCTCTGTCCCACCAAAGTGATTAGCTAGACCTTGATCTCTGTTGTTGGTCCTATTAGATCTTTACTTGGCTATCACCAGTATAGAATGCTTTGGCTCTCTCTGTCCCACCAAAGTGATTAGCTAGACCTTGATCTCTGTTGTTGATCCTATTAGATCTTTACTTGGCTATCACCAGTATAGAATGCTTGGGCTCTCTCTGTCCCACCAAAGTGATTAGCTAGACCTTGATCTCTGTTGTTGGTCCTATTAGATCTTTACTTGGCTATCACCAGTATAAGAATGCTTGGGCTCTCTCTGTCCCACCAAAGTAATTAGATAGACCTTGAACTCTGTTGTTGGTCCTATTAGATCTTTACTTGGCTATCACCAGTATGAGAATGCTTGGGCTCTCTCTGTCCCACCAAAGTAATTAGATAGACCTTGAACTCTGTTGTTGGTCCTATTAGATCTTTACAAGGCTATCACCAGTATAAGGGCTGGGTGCAGACAGGGAGATTCTGTCGCCTGGCGATTAATTGCAGGCGACAATCTCCCCGAACTGCCTTCTCCCTGTCTGCCGCCTGTTAAAATAAAAAAGCGCCAGCGCTAATCTACACTCAGCGCGGCGATTTCCTGAATCGCCCGAAGTTACTTCGTGAGGAAACTTCGGGCGATTCCGGAAATTGCAGCTGGGGCTGAAGTACCCTATTGTCCCACCAAAGTGATTAGATAGATCCTTATCTATAAGCCAGCTATCACCAATATTAGAACTCTGGGGTTGAACAACATCTGGGATTGGGCCATTTGTGATTCAGTTGAAAGGATTTGTGTTTGTTGCTTATCAAGTGGTATTTCAATGGTCAAATTGATCAGTGAGCTAATGTGTGCTAGTACTGTCATAGATTCTCGCTTAGAGAGTGCGGTGCATGCAGTTACATACCCACTATGTAAAGCCCTTTGATGTTGAGTAATTGAGGTTTCTCAACAGTACTTTGCCTTTGAATTCTACTTGTCTCCCAGCATATACATTACAGCTCTTACCCATATAATGGGAGAATGCGTGGTGCCCGGTCATTATTACACACTGTGGGAAGCCCTCTCTTATCCACATGATGGTTCTAGGTGAAGCCATCAGAGTCATTCATGCTGCCCAGACCTGCCAGACAATTACCCATCCAACCTAACTAGTCATTCATATGCCAGACTAAAGCTGGCCATAGACGTAAAGATTTTTGAAAGATCCAATTGTTATCGTGAGACCATGATTGTCTCAAAACGATAGTTTAAATGCCTGATGTGTCCATCAACAAAAAAGACCATTTCAGGCGATATTGCCAGCAAAACTGAAGGGTCACAGCCTGCTTGGCCCTGCAAACATAGGCAGATTGCATGGGGACCCATAAAGATTTTCTAACCTGGCCGATCAATCATCAGACCAATGTCGGACAAAAAATCGTAAGATGAGCGATCGTTTGTACATCACTAACCGCACGGTAATTTGACAGATTGGTCGGACTTCCCTAAGATCAGTCGTTCGGCAGGGAAAGATCGTTGCATCTATGGGGAGCTTAAGGGTAGTGCTAGTAAAATCCTGGCTTCCCTTTTGATGATCACTCATGAAATCCATTCATTTGAATAATGCCACCTTTCTGTTACCCAACTCCAGAAAGGAAGATTCCGGATGAAGATTACATCATCTTGATAGATGGGCTGAATGAAGCAGAGTTCCACAAGCCAGATTATGGAGATACTATTGTGTCATTCCTGAACAAGATGATAGGGAAATTTCCCCGCTGGCTTAAGCTTATTGTGACTGTGAGAACTACCCTGCAGGTGGGCACATGTGACCTGAGCATTTCAGTCATTCATCTTACTTCCAGCTGCCTTTGTTTTTCTCTTCTCCATCTCTCACTGTGCCCTTTTATGCTCCTTTGTTTTACTATTTGTATCACCCATTATCATCTGAGAGAGTTTTCTCTTCTTTATTCAATATTTATCCGTCCCTTTTCTTTATTATTCCTCCACCTCTTCCTCTTGTTCGTGATCCTTTCTTCTGTTTCCTTTCTACTCTTCTTCAGCCTCCCACTCTCTCTACGCCCCTCACCTTTTCCATTGTTTACATGTTCTGCCATCTTCCCACCATATTTTATGTTTCATCCTATATCCGTATGAAACCCTCTTACGCATTTACTGGCATTTACCCATTTTATTGGCAGGAAATCACCAAGAAACTTCCTTTCCACCGTATTTCCCTCGACCGGTTAGAAGAAAATGAGGCTATAGACCAAGACCTCCAGGCTTACATTCTTCAGCGCATTCACAGCAGTTCTGAGATCCAGAATAACATTTCACTCAATGGCAAGATGGACAACACTACCTTTGGGAAGCTTAGTTCTCACCTAAAGACATTGAGCCAGGGATCTTACCTTTACCTAAAGCTGACATTTGACCTCATAGAAAAGGGCTACCTTGTTCTCAAAAGCTCCAGTTACAAGGTAGTTCCAGTGTCTTTGTCTGAGGTCTACCTCTTGCAGTGCAACATGAGGTTCCCCACCCAATCCTCATTTGAAAGGGCTCTACCTCTCCTCAACGTTGCCGTGGCTTCTCTTCACCCTTTGACTGATGAACACATCTTCCAGGCCATCAATTCAGGCAGCGTGGATGGAGGATTAGAGTGGGAAGACTTTCAACAGCGCATGGAGAATCTGTCCATGTTCCTGATCAAGAGGAGAGACTCAACTCGGATGTTTGTGCACCCTTCTTTTCGGGAGTGGCTGATTTGGAGGGAGGATGGTGAAAAAACCAAATTTTTGTGTGATCCCAGGTAAAATAAAGAGATTTAACAGAATCACTGGACAACCATTAATGGGCAGTTGATTATTAGTGCTAACTTTATATGTTCTCCTCAGGAGTGGCCATATTCTGCTGGCATTCTGGTTCTCTCGCCAGGAGGGGAAGCTGAACAGACAGCAGACCATTGAGCTGGGACACCATATACTAAAAGCCCATATCTTCAAGGTACTGGAAAGAGTAAAGTAAACATTCTTGTAGGGTAGAATGACTGGGCACTGGCTCTGTCCTGTCTCTGAATCACTGTATCTCTCCTCCACTTTCCTGCCTACTCTCAATTTATCTCTATCTTTGTGCTCCAGTTCTACTCCTACTTGTTCTTCATCTTCTCATTTCTTCTTCTCTTTGTTTTCCATATTCTTTCTCATTGCCTGCCTCCACTCTTTCCAATAATGCTTTCTGCCCAACTTCCTGTTTGTTTGCTTTCATGGTTCTGTTTTTTTGGTTTTTATTTTGGAGTTATCCTATTCATTCTCGCTTTATAACCGAACATGCTATTTTCCTCACCCTCATTCTTACTCTTTTTGACCTTGTATGTTGCAGGGTCTCAGTAAGAAGGTTGGCGTTGCATCATCTATCCTCCAAGCCCTGTGGATTTCTTACAGCACAGATGGCCTGTCAATGGCACTGGCATCGCTTAGAAACCTCTACACTCCCAATATCAAGGTGAGTTTGTGCATCAATGAACAGAAGTCTTTCCCATTTAATTGCACATTTTGCCATGTAACGTTAAGAGCAAGGACTGCATTGGACTGTTAGTCCCATCACAGCTGAAAAATCTCAGGTCGGCTAACGCTACTTCTGTTGTCATCTTATGGTAGCTGTCACCTGCCTATTTCCAACCTATAACTATTGCTCAGTATGGAACCAATATGTGTAGGACGCAGGACAGTTGTGCTGCATGTGTCAAGTCTCCAATATGCCTAGGGCCCCCTGGCAAATATCTTTTCTTTTATTCTCTTTTTTTCTTTCATATGCCCTCAGGTGAGCCGTCTACTGATCATGGCAGGAGCCAATGTGAATTATCGCACGGAGGTGCTGAACAACGCCCCTATCCTGTGTGTTCAGGCACACCTGGGATACACAGAGATGGTGGCACTGTTGCTGGAATTCTCTGTAAATGTGGATGCCAGTTCAGAGAGCGGTCTTACTCCACTGAGCTACGCAGCCTCTTCAGGCCACCTGACCATTGTCATGCTGCTGTGCAAGAGGCGCGCCAAGGTGAGTGGTGATTCTGTCATGATAAACATCAGGAGATTATTGCATCACATTAGAATGTTGGATGGTACCTGCCAATTGCCAACTGAACCAATTTTACACTTCTGTTCTAAATATGAGTTTTGTTGGAATAGGAAGACACCAAGGTTGCCCCTTAATTTGGCCCTGGGCTAAGGTGGAGGATCCCATGAGAAAACGTCGGTATTCACAGATCGCTTTCTGCCTTCACTAAAAAAGATCTTGTTTATATATGTTTGTTGTTTAGTAGTTTTTCTGGTCTCTGGGTCAGTTGAGCTAAGTTTTTCATTTTATTCTGTAACAATCCAGCCATGGCCTAGCCAGCCCATCCCAATTGATTTGGTTACCTCTGAGATTTTGCCTTCTATAAAATCATGTATCCTGCTCAGGTTTGCCCCAGAAATTGGCTGTACACTTCGGGTTTACCTAATAATCCTGCATCCTACTATCTTATTTGGTTTTTTTGGTCCCTATAATATTCACTCACAGCTGTGTCAGGTTTATCAGGAGTCGGTTACATTGCCTGTATTTTTATGGAGTATGGGAGGAAACTCACACAGACAGACGTTTCATAATCTCGATAACATTTTCTTAAAGAAAATTTAAATTCTGTTTTAAATTGTAAATAAAAACTTTATTCTTTGATGATGGCATCCATTTAAGTCTTACTAAATGGAGTATAAGAGCAACAAAAGAGACAAAACAGGTTTTGTATTTCTCCTTCACAGCTTCATGCGCAGTCTTGGTAACATACCCTTTCCTTTATACAGTATTATACAGTAAAGCAACCTGAAGTGTAGAAAGAGCCCCAACTAGGGTTGATATGTAGTAATGCACGTCCAGGCTTGTTCTTCAGAGGAGCCTTTACTTGTGCAACAGCTTATAGGCTTCAATGCTCACCAATCATTAGCTGGGATACGTGGGGTGGGGGGCGCAGATGAAGACACAAAACACCAGGGTTTGTTTAAAGCTGCATAGGGATTGATTCCATTAACTGCTTCCAAAAAACAGCACTTATTGTAAATAGACGTAGTGCACACTGCTGTATTACCTGCATTGGAATAACTGCAATATAAGCAACACTCCTCTGGGGCAGAACTACCATTAGGCTGGAAATCACAGTGTTGTATTTTCCCATTGAATTCAGTGGGAGGCAACAGGCCATAGAGAATTGATAGGTCCTGTGATTTCCAAAGGAAGACTGTCCCAGACGTGTTTTTGTTCCATTTACAGGGGGCTCATTACATGATGCACTTATCCATTACCTGATTATTTCATGTATTTATTTCAGGATCAGAGGGGTGTTTGGTGCAGCTGCATTATATTATCACCCCCGCATGTCACACAGTCTGGGAACCTGCCCAAACCTGCAGATTGACAGTCAACTGCTGTTGTGCCATAGAAGCTTGTCCTGAGCCATTGGAATAGAATAAAAAGCTTGTTGAGGCTAGATCACTCCTCCAGTCATACCTACACATTATAAAGGCTGTTATTGTTCGGCATATCTGCTTCCTCTTTTCTTAGTTTTCTTGTCTGTTGCTCTCACTAGTTCTTTCTCTTCTCTCTGTGTTCTTGCTCCTGCATTCATGCCCTCTCCACCCTTTCCCCGTTGCTGCATCACCTTCTCAACCCTCTGGTTTTCTTAGTCCCTGTGCCTGATGTTCTTCTCTGGCTTCTGCCCACAGGTGGATCTGCTGGATAAGAACGGGCAGTGTGCGCTGGTTCATGCTGCTCTGCGAGGCCACCTGGAGGTAGTCAAGTACCTAATTCAGTGCGACTGGACCATGGCCGGACAGCAGTCAGGAGTCCTGAAGAAGAGCCAAGCCATCCAGCAAGCCCTGATTGCAGCTGCTAGCATGGGATACTCAGAGGTGAGACTGAATTGTGTTTGGGTGTACCCACGGATTCATAAGGTGTCCTTTCCCTTCCTTCTAAAACATGACTAGGGGTATCTAGTCTTCAAGTGTCTGCTTAATCATCTGCTTTATCATTATCAAGTCATAGCAAGACCCAGTCATGGTGGAGTAAGGAGCAGAACATCACCCTGTGTTACTTCTGATCCTGATGTTAGTACTCATAGACAAAAACTAACAAACGTTTTACCATAGGAAAAGAGAGAATAGGTGCTGCGTGGAGAAATAAGTCCTTCTGACTTTGATGTGTCACTTGGAGCATGAGTGCCCCAATTACACAAGTGTTCCTCTCCTGAACCTGATGGACAAGGTCTGAGCCGTCTCTGAATACAAATGTCTTACTTTTTAAGCTGGCCATAGACGTAACAATTACGATCTTTCTCAGAAAAGATGTTTCCAAGAAAGATCGTTCGTTTCAACACACACGTGTAGAGCTGAATCGTCAGATATACAGGTAGAAACAATAGAATTCTACTTGTATCTGACGATTCAGCACTAACAATGGCCGATGTTCAGGGAGCTTTCAAAGGCATCCGATCAAAATTTTCCGTCCAGCCCGATCAACCAGCTGACCGATATCTTAATCCTCTGACGATGTCGGTCGGCTCATTTCCCACCATACACGCACCGAATATCGTACGAAAATTCGTTTCGTACGATATTATCTGTGCGTCTATGGCCACCTTTAGGTGCCTCACCCTTTAAATATGGTGGGACTTGGCTGAATATATATATATATATAGTGACTGACTGATAAGGGGACAATGTGTTTTGTTTCAGATCGTCTCTTACTTGATGGATCTCCCTGAGAAGGATGAGGAGGAAGAGGAGAGAGCACAGATTAACAGCTTTGACAGCTTGTGGGGAGAGACTGGTAAGTGGCTCCTCAATAGACTTTGGGTTCAGTTGCATTCTGGGACCTCTCGCTGTGTCCATATAATGATGGGAAATCCAAGGAGGGACATTCATGATATGGGGAGCCCAGAGTGATGGGGTTACCTAACATTTGGCAGGAGTCTCAGTTGGAGTGTGTCTATATGTAATTTAGTGTGGTGAAGGCAGAGCTGGTTGTGGTTTAATACCCACCTAATTCTTAATTTTGGAATATTGGTAGGTGTGGAAAGGTACTCAGTTGCCCAAGGTGCTCTAAGAGGAGAGTCTTTTTGACTTTCTTGTAATTGTGACCTCCATATAAGGATATGCACATAATGTGACATTATTATATATAAGGTTGAAGTGGGTGTGTGTATATAGCAGATATGCTCAGACTGTATACAGGTCTTTTCGTATTGCATATTGGTAGGGAATCCATAGAACTGATTCATGTTAATCCCAATCTGAGCCAAAGGGACTTATTCCCAGTTCCAAAGAGCCAAAATACAAAAAGAAACACATCAAAGCTCTATGTCCCAAAGGCTCAATTTATAGTCAAAATAAAAATATATTCATTGAAGTTCACATTACAATAGGTACATACTGATGGTCAATTTATTAAATTTATTTTTACTATAAATTGAGCCTTTGATGTATTTTTTTTTTTGTGTTTAGAGGTATTTTCATAACTGCCAACTAACCTGAGTCTCCGTCTACCTTCCAGCTCTAACCTCTGCAGCCGGCCGGGGGAAGCTAGATGTTTGCCGACTTCTACTTGAACAAGGGGCAGCTGTCTCCCAGCCCAATAGACGAGGTGTTGTGCCGATATTCAGTGCTGTGCGCCAGGGACACTGGCAGGTAAGAGTTGCCACCTATAACTGAGCCTTGTAATGGGTCCTGGGTGGCTGAATGGGTTCCCGAATATTTTATACTTACACCACTTTTTTTTTTTTTTTACAGATTGTAGACCTTTTACTCACCCATGGGGCAGATGTAAACATGGCTGACAAGCAGGGCCGGACCCCACTAATGACAGCAGCATCTGAGGGGCATGTGGCCACAGTGGAGTTCTTGCTGGCACAAGGTTGGCTTAATACACAGGCAAAAGGTCAAGTTTAGATTAAAGGGCACCAATCATACCTAAAATGTTTTACTAAGTAAATACAATATGTGAAAGTTCAAGAAATCTGATTTTTAAAACAGTTAGAATTGTTTGTATAATGTAAATGATCAGCTCACTATACCTTCTGCAAAATCTCCCCTATCTCCACTGCAGTTCTAGCTGAGGCAGCCATCTTGGATTTCACTGACTCCTCCTACCTATATCTTCACAGCCAACTGTAGCTCTGAAATCTCGCACATGCTCAGTTGAAATTCCTTGCTTGCCTAATAAACCTTCTAAGCTATTTTGAAATCTGCCAAACTTCTGTGTTAGTGCTGCCACCTTGTGGAAGTTGCTGTGTGCACTTCTCTTGATACTTCTAGAGTTTACTAAAGCTAGGCATTCTGGGTAGCTCATTTGCATGTTGCAGTCAGTGACAAAGTATGGGATTTTTTAAAAACTGCAGTTTTTTCAAAAACCTGTACATGTAGTTTGATTAAACATGTTTAGGTTGTACTGGTCACGTTGTTAATATGTGTTTGATTTTGGCTATGATTGGTGCGCTTTAAGTATGTCCTGTAACCTATAGGACCTACTCCAGTGTATTTACTACTGACAGCCAATAAGCAATTCGCTTTGATCAGTATGAGTAAAGTATGGCCTTCAAGGGTGAAAGCAAATATTGGTTGCAATGTGAATCTGTATAATTAAAGGGATTCGGTCATGATTTTTATGATGTAGTTTATTTCTAAATTACGCTGTTTACACTGCAAATAATTCACTCTACAATATAAAATTTCATAAATTTCATTCCTCAACCAGCAAGTCTATATTTTTTTTTTTTTTTTTTTTTTTTTTTTTTAGTTGTAATATTGGTGTGTAGGTGTATTTTAGGTAATTTTGCCTGGTCATGCACTTTCAGAAAGAGCCAGCACTTTAGGATGGAACTGCTTTCTGGCAGGCTGTTGTTTCTCCTACTCAATGTAACTGAATGTGTCTCAGTGGGACCTGGATTTTACTATTGAGAGTTGTTCTTAAATCTACCAGGCAGCTGTTATCTTGTGTTAGGGAGCTGCTATCTGGGATCTGCTAACTGCTATCTACCTTCCCATTGTTCTGCTGATGGGCTGTTGGGGGGGGGGGGTGATATCACTCCAACTTGCAGTACAGCAACTGAAGTTTATCAGAGCACAAGTCACATGACTGGGGCAGCTGAGAAACAGACAGTATGTCTAGCCCCATGTACGATTTCAAAATGAAATATAAAAGAATCTGTTTGCGCTTTTGAGATGCGTTTTGGAAAAAAACATGTTTTCTCATGACAGTATTCCTTTAATGATCCCCAAAATCTTATTTCTTCTAGAATGGTAGGCTTAGTGCGACAGAAATTATCCGTATCATGGGGCGTTGACTCCATATCAGACCTCAGCCTAGAATGCTTGTAAAACCCTTTTTGGAAGGTTGTTATACATCATTTGTTTTGCCCTTTGTAGGAGCCTCCATAAGCCTTATGGACAAAGAGGGGCTCACATCTCTGAGCTGGGCTTGCCTTAAAGGGCACCTTTCAGTGGTGCGAACACTGGTGGAAAGTGGAGCTGCTACGGACCATGCCGACAAGAACGGGAGAACTCCTCTTGACCTTGCAGCCTTTTATGGAGACGCTGATGTGGTGAGTGAAAAACTCTACAGCCCATATCAAGCAATGACTTTGTAAATGTGCACTTCATTGGGCTCCATCTTTGGCATGTAGCCATGTTACAGTCCTGTTCTTGTTGCAGGTTCAGTTCCTGGTGGATCAAGGAGCAATGATTGAGCACGTGGACTACAGTGGGATGCGCCCGTTGGACAGAGCGGTGGGATGCAGAAACACATCGGTGGTGGTGGCTCTTTTGAAGAAGGGAGCCAAGATAGGTATGTGGAGAGGAGGAGCGGTGCCCCAAACGCAGCTTTAATTGCCTAGATGTCATACTTTCCTAGTGGGCTCAGTTATACACAGGGCTTGTTCCCAATGTTCACCTTGAGCTCCATAGTGGAGTGTGTCCTAATAGGGACATTTTCCCTTGTCTGAGCGCTATGTCTAGGTTCGGCAAGCTAGGACCCCTTTTATAACTCACTTGTGGTGCCAGATGCCACCCCTCACCCTGCGTGTTTAATGTCCATTACTGGTGAGGTGCGCTCCTCGCCCCTCGTACCCCCACACTGCTGCCTGTTGAAGATCTGCTGCTTTGTGCTCGCTGCTCTCTCACACCTGCTACATGGTTTGTTTTCTCTCTTCTATCACTTCATTTGTTCCATCCAATGCCCCCTCACTCACCTTCCTTGGCCCGTCATCTACCCACTAACCGCCCCCTTACTAACCTATTCTCCCACGCTTCCTCTTACGTTACTGCTGATGCTCCCACGTTCTGTGTCTTATTTTGGTCTGTCCTTCCTGTTCATTCAACCCCAATCTCCTCCTGCTGAATCTCCCATCTCTCTTTCTATTTTTCATCTTTTGTCTTTTATTATTGGTCCCCCCCCACTTATTCTAAACTTACCACTCCTTTTTTATTTCTGGTCTATCTTCCCCATCACTTCAAATACTCTCTCTCCTCCCTTTTCTCTATCCACTTTTGTACTCTCATTGCCTGATTCCCCTCTCTCCCTTGTCTCACTCTCATGTTCGGTCACCCTCGTTATCTGTCTCACTTTCTCTTTTCCACATCTTCCCCATTTTCTTCTCCCTTCCTCTCCCAATTTCTTCCTCTACATTCTCTTGCCCCCAACACCCCCTCTGCCTGCTCCTAATTTCTCATTCTCTTTCCCTCCCTCTCTGGTTTTGTTTCAAACGTTGACCCTTGTTTGCTGCTTGAAGGCTGTCAGACCTTACCAAGCCGCCCTAAAGGTTAGACTTGACGTCCCTGCCACAGCTTTGCTCCGCATGCCTCACATATTCTTGCCACACATATTCAATGATGCTTCAATTACTAAAAAAAAAAAAAGCTAATTAAGACATTGAGCTTCCTTCCAGGCTAGGGGTGATGAAATTACAAAAAAGTCTGTTTGAGAATTGGCCTTGTCTCCTGATCTCACTGCTCCAGCTCGATGGGCTGTTTGGCTAAATATATGGGAATGCACAACTGTAAAGTGAAGCTCAATGAGTTGTGCTGAAGGCTGATGCTGTAATACTATGAGTGGCTAATTGGGAAGTGCAGGAGCTCCCCCTAGTGACCAGTTTAGATGCCTGCACACAAATGTTACTATTGTACTGATCCGTCTTTTTTATGGACCTTGGCTGGAAATAACCAAAGCTCTTGCCTAGGGCCGTTTGTGTGCTTTGTGCTCAGCATATCTTAATGTACAGTTATTTGGTGTGACGGGGGAGTACTGTGTGTGCATTGGTAGTTGCAGAGAATTATGTATAACTGAGTGTAAGAAAAACAAAGCAATGTTTGTGTGTGTGGCAGCCTGTGTAGTAGTGTGCAATTGTGTGGCAGGCTGTGTAGTAGTGTGCAAGTGTGTGGCAGGCTGTGTAGTAGTGTGCAAGTGTGTGGCAGGCTGTGTAGTAGTGTGCATGTGTGTGGCAGGCTGTGTAGTAGTGTGCAT
>CM044448.1:5901037-5915271 GCA_024363595.1 Xenopus borealis
CTTACATCAGCTTGGCAGCTTACTCCTACCTCAACTGTATGATTGCAAGCTCTTTGTCTATGCTAAAATGTGGTTATTTTCTTAAAGTTGACAACTATTAGTGTGAAGGCTCGTGTCTTACTACAATCAAGGTAATAATAGCTGTGGATAGTCCCTTCTGCAAAAGACCCCAAGACCGTTTCCTTGACCAAATTCATGTAAGGAGATTATCCAAAAGGTTCCTGGAAGAGAAGAAGAGTTTTCTACAAGGCAATCTACTAAGAATCCAGGGAAATGCAGCAAATTGATCTACACTATACACAAACGTGTGGAGCCTGGTGTAGGAATGACAAGTATCTCCATTAGTTGGATCCCTTTGAAAGTGATTACACTATGAAATACAGTAGCCAATTAGTCTCCTTCCTTTTTTCTTCAGTTTCGTCATACAGTTCCAGTTTCATGAAGCTCTTTGTGAAGCACAAGTGTGATATCTACTGATCCACAGAGGCTGGAAAACTGCTTCGGTAAGAGTACTGTGAACCACGTGCAACTTTGCATGGGGATCTTTGTGTGGTGTTCAGAGATAGAACCTTCTTAGATCTGCAGGGTTAAGCCGGCTATACACCACACACATGGTGGGCCAAATAGACTTATGGCTAACTATAGGATCATAACTGGCTTTTAAGGCTTTTTGGAAGAGGACTGCATTATTGGCCCTTTGCCAATGTGGTTTTTAGAGGGATTTTCCAAAGAGATGCCATGAAGTTGGGTAATAGTAATCCTTGGCCAGAAGCTTTGCAACTTATTACTGGGCAGAGGAACATGTCTGCTCATGCCCTTCTCAAATCCTCCCAACCCCTGACTGACTGGCTTATCAAAGAGAATAAGAAGAATGGAGAAGCCTTAGGAGGTCAGAATACAACTGGACCCCGAGTATACTGTATATGTACTTTCCATTATCATACAATTACAAAGAATTCACACTGTTACTGCATGGTACTCTATTCAGTTATTTCTGGACTACTAATACCAGTATATATGTTAAATATGACCAAGGGATATAAAATGCTGGGAGTAGTAGTCTAGCAACATCAGGGCTATATTTTAAAGCAATATTTGTCAAACTTCTACCTAGTTGTGCTTTGGCAATGATCATAAGAAAACGAGAATATAGAGATATATTCACGATTTGATTGTTATCCTCTGGCCAAACAATCAGATCAACTCAATCTGACCCAGCACATGGGTGTCTAATACATGTATAGCTTTGTTGGTTTACAGTTAATTTGTGCCTAAAATCATTCTTTTGTTTTCTTTAGTGCAAGCTCTTCCACCAACTGGAGAGTCGCACTCTGACTGACTTGGGAATGGCAGTCAGCAGTAACCGTGCAGCTGCTGGACAATGGATTCTTCTGGCTTTGGGCATCGTCCTGGTCATCACCACTATTGTCACTACTGTCATGTACTCAAAGATGAAAAGCACAGCCAAGATGTCCAGCTCTCAGATGGAGCTGAAATAGATCAAGGCACCACTGATTGTAAGTTTATTCTTCTCAGTGATAGGGACCACTACAAAATTTTCCATTCCAAAACATGTGGACACATAGCATGTGTGTTCCATCAGGGCCAAATTTTTTTTGACTATGTAAAAAATTGAATCCATGGGAAATCAATCCTCTAGAACCTTTAATGCTATGACAAAAAGGATGTACTGTTCTATAGGTGCTGCTGGGAACCGAGGGGAGGGTAAGGGGTTTGTTGAATGGGATTTTATTTAAATAGATGGATCACAGGACGCAAGATCTGTTCAGGTCTTTTCTTCAGCAACAGGAGCAATTGTGTTGTAAAAATGTGCTTTTATATTTATTTAAAAAAAGTAATAGCCTCACACACACAGTATTCTACTTGCCACTAAGATCTACATCAGTGAATTGACATTGTTATATAATTGGTTGTCACATCTTTCTCAGAGAATAGGTGAGTTTATAAACTTGCGTGTTCCTTTTATTATGAGCCGATGATTGGGCTCTAGGGCCCATGATCGGACCAGCCCTATATTGCCAGGGTTGGACTGGGCCGGCGGGACACCGGGGAAAAACCCAGAAAACCCAGATCCATACCCAGAACTGCAAATAAATAAGCTTCTTCCAGCTATGACCTCCCTTTGTTGGGAGGTCACGGCAAAAGCATTGTGTGTGCGCATGAGTTCAATATGACAGCATTGTAGGAGGGGGGCCCTGGGACAGCAGCTCCGGTGGCCCCCGGGCCCCCCAGACCGACCCTGGATATTGCCAACATCAAGGTGGGCATATTTGGGAGAGATCTGCTCGTTTGGTGACAATGTGTATGGCCACCTTAATGCTGGATAAATAGAGGCCTATCATGCATTGCAGCTTAATAGAAATAGTTTAACAACAACAGAGATGGATGAATTCTTAAAGGAGAAACTGAACTTCATTCTTCAAAACCCATATAGACCTGTAGTAACCTGTACCAATTAAATCACATTATGTGATGGAAACAAATTAATTAAGGATTGTAATCACTTTATGACAATGCATAAAATTAACCGGTTTAATTGCTGTGGGCAATCGGTCCAAACACGTGACAGACTGAGCTACCTGTGAACTATCTCTAAATGTATTCAATCAAAATTTGTCACTGGCATTTAATTGGGTCAGGGACACTAAACGGAGCCAAGTCTTATTAATACACAGTCAGAAAGTCTGGGGCCAAAAGACCTGATGATCTTTAATGATGAATGGACAGCTGCTATGTCTGCCGCTGAATCCCCCAGTAGTCTATAAAACACAAGCTCCTGCTATGCCAAGGAATGAATCATATTACTTGCTAACTCGCTGTCTCTCTACCCCATACCCCCACTTCAGTTTTTATGCATATTTTACATTATGTGGAACTTTGATCAGTCCTGGCCACTCATGCATGTCAAACTAATGTTGCCAATGAGTGTCTTAGGGGGCAGACAGTGTGTGGTTGCCATAACCAAGGCAAATGCAAAGAGGTTTAAAATGTGCTGCTGATGAGGTTCTAGTTTGATTTCAAACCACCACAAATTTAGTGCAACATTTGTGGGCAAAATAGTTAGTCTAAAATTGCTATGATCTGCCCAAAACTCTCCCCACCTTATTACAAGACCAAGCTATCTGGAACTACAATACACTGATATACAGTATATATATAAAATACAGGTTTGTTAACTCCTTACCATAGGCATATCATGGTCCTTGAAGGAGAAGGAAAGCTACCAAAGCAGTTTTTAAAAAAAAAAAAAAAAATTAGCCACAATAGTGCAAGCTATAACACTATCCCCCATATGTAATATAAGTCACTAAGTTTGCCCCGGAGCAGTAACCTATGCCAACCAATAAGATTCTTGCATTTAAACAGGTGACTACTAAATGCTGTCTGCTGATTGGTTGCTATAGGTTACTGCCCCTGGGCAAACATAGTGCCTTTTATTACATAACCCCATATATGTATTCTGCAGAATGCTTTACCATACCTGAGTAACAGACAGCTCTAGAAGCTCTCTCTGTTTGTTTAAGGGTAGCAACTGCCATATTAGCTTGGCGTGACACCACATCCTGTCCAAGTATCTCCAAGCTCACTCATAGCTCTGGCCTCAAGTTACAGTAGGAGGATGGGGGAGAGTGAGAGTGAGAGAGGAGCAAAATGAGCATGCTCAAGCCTAAGCCCCAGATGTTTAACCTGAATATAGGAAGTCTGATATAAAAGACCATACACAATAGAAGGAAAGAAATGCTGTGTTTCTTTTGACAGAGGACTCAGAGCAGCATTACTTTGAGGGTTTACTGGTGTATTCATATATATATATATATATATATATTTTTTTTTAATAAAGCTTACTTATTTTAACCTTTCCTTCTCCTTTAAATGCTCTTAAAGGGACACAAAACCCAGCCATCACCTGTCACACAGCGCCCCTTAGTTGATTGTAGAAGCTGACATACGATTTAATTACAGTTGCCAATTCACCAGTGAGAATGCTATGGATTCTTTATACCAATCTCTATGTCAGACTTACAGACAGAGTTTATTATGTGATTTCAGCTTCAGTATATTAAACAGTATTCAAGCATAAGGTAAAGGAGACACTGCTGGAAAAATATGCTTAATGCTTCTAACTTCAATTGCAGGAACAAATAACATGGAGTCAGATTTACACAGATTTACAGATTTCTCATTGGAAGATTAATTTGGATTTTAATAGCTGGGGCTGGGGAAAAGTTTTATTCTGCAATTACTGCTTTAAGAATACAACTCTAATGCTGCTGGACTACAGCTCCCAGCATGCCTAAAGCCTTGTTATGTGAAAGTACTCTGGGATTTGTAGTGCAGCAGCAATTCTGTAAAGAGTAGTTAAGAGCCATAACTGTGTTTAGTAATCCTTTAAAGGAAAACTAAAACCAAAAGATGAATAGGGCTAAAAATGCTATATTGCAGGAGGCTAAAGTTTCAGCTTGTCAATAGCAGCAATGATCCAGGACTTGAAACTTGTCACAGGGGGTCACCATCTTGGAAAGTGTCTGTGACACTCACATGGTCAGTGGGCTCTGAGCAGCTGTTGAGAAGCTAAGCTTAGGGGTCGTCACTAATTATCCAGCAGCAGCAGCAGCAGAAAATGAGCTTCCCTGGCTGTAATATAAGCTGATGCTACAGGTTTGCTGATGATTAAATTGTGATGTTTCTAATGATGTGTATTAATGACTAATCAGCCTTATATTGTGACTATATTTCTATGACACTATCAGGTGTATATTGTGAGTGGGTCCCTAAGCTCAGTAAGTGACAGCAGCACAGAGCATGTGAATCAGTGAATCAGTAGAAAAGAAGATGGGGAGCTACTGGGGCATCTACTGGGGAGACACAGATCTTTACTGCTAAAGGGCTGTGGTTGCCGCGGGCTGGTACACAAGCACAAAACATCATGTACAACGTTTCTAGACTACTATTTAGTGAAGCTTCGGTTCTCCTTTAAAGGTGGTCCCAAGATGTGGTTGAACTACAACTTTCAACACATGGGCACCTACTGTAAAGTGAACGTGGGCATTTTGGTGCTGTCACAATTGTGTGTGCATATAAACAGGTATGTACAATACAGAGCACTTACCCTGTGCATCCAACAGAGCTTCTCTTAGCCCTGGGGAATAGGCGTGCATCATGAAATGAATATAGTTGCCTCTCTAGATTCGCTGACCAGAGTATCCAGCTTTTTGATTGGCTCAGGGGATAAAAAGAGCCTCATCCATGAACAGAAAGGATAATTTCTCTTATTCGGCTTATCCTTTTAAAAGATTGCACAAAAATACTGAATGTAAAATCTCAAAATATGTTCTCCGGGCTTAGAAAGGGAGCAGCCAGATGTTAGACCAAACTCCATATCCCACATCTCAAATTTAACGGGAGAAAAATAAAGGGAACAAATCTGAAGAGATAAACGTCAGCACATGTTGTACTGGTGTATTGATACAAGCCGTATAATTCCATCATTTTGTGAGTGGGATTAGTGCAATGACTTACACCTCAGCAAGGCTTCTTTAGGTGCGAGGGAGTAACCTTTCCATAATATGGATCTCCATAACACTGCAGAATCTCTGTGCCAGGCAGCGGCAGCCTCATGCTTGTAATTTAATTTCTATTCATCCAGAAACACTGGGACCTCAGTCTGGTCACATGATGCTGCATTAAAGAGGAAAATAAAAGTGTGTAAGTGAATGGTTAGAAGTGCAAGGTGAAAGTCACAGAGGCAAGTACTTTTTAACATTTTTATTTTTATAATATATGGAGTACAGATGAGCTGCCGCCGTAAGTACAGGTATGGGATCTGTTATTCTGAAACTTGTTATGCAGAAAGTTCTGAATAACGCCGATATCATTATCATTAAATAATCCAAATTTTTTTAAAATGATTTCCTTTTCCTCTGTTATAATAAAACAGAACCTTGGATTTGATCTCAACTAATGGCCAGTTCTAAGCAACTTTTCAATTAGTCTTGATTATTTATTTTTTTTAATAGTTTTTGAATGATTTGCTGCCTTCTTCTAACAATTTCCAGCTTTCAGATGGGGGACCCCATTTAAAAACAAATGTATTGTTATTGCCATTTTTTATTATTTATGTATCTCTTTAGGACTCTCCTATTCATATTCCAGACTCTTAAGGTGGCCATGCACAGGTCAATAAAAGCTGATGTGCTACTATTCTACTGCAGTTTACTTATTTCTAAGGGGACCATGCCTGCTTTTTCAGACTCTAGATTTAGTTTTTTTTCCTGAATTCAAAGGGTTAGTTTTTCTGCTGCCTAACAACCCCAGTTCCGTGGCTTGTCTCCCATCTGTACTATTATCTGTACACAGTTCTGCTGATTGTAATCATCTCTATGGGTGGAATTTTCTGGCTCACCCGGGGGCTGATTCAGGAACGTAGCAACTAAATTGCACCAGTGCAGCAATCAATAGCAACCAATCAGCAATTAAGTCGAGATAAAGAAAGCAAAGACCTGATTGGCAGCTTTTGGCAACTGTCCTAGTGCAATGTAGAACCTACCTTTATGAATGTGCTCTCTACAGCAATAACACTTTTTAAAGGGGGCGGTTTGCCTTTATTTGATATTAAAGTATATTATAGAGTGGCCAGTTGTCTTTATAGTATTTGAATTATTTGCCATGGTCTTTTCTTTCCAGCTTTTAAAAGGGGGTCACTAACCCCATTTGAAAAAAACAAAACAAAAGAGAAATACATATGCTCTGTAAGGCTACAAATTTATTGTTCTTGTTACATTTTCATACCTCCCAAGTGTCCCGTTTTGAATGGGACAGTCCCGCTTTTGACAGCTCAAACCGATCTCTCGGGTTAGTACTGGAAAGTCCCGATCTCTCTGCAATGAACGGGGAAAGTGCCTATTTTGCTGCACAGCCAAAAGAGATACAATGTTTCTGACTTAATTGGCAACCAGGGGGGCGCTGCCGCTTGAGGCGAGTGCCTCAACTCGCCTCATTGGCGGAGCACCCCTGCATGCACTCTTCCTACATGCTTGCTCTGTGGGAGACAGAAAGTTTTGCTGTACAGTAGACCCTACTACTGGTCCAGGCCCCTCTTTTTCCTGGGCCTAGGGTTGCCACCTGGCTGGTATTTTACCGGCCTGGCTGGTATTTTTGATGGTTGATCCCAATGTTATTGATAGGAAAAAAAGATCAATATATAGGAAGGCCGGTATTTTTTTCAAGAAAAGGTGGCAACCCTACCTGGGCCTCCCTGAGGTGATGGGGCCTGCTGTATGGTAACTACACAACTGGCTCAGGGTAAAGTACAGAGAACATATGTGCTCTGGTTCAAGTGCTTCTTTAATACTGATCTTGTGTTAACAAAAATCTCTTAGCAGTCTGCTCACACAGTCTGCAAGCTGCACCATTTTCTCTCATGTCTGCAACGTCCCATGATGCTTTTTTTCCCTCCAAGTGTAAGTCCCGGTACAGCCATGCAGTGATTGGTTAGCTAAGTCAGTGAACTTTGAACCTCCCTCCAGCCTAACCAATCCTTTCGCAGCTGTACAAGGACAAACTCTGAGGGGAAAAAAGTTGTGTGTGAATGCACAGACATGAGGGAAAGTGTCAGGGCTGCAGCCAGAGAAAAAATGACAAGAATAAAGGATAAAATAGGGGAAAATAACAAGTTAATAACAAAGCACAAAAAACAGATAAAGCAATAAGCAAATGAGGCATGGTGGGACAGAGGCAGGCAAGCAAGCAAATGGGTTACACAGAAATGGGATGAATTGGGATCGGAATACCGGGAATTCCGCCAGTCCAACATTGGATCACTGTAATATTGTCTACATCAAATTAAAAGTTAATTTAAACTACCCATTTACTGTAAGTAGTGCTGCTTATCATATGGGAAGGAACCGCCTTAAAGCAGGGGTGTCCAGGATGGATATGAATGCGGCAAAGCTAAGGATATACAGTAGGAGATGGGGGGCTCTGCCCATTGCCCAGTTAGTAATAATAATATAATAACAAGTCTATTTAATTTCCAGGTGCCCATATTCCAGTGTATATCTGATTATCCAACTGGTATTGTAGTCTCTCTCTCTCTCTCTCTCTCTCTCTCTCTCTCTCTATAAAATACTGCATATTCCATCTGATGAGAGGCTTTGTTGTGCCTTAATTGTCTATTTAAATCAGAAGCCAACAGAAAGTAAGTGGTGCTTATAAACACAGTATAGTTCCCCTAAAGCAAATCCGACATAAAAGCAATAATCAAGTATAAGACTCAATGACAAATCTGTCCTACAGGCCTTACATGGATTATACCAGAGCCTTAAGCCACTGCGGGTTATGTAGCTGGCAATGGTGGCTCTCCCAAGATCCGACATGAACAGAGAGAGGGGGAAGAGAGTTGATCTTGGTCTCTATGATCCGGCACATATTTTATCTTGTCACTTAGTCCCCGCTCTCCCCTGTAGAGGAACGACACTTCTAATGATCTAATGAAGCCTCTGTGGTGTCTATATCTGGCGCTTGATTGATCACCTCTTCTATTTTCATTCTGCTGCAATATTTTCTTGGGATATAAATGGCTCCATGCAGAGCTGAAACTCTACAGTATCATAGAGCGTGATACACCAATAAACGGCAACTAAAACTTAAGTTTATGGTAATTTTCTTTCCTATAATTTTTTTTTTTGTTGCTATTTAATTGGCCTTCCAAAGAACTTTAATTAAAAGTACCACACTCTTTCATTATCATCACTACTGCATATGTGGCTTTAAATGACCGCTTGTCTCATGTTCTATGGATTGGTGGGCACCCTCTCATAATAATCTGGTCACGTATTCATAAAGCAGAGCTGCATGGAAAGAGACAGCTGGGCACAATACGCATAGTAATACACAATTATGAGCCCAGCTTCTTTCTTGTAGCTGGTCTGCATCCCTCTTGATGGCATCAATTTCTAAAGGTCCTCCCTTAAAGTTCAATGCTAAGCAACTGTCTAATATTCACAAGTTAAACAATTTCAAAGGTGGCAACTATAGAAAGTAGTACCAGTCTGGATTTTTGCGCTGAAACAATGTAGCAGAAGCCAGCTGATAAACAGTACTTACTTCTGCTACACTGTTCCGAATCAGTACAGCATTCTTTACAAAAAGGATACACCAATACTATTAAAATTACATTTACAAATCACTTTTAAACCACCAACATATTAAATCAATGTATACTGGAAAGCTGCTTGGAAGTGCATATAATATTCCTTTGTATTGTGGGCAGAAAAAATGCCAAAGTTCCATTGTCCATCACTGTTCCTGCTCACACCAGGGGTGCAAAGCCTGGCATGATATCTCAGGCTCAATTAGCTGCATAGTGTTTGAAGAGAGGATCAAATTGTTCCCCATCTGACATTGGAGGATTCTTGACATACATCCCTTAACTAGAATGTACCCACCGACTGATGCAAACATATAATACATTTTATTTATATCAGGCAAGATACAGGAGAAGTAAAATCACTTTAAAGCCCTCACCCATTATTCCAGATGTCGCTCGCAAGAGCAATGGCAACATCTCTCTTAAGTTGGCCATAGACGCACAGATCCGATCGTACGAATCCTTGATTCATATGATTTTGGCTGTAGGGGCTGAACATTGTCTGATCTGTTCTTTTACTGCTTTATTTGAACTGAATGGTTAGTGGCAGGTCGGGAGATGAGGACATACGTACGTTCGTTCATACGATATTGAAGGTAGATCTTTGCGTCTATGGCCAGCTTTATTTAACCTATGGAGATTATACAGTAGCTCCATAATTTTACTTATCTCATTATAATCAGACAGCAGATAGGAGAACAAAGTGCTGTTTATGGTTTAATAAATCAGTGTCCAAATAGTCACATTGTTACATCAATCCAATGAGAAAAGAACACCGTGTTGAGGGTTCGTGGCTTCTCATTGGAACTGATTGGTCCCCTGACCTTATTGAACTGGGGAAACATTACTAATAGTGTTACACAGGGTTGCCTTGAGTAATCCGAGTAGCTTCTCAAGTTCAACTGAGTGGTATGGTATTCTCAGGTTTCAAGTTTACTGATACTTGGGACTCTATATCATAATCTAGAATCTTAGATGAATGAGAAGGACCTTTATAAGCATGTAGTGCTGCTAACGTGTTAGAACTAGAAACTTATATTGCCTTTGGTGATGTAGGGGCTGTTATTTAAAGTGATGGCTGTTTAGTGGAGGTCAGAAGACCATATACCAGTAGAGTTGGTCTCCTTTCCTTACCCACCCTATTATTTTTTTCTCTAAAAGCTTAGAATTCTGTCTGAGTTTTGCCTTCCGTGGCCCATAATCATAATAGCCACATAATTCCTGGAAATCTATTTGGCTGGAAGTCAAAGACAAGACCTTAAATCCCGGTCAGAGATTTTACAAAGTTCTTACTCCGCTATTTTAATTATCTACAGAGGGTCTTATTCTTAGATAATCTGGGATAATGCTTAAGGACTGAGCACCCTACCAACATTTGTTTTATTCTGAAATATCTGCCTGGTCTGAATCCCCTTCTCTCTTTGCATGCCACAGTTGGTCCACACAAGATACAGATGCAAGGGTCTCGCCCTAAAGAATCTTATATTCTTCACTAGTAACCAACATGAACTCCTAAATAACCCCCTGCTCCTGTATTTGTATTCCATACCAAGACGCCTGCAAGGGCTGATCTGGCAGTGACAAATGGCCTGAAAAAAAGGAGATGAATTTTCAGCCGGAATACACAGAACTTATCGGATACAGATACATAGGATTTGCAAAACAAAATAGCAGAATTGTGCAGCACCCCCCGCCCTGGAAAAAACTTTTATGAATCATCTTTCAGTTTGTTCATCCATGAAATTGCTTTCAAAATGATTTAAAGGGCAGCATAAAGATGAATCCCTTATAATTGCATCCTATAGTCATTAATGTATTCCCTTGTTGGTGTTTGTAATATCAGATTGTTTGTGGGTCTTTATGTTGCAGTCTCTCCTGGCTACAGGCAAGCTACAATACTTTCATCAGCTACTGCTACAGCCATGCAAGTTTGTAAGGTAGTCTAGCTCAGAATGCATTGTAGTCAGTCACTGGTACAGTCCAAAGTCCATTGCAGTAAGCCTCTTCTTCAACCAAAGCAAACTCAATCAATCATTACTAAAGCTAGACCATAATCCAAGTCTGTTACTGTTAAGGCCAGATGACAACCTACTGTTGGTCATTGCAAAAGTTCAGAATCCACTGCAATCTTTTGCCATTACATCCAGATGAGAAGAGAATCAGTTGCAGTCAATAACTGCTACAAACAGAGCAGAATCCATGGCAGACTGCTACAGCCAGACTCCAATCCATTGCCGTCTGTCACCACTACAGACCGATCAGAACCCCAGGCAGTCTGTTACTGCAACAGCCAAGTCAGTAACTCTCCTTGACTAGAAGAAAGGAGGTTTCAGGTTCAGCAAGTGAAAAGTGCTATCAAGTTCTGAAATTTTACCATCAGGTGGGGGCAGCCAACAACAAGGCCAGATGAGGACATAGCTTCAGGTGCGCGGTCTTAGTGCCTGCACTACCCCCGCCTATGCGTGTAAGCTCCAGAGAACCATGCAGTAGAATGGGGACACGCATATTGCGACTGGGAGGCCCTAGGCCGGGTCTATGCGGCCTTGCCACAAATCTGGCTGGCAATAACTATGTAACAACTGTCCTATTTGTATTATCTATATGTTGGTCTGTGTGTCTGTCTCTACTGCCTATAAGTCTGTATAGAATTGTCTGTGTATTTGTCCATCTGTGTCTTATGCTGGCCATACACGGGCAGATAAAGCTGCCAATATCGGTCGTTTAGACTAATTTGACAGCTTATCTGCCCGTATATGGGGGCTTCCAATGGGTTTTCCCGACCGATATCTGGACACTTCTGGACGGGAAGGTTGGATTTTCTTCTGACCGACCTGTCGGAAGTCCATTGCCACAGGGACGAACATCCAGATTACCCCGATATAGCCCTGCCAGTTAATGGTATATCGGGGAAAGATCCCCAATGTCGGCAAACGAGCAAATCTTTGCATCTGTGGCCAGCTTACTTTGTCTTATCTACAATGTCAATGAGTATCCATCTGCCTGCCTACTCACATTATTGAAGGGGCCTAAGGGCAATGTAAAAACAAGCACACAGCCAATGAGGTTGCCCAGCTGATGTAGGATCTCCATTCTGGGGCCCTTTACAAAGCCTGACTTCTAAGGACTACACCTAGGGTTGCCACCTGTCCGGTTTTGACCGGACAGCCCGGTATTTTGAAGGGCTGGCCGGGTCAATGATTAGCTTGATTGACGCAGCGATCGGCCAATTGGCGAATGCGTCATCATAGCTCCGACCCCATGACATCAAAGGCCCTCCCACCGACACCATGGGCCCGCCTACCGACGTCATGGGCCCGCCCCCATGTCCCGGTTCAGCCACAGGAAAAGGTGGCAACCCTAACTACACCCCACCAGTCTGACCCACCTGTAAATACTGTACAAGGGGGTATGTGCGTAGGAAATAGTGGGGTCCCCTCTTAAAAAGCTTCCAGCTAAATTTAACTTTACATTCAGCTAAACGTGCGTTGGTTTGTCAGCCAGTAATTGTTAGCAGAGTGAGTAATGACGTCTCCAAAATAACACTTGCAATTGTTTGTAATCATTAATAGGTAACTAGCACATGGGAGATTAATAGGGGAAAGATTCGTTTGATGAAAGGAGCAGGCAGCCCGTCCCAAATAATTATTTACCTTAGATTATTGCATTAATGACACCTTTCCCTATCAGGCAGGCTACAGAAACAGAAACGTACAGTATCTTCCTGATCAGAATGACAATGGAGATGTTGCATCAGTACAACAGATAAGAAATCTTCACTTTCAGAACAGAATCATTTACTTTTTCCGTGTAATAATAAAACAGTAGCTTGTCCTTGATCATAACTAGGATACAATGAATCC
Organism: Xenopus borealis; assembly: GCA_024363595.1. NCBI lineage: Eukaryota > Metazoa > Chordata > Amphibia > Anura > Pipidae > Xenopus > Xenopus borealis. The sequence goes on from CM044448.1 coordinate 5,914,067, forward strand.
TTATTGGAGGCAAAACAATCCCGGTTTATTGGGGCCCCTGAAACCCAGTATTATCTATTTGTTCAAGAGGCCCTCAACTTCTTAAAATTCCTATAAGGGCATTTTGGAAAGGAAACGTGAGGTCCATAGGAGGAGGATGATGACGAATTAGGGAGGCTTGTCTTCTCTAAAGAGAGTCCTCCTGCTATACAGTTATGTATAGTTATAAGTTCTCCAGCGGGAAGCCTTCTGTTGATAGCCTCCTCCCCCTGCCTGAGTGTCATCAGATGTGGCTGGCAGTTGAAGAGTTAGCAAAAGGGATTTCCTCCTAACTGCCATATAAACAAGGGAAGTAAGTCGTGTCCGTACATGCAACGTGAGGCCGGATTTAATGGAGAGAGCAGACCCACTCCACCCCCAACCTCGGATTACTCTGTGCACGTTCAGCACCACGGAGTGAGGACAGCTCCCACTATCTTCCCATTGATCTGAGTGAGCTGTAGGGAGGGAGTGAGACTCACAGCTATTAACTGCCTTCTCCTTCCATCAATTGCTTTCCTGATCCCTGACCTCCTTGGGGACTTGGGAAAGGTTTTTTTTTTTAGGAGGTCTGAGGGACGGTCACTGCAGCAGTTGTTGCTGCTGACAACTCTGTTCCTGTGGCACATGTTTGTGTTGAAGGTAGGGGGAGCGTATTTGGCATCTCCTTCCTACTGCCTCTCCCATCCCTACAAAACTGTCATCATCCACTGTCATTCAGCAGCCCAGCTTGTTGCAGAATACCTGCCAACTTCATCCGGGTTAATATGAGATTCCCTGTCCTTGTGCCACCAAGACCGGAGGTGGGCTCTTGGATTTTACTATTCTCTCCTTCTGGGGGACACTGAATTTTGGGGATCCGGACTATGGAGCCTGAAAGATTTCTTCTTCTATAAAAGGACTTTGTTCTTTGGTTGTGCCTGAAGGAATCCTTAACTTTTTTCTAGGTTGGCAAGGAGAAGACAGAGCTGATTTCTGCTCTTCCGAGGCACACTGATTTTTGGGATCTGGACTATGGAGCCTGAAAGATTTCTTCTTCTATAAAAGGACTTTGCTCTGTGGTTGTGCCCGCAGGAATCCTTTAACTTTTTTTTAATCTAGGTTGGCAAGGAGGAGACTGATTTCATTATGCCAGTACGGAGGGGGCATGTGGCCCCACAGAACACTTATCTGGACACCATCATACG
>CM044448.1:5926188-5944270 GCA_024363595.1 Xenopus borealis
CCTCCCCAAGCACCCCTCCATTCCTCCCCAAGCACCTCTCCATTCCTCCCCATGTACCCCTCTATTCCTCCCCATGTACCCCTCCATTCACAGCAGATCCCTGCCCCTCCCACCTCACAGTCACACAAGTGCATGGGACTTATTATGGGATGTCTCCCTGCTCCCTTTAAGCACAAAGGAAATTGAAGCAAAGGATTTTTGGGAAGACTTAGCAGAGTTCATTGGCACAAAGTGGTCTCTGTTGCTGTAAGTCTCTTCCCAGGGTTTAATTAATGAATCATTTCAATGCTGCACTCTGCTTCCCCTTTCTCACTGTCTCTTTCCAACTCTTGTTTCTCTATAGCATTGACAACTTGTTGTTCACCTTCAAACTAGTTGTTTTCAGATAGCAGAATGCCAGAAATAACGACTTTTTCCAATTACCTTCTATTTTCTAATTATGTTTTCTAATATTGAAGTGTAAAGTGTAATTTTTCACCTTCTAAAGCAGCTCTGGGAGGGGGTTGCCGACCCTGTAAACTGATCTAAATTGATACATTTAGTTGATACATTTCTTATCTTTGTCCCTGCTGAGCAGAATCCCTGGGTTTTCATTACAGGCAGCTGTTAGACTTGATACAATAGTTGCTAATACTCCAGAGATGCTGCTGAGAAATGGATCAACTAAATGTTGCAAAATTGCAACCAGTTTAGAGTCTGCGCCTGAATTACTGAGCTGCCATACTCAGACACCAGAGACACCGACATTCAACTTTACACTTAGATTTTGGAAATACAGAAAAAAAAAATAATGGAAAGTAATTTAAAAAAAAAATATATATATATATATATATATTTCTGGGGAACAATCTGAAAACAACTAAACTGAAAAGATTATTGGAAGGTGAACAACCCCTTTAACTCTGCGTAATGATATTGAATGAATGACCTCTCACAGCAGCTTATGAGTTGGTGGGAGGAATTTATTCTCCGGCTGGCAGGGCACCTCCTCTAATGCCGAGTTGAATACCTTGATGGATGACCCTCTTGGGATTCTGTAAGGCTGGGGACAGACAGGGAGATTCGGGGAGATTCTGTCGCCTGGCGTTTTTAGCAGGCGACAGAATCTCCCGGAATCTCCCTGTCTGTCCCCAGCCTAAAAGCTCAGGTGACAGGCGTAAATGCTGCGTCCAGCTGAAGTAGCGCCGCTCTTTCACTTGTCCATTTAATCACAACCAGCGGTAAAGGGAACAGATGGCTGGCACTGCACTCTCAGGGATCTGGGCAGGATCAGGGGGGGTGCTTTACCCTTCTAGGATGATAGCTGGGCTTGTACATTAACCTCTCCAACACCTGCTCAGACAGAGAGTTAACTCTTGCTTTCCATTATGGATGTTAAAATCCCAGGAATGCTCAGAAGCCAGGCATAGTATAATAAGGAGATGTTGTAGCAGGTACAAGGAGCCGTATGCATTTCACGCGTGTCTTGCTTATTATGCGTGTGTAATATCACTTAGAGATGCGCTGCCCTTGGTTGGGGGTCTGTGATTCTGAAAGGGATACTGTCATGGGAAAAAATGTTTTGTTTTTTTCAAAATGCATCAGTTAATAGTGCTGCTCCAGCAAAATTCTGCATCGAAACACATTTATCAAAAGAGCAAACATATTTTTTTATATTCAGTTTTGAAATCTGACATGGGGATTGACATTTTGTCAATTTCACAGCTGCCCCTGGTCATGTGACTTGTGATAAACTTCAACCACTCTTTACTGCTGTACTGCAAGTTGGAGTGATATCACCCCCCCCACCCAGCAGCCTAACAATAGAACAATGGGAAGGTAACCAGATAACAGCTCCCTAACACAAGATAACAGCTGCCTGGTAGATCTAAGAACAACACTCAATAGTAAAATCCAGGTCCCACTGAGACACATTCAGTTACATTGAGTAGGAGAAACAACAGCCTGCCAGAAAGCAGTTCCATTGTGAAGTGCTGGCTCTTTCTGAAAGCACATGACCAGGCAAAATGACCTGAGATGCACCTACACACCAATATTACAACTAAATACACTTGCTGGTTCAGGAATTCAATTTTATATTGCAGAGTGAATTATTTGCAGTGTAAACAGTGTCATTTAGAAATAAAAACTACACCATGAAAATCATGACAGAATCCCTTTAACGTATAAAGAGTGATCACTGGTTTGAACTAATTTAAATGGATTCACTGAACCCTCACGTTGATACAGTAAGATCTTAATACAGGTATGGGATCTGTTATCCGGAAACCCCTTATCCTCAGTGTTCTGTATTATGGAAAGGCAATCTCCCATAGACTCTATATTATCCACATTTTAAAAAAATGATTTCCTTTTTCTGTGTAATAATAAAACAGTCGCTTGTACTTGATCCGAACTAAGATATAATTAATCCTTATTGGAAGCAAAACCAGCCTGTTGGGTTTATTTCATGTTTATATGATTTTCTAGTAGACAATTTATGAAGATCCAAATTACGGAAAGATCTGTTATCCGGAAAGCCCAAGGTCCTGAGCATTCAGGGAATTGACAGAGACTATATCAAACCAAGGGGACCCTTTAAGTAATGTGGAAATGTTTACTGATAAATCTTCCTCAGCTGAACTCATTCATGTTCTTCCTAATGGAACTAGGTTCTGACTGGTGGTTCATGTCTTGTACATGGGTGTAAATACAAAGGAAGGGGCCCAAGAGGTAAAGGGGCCCTCTGAGGCCCTAATTCATATACAGTTTCAATTAACATTGGAAAAATTTAAACAAGTTCCTCCTTTGCTATTGATCTGTATGTGGATGTGCCTCGCGAGTTAGTCTTGATCCTGATTTTCCATTCTCTGTATATTGACATTTTTTGTCTCTCTCATCCAGTCTCATTCTTTGTGCTTACGAGACTTAGATCTTTTTCACTTGTCCTGAGCTTAATCCTGATATTCAGACCTTGGTACCAGATCTGTAATTGTATCCCAGATGGCTTCTGGCTATTTCAAACAAAATATGTCTAATGCAGAAAAATATAGCATTGCTCAAAAATCCATTTTACATTACAGTAAAGAACACCCACAGCACCTTATCTCTCCAGATCATTATATAAAAGAACTTCCTTAGTCCCCAATTTGTGGTTTCTTCAAACCAGATGTTCCTTCCTCTGCCCAGTCATTGACAAACACTCATTTAGGCATTCGCCTTTGCAGGAAGGATCTGTTATCCAGAAAATCCCAAGTTCTGAGCATTCTGGATAACCGGTCCCATACCTTTATATACAATGCTGAATCCTTACTAATTTTTTCACACAATATATGTTTCTGTTCTACCCTGCAAATACATCTTTAATGACCAATAAGTCCCCTCTCAGCCAGATCTTCAGGTCAACTCAACACAGTCAATAACACACAATCTAACACAAGTAACTCAAAACATAGGGGGAAATTTATCAAAGAGTGAAGTTCCGCCACTAGAGGGAAATTCCGCAGCTCTCCACTCATTTCTATGGGATTTTGAAAGGCGTATTCATCAATGGGTGAAGTGAAAGTTCACCCTTTGATAAATACGCCTTTAAAAATCCCATAGAAATGAATGGAGAGCTGCGGAATTTCCCTCTAGTGGCGGAACTTCACTCTTAACTTCACTCTTTGATAAATCTACCCCATAGTCTATTGTTGAGGAGCAGAGTGGTTCAGAAGACATATTTTCCGATTGCCTGTGGAATTCCCAGACTCTCCATCATCCACAATCTCCCAGACCAACTTTATTTCATAGAATCTCATGGTATGGACCTCTTCTGTCCTACTCAAATCCATACATACAACATTGTGAAAGTTTCTATTGCAAAAATTTTTTATTTTTGTTATTCATTGATGCAGAAGTGAACAAGTGCCTATTTGTTAGCACAAAAAAAAAACCCCAGAAGGGCCACTGCATTTTGGATCACTTTAGACCTTTCCATTAAGCCATGGTCATCAAAAAGGAGCAGCCTTCCCTGCCAATACTCGGGAACTGGATGCTGGATAATTTTAGTCAACACAGATTGGAAGTAGCTGCCTCTACCGTAGGGTATTTTGCTTCCATGCTTCTGAGAAGACCAACACATGCAGCCACTATCATCCAAAATCAAATGTAAAAGTCTGAGCCATGTCTTCCTAATTACTTCTGAACTATATTCTGGTATAGACACAACTCTATTACTGAGGTTGGAAATGCCAATTTGTAAAGCTCTAAAGACATTTCTAGTTATATTGGAGTAATGTGAAAGTCTATATGACACAGTGATGGAAAATGTTAATTCAATATTTTGTTTTGACTCGGAAATGATGAGCCACCCATTGCAAAACGATTAAGCAAAGTCTTGCTAACTATCCTTGTTATATTAGGGAAGTCAATAACTAGCAGGGACGTTATTTCTATCAAGGATGATCTTTTATAAGGAGTAAGAAAAAAAGGTCAAAATCTGGAAACTTTGACCAGTTTTACAGCATTAAAGCTTTATAAATAGATCTCTGTGTATGTTAAATGTTAAACTATGCCTTAGAAAAACAGCGTTGGTGTATCTAAGTGTTTTGCATACTGTTATCCCCACGTTTATCATCAAGAACTCATTTATTCTTCATTATTCTAGTCGCCACCTTCACTCAGCCTGTCCCCGGTGAGCCTTGTTCTTCCCAACGTTTCTCATCAATAAAGTACGAATGTTATATTCAAGCAATTTCTGACAAAAAAGCTTGGATAACGATAAAAGCTCTAACAGCTATTAATGCAAAACTGAAACAAACATAATTACCGTCCTGAAAATGGACAGCTGGGTGAACATTACGGTACCATTAAAGGCTGAAACTGGCTGAGCTCATTCTGTGGCTTCTGTGAAGTTCTTCTTACCTTTGTAAGATAATACAAGGAAATAACTTTCCTATCTGGTGGAAATACAGTGCCAGCAATTAACAATGGATGGATGATCTTTTCTCTATCCAAGAGAAAAGATCCCCAACAAGACAAAAGATCCCCATTTGGACTATTTTAATATCCCTGACATCTACCACTTTATCCCATTCTACAAAACAAAGATTTGTTAGGCAGTTACATATATATATATATATATATATATATATATATATATATATACATATGGGCAGATACTTTGTAGCAGTTTACATATATGGACAATCTTTTGTAGCAGCAACGTAACTAATGTACCCTGGGTCTAAGTGTGTGTTGGTGCTGGTTAAGTGGTATGACAGATACAAAAAGAGGATTTAGAATTTAGTGGTCTTTGGGGTATGGGTTCAGGCATTGCATTGGGGCTCATGAGTGTCTAAGCATGCCAATGTCAAATACTGTGAATTCCGAGGAAGAAGACCAGTGATCAACCTAAATAAAAGTACTCTGGTCAATAGGAATAACGTATTGCCATATGTAGGTGGCCATCAACTGAGAACATATTCTGATTCAGGTTTGTTTTGACACCAAACTGATAGAGGCACAGTATCTAGGTGTAATTAATACTCCCCGCTCTGGTCCTCTTTGGCAAGATGGCGGTGCCCAGGGCTCCCATGTTGGAGCATCATGAAGTCATCATGCTTGTTTGGCACCCAATCTTGATTGCTTTGTTTGACCTTGGTCTGTTATATTGACTCTGAATCTTGTTGCCTGTACTGACCCTTTTGCCTGGACAAGACTATTTTTCTTCTTCAACCCCACAGATACCTTGAACTGTGTTGGACTGGTGTTTCCTCCTTGGTCCGCAGGTCCTAGTGGACCCTCCGGGCCCTTACATAATAAGCAATTGAGCAGTGTTGGACTGGCCCACCAGAATACCAGGAAAACTCCCGGTGGGCCAAGGTGTCAGTGGGCCCTCATGCTGCTAAAATTTTGGCCTATTTCATGGCCATTCCCTATTTCTATGAGAACAAAGAGGCTAAATAGATGGAATAATTGATTATAGTATGTAAAGAAGAGACTATGAGAATAGAGGCTGAGTGAGGAGAGGAAGAATAATACTGAGAGTGGGCCCCTGGTCTAAGGTTTTTGGGTGGGCCCCTGGTGTCCCAGTCTGACACTGCAATTGAGCCATGGGGGGTTTCATCTCAATAATACAGTTACTTTCTGTTCGCTTTCACAGCAATGATCCCCGAGTAGGTTTAAACTGAGACAATCTCCTCAGGTGTGGACTGTAATGCTGTCTTTCTGAGTAAGTCCGTACTATATGAAAAAATGGTCTCTTTATAAAAGACAGATGGTGTTTGCTACCTGTAAAGTTTACAAGCTGCTCCAAGCAGTTTTTATGTGTATAAGAGAGAATACAGTTTCAACATGCAAAAGGGCTAAATGAATGCTCAACGCTCGCCAGGATTGGAAAACACAGATGAAACTACTATTCAGGTTTTGTTGGTCTATCTCGTGTTAAAGGGGTGGTTCACCTTCAAATTAACTTTTAGTATATCGTAGAAGGGCCAATTCTAAGAAACTTTTCAATTGGTCTTCATTATTTATTTTTCATAGTTTTTTAATGATTTGCAATTTTCTTCAGTTTCTTTGCAGCTTTCAAATGGGGGTCACTGACCCCATCTAAAAACAAATGCTCTGTAAGGCTACAAATGTATTGTTATTGCTACTTTTTATTACTTATCATTCTATTCAGCCCCTCTCCTATTCATATTCCAGTCTCTTATTTAAATCAATGCAAGGTTGCTAGGGTAATTTGTTCCCTAGAAACCAAATTGCTGACACTGCAAAATAGAGAGCTGCTGAATAAAAAGCTAAATAATTATAAAACCACAAACAATAAAAAATGAAAACCAATTGCAAATTGTCTCAGTATATCACTCTCTACATTGTACTACTAAGTTAACTCAAAGGTGAACAACCCCTTTAATAACAGATAGAAATAATGTTTATAAAATATATAGATAGATAATTATCTGGTGTAGCTGAGGATCTCACTGAATGGAATGGCCTAAGATATCCATACCCTTGCCTAAAAAAATAGGTTTCTACTACAAAATTTTATGAATACTCCCTTTCTTCTCGCAGGTCGCAAGTTTCTGATTGCCAATGCCCAAATGGACAACTGCTCCATTATTTACTGCAATGATGGTTTCTGCGACATGTTTGGGTACTCAAGGGTGGAAGTCATGCAGAAACCCTGTACGTGCGACTTTTTGACCGGTCCAGAGACAACGAACAGCAGCATCACCCAACTTACTGAGGCTCTGCTGGGGTCAGAGGAGCGCAAACTGGAGATCCTCTACTACAGAAAGGAAGGTAAGAGACACACAGCTCAATATATCAATGAAAAGCATCAACCTTCAGTCATGGATATGTCCTTCTCCTGATGTCTCCATCTAAGTGGGCTTTTGAAAATCCAGAAGGTTTGTTTTTAGTTTTCCAGGATCTATGTTGAGTTCTTCAACAGTTCTTAGTGACGTCATCAGTTATAATTGGTGATATCACATGTCACCGGACTGAAACGTGCACATTACAAAATGACATACCTCTTTTATTGAAGGGATACTGTCATGGGAAACACGTTTCCCCCCCCCCAAAAAATGCATCAGTTAATTGTGCTGCTCCATCAGACATCAGCACTGAGTACATAGTGGAAATGAACCCATGCATATAAGACACAAAATTTAAATCTACAATATACCTCTCCTGTCTGTAATGGATATTTCAATGGAATAAAGGTGTATTAAAGGGTCTTTAAAACCTTAATAGGTAGGAGTTACAAGCTTCCCGGTGGTTTTACATAAAGGAATGCATAATTCCTTTCCCTACAGAAAATGGAAATATCTCTATTTATAGTATGGAGAGAAGGAGACATGCGTCTTGATGGATTCCCCAGTTAGGTAAAATTAGCATAAAATAATTGCCTTTAACACAGAGATCCGTGGGTGAGGTTGGAACTCCATCTTTCAGCCTCAATATGTCTTCATGAAATGCACAGAGAGCGGCTCCTTTGTCTGCTTTTGTGCTGAGCCTTATGGAGCCGCAGAACTATTAGGCGGCAGTTCTGACTCCCCGCACCCCACCTCCTGCCGAAACTTCACAACTGTAGGTGATAAAGAAGCAACGTCCCTGCTGCTGTCTAGAAATTCAGAGAAGCAACTAAAATGAAAAAAAAAACCTGCCCTTTTTAATTCATTTATTCATTTCCACAGGGCTGAATGTCTAAGCACAGTGAGTAGACTGATCCTATTACTGTCTACACCATACAAAGATGTCATCTTAAAGGGAACTGCCCTTTTCATTTGGGTCTTCTCTTGAGAATCCCTGTTTTTTTTTGTTGTTTTTTTTTTATTAAAAGGGCAGAACAGTGTAATTGAAAAGCAACTGTGGGAGAAAGAAAAGAGATTGAGTAAAATCTCCTGTCTAATAAGCTTCTCTATAAGGCAGTGACCAGGGGATGAGCTCATGGTTGTTCTTTATTGTTATCTTTAATATACTCATATATATATATATACTATACATGATACCAGGGTCGGAAGTAGGGGTAGACAGAGTAGGCATGCGAGGGAGGCGGCAGGCACACACCTTCTCTAGAAAGAAGAAAAAGAACCGCAACATGTGTTAAAAAACGTGTGGCATTATGGACCTGACGGGTTTCACGTGCTTCTGCCCTTCATCATGGCATAGACCTACCTTCTCTGCCTCACACTCCTAGTCTGGCTAGATGGGTGCAAGGGGACCGGACTAGGGGTTTGACACAGAGAAAGTATGTCTATGCCTTTGATAAAGGTGGAAGCGCCTGAAACGTGTCTTTTCTGTGCATGCGTCCTTGGTCGCTCCAACAAGCCAGGTTGCCTAGGGCGCCTCGCCCAGTGCTGGTGACTAGGGTGCAAAACTTGAGGTGTGCCAGGCATGTCCCGTTCCTGTTTCCTACCCCTAGTCCAGCTGAGCAAGTGCTGAGCCTGGTCTCGTATGCACATGCAGGGGCACTGCTGCCAGCAGGGTTGCCTGGGGCGCTCTACCGGCCTGGCCCTGCATAGTACCTTACAGAGATTGTTCAACAGGCCTACCCCATTGGAGCTTGCAATCTACTTTCCCTAGAGCAGGAAAAGCCAGTCAACCCTATAGCAGTGGCGGAACTACCAGGGGAGCAGCGGGTGCAATTGGGCCAGGGCACGCACCCCCTCAGGGCCCCCGGCAGCTCACGCGCCACTGATTCCAGGCAGGAAGTTGCGTACGGAGGGGGTCCGACTGCGCGTCCAGCACCAGGGCCCGCCCCCTCTAGTTACATTAGTGCAGTCTCATTGAATGGCTACAAAACTTGCAATCCCAACTCCCTAAATAATATCCATAACTTTCATCCAATGCACACTAGCATTCGTTTTAACACATCAAATGCAATTGTGCACGGATCATGGCCACAATGATCCTGGCACAGCTATGGGATCCATTATCCAGAAACCCATTATCCAGAAATTACAGAGAGAACACATGAAACCGTGCATTGTACTTGATACTAATTTATAATTAATCCTTATCGGGGAGCAAAACCAGCCTATTGGTTAATTTTTTTTCTCGTAGCCTTAAGGGGGCAGATTTACTACTGGTCGAATTTCGAAATTGGACCATCAAGGCCATTTTCAATTGAAAATGGACCAAACGCAAGTCTGCTTTCGATTGAATTGAAATAGTTCAAATCGTCTGTTTGATTCGAACAATTAAAAAAAAAATCCTTTGAATTCCTAGAACTTAGAAAAAATTTCAGGACAGGCACTAGGAGGTCCCCCATAGGCTAAAATTGCAATTCAGCAGCTTTAAGGCGGCAAAATGTCGAATTCGAAGGATTTTAAAGAGACAGTAGTTCGAATCGAATCGAATTTTGGGCTATATGGCGAGGCAATTTGGAGCAATTTTAAAAAGCGCGCCGCTCCGTGTGGATACGCGCCGGCGTTTTCAAGCAACGCCGGTGCGCTTAGGTAAGTGGCTGTTCGGGGAGGTTCGGGGGCTACAAGTCGCGGCGAGAAGTCGCCAGGCGATAAAATGCCCCCGAATCTCCCCGTCTGGCCTAGCCCTAAAAGTTAGAATCTTATTAGAAAATTTACTTCAAACCTTTGTAAATGTGCCCCAAGGTGTAAAGATCCAAATAACAGAAATATTTGTTATCCGGAAAACCTCAGGTCCTGAGCATTGTGCATAACAGGGTGAAAAAAAAAAACATGGTGATTGGCATCCAAACACTATGCTGACTTCACTTTGCACTTTGAGAAAAGCCAGACAAAGACCAGAAGGAACACAGAGTAACGAGAATGGAGTTTCTATTTGTAACAAAACCATCCATCAAAGATAAGCACTCAGCACTTACCCCTATCTGACACTTTCTATTTTTGCACAGTTAGTTCTGACTCTTCAAACCTGTGAAAAAGCTTTGTGGAAACTATAGCCTCGGCTGGAGAAGAGCTGGTGGTTTCCAATTTAGTTTAAAGGGCAAGGAAAGTGTAAAATCGAATAAGGGTAGAAATGTTGTATTTTGTATACTAAACATAAACATGAACTTACTGCACCACAAGCCTAATCAAACAAATGATTTATGCTTTCAAAGTTGGCCACAGGGGGCTGTCATCTTGTAACTTTGTTATACATCTTTGTCTGACACTGGCACTGCACATGCTCAGTATGGTCTGTGCTGCTTAGGGATCGTTATAAATTATCAAAAAACAAAGCTGCTCAAGTTCTGCATGGCTGGTAAGTAAGGCGGGGGCTCCCCCTGCTGTTCATAAGTGATTGTTTCCCTGCCAGAAGTTAGGGACCGTGTGACAATTCCTATCTACGGCAGTAAATGAAGGGAGAATGTCACTGCATACAGTCATGTTTCTTATAAAAACGGTACACATTTTTTAGTTAAAGTATATTGGAGATATAAAGAAAGTAAAAATGGGATTTTATTTCTTTGCCTTTCCTTGCCCTTTAAGGGCAGAACTACACGGCAGACTTTGAAGCGTTTCTGGCGGTTCCGACGCTGGGCGATATAACACCCGCGTCAAGTCAGATCCGACAGGAACAAGGTAAGTAAAAGGAAATCGGACTGTGTCACAGGGTGGATCCAACGCAACGCAAATGCTGCAAGATGCATCTTCATCCAACAGTCGTGTCGGATCAACCCTGCAACGCCGTCCGATTTCAAAGTCTGCCGTGTAGTTCTGCCCTAAAAAGCCAGACCTGCTTTCTATTATTGCACTCACACATAACCGATAACTTTACAGCCGCTGGAAATCGTTAATGTGTTTTTATTGGAAAATTGCTTAGAATTCTATTCGCTTTCATTACGCCACTAGCTAGAAAAAGGCCATTGCGTTGCGTCTCTCTCTGTATGCCCGTTTTATATAACTCCGTAACATCAGAGGCCGCTTAAATAAATTCAGAATATAAAACCAGTCCTTCAGGGAAAGGGTATAACCTTTAAGTGTGAAATGTCAGCCGTGTTCTTCCATTTATTTGTGTTAGGTGAGGGGCAGCTGATTCAGGAATGAAGAGAACAGATATCCAGTAGGGAGAAGTGAGCCTGAGCAGCTAACTAGATTAGATTAGATTAGCTAACTAGATAGGTTGGAGGTAGTTGTGGGTCATCCTACAGAAAAACCCAGGAGTCAAAACTGAATACTGAGGATATTCAGGCAGCATGAAGATCCAATTGTCCTCTTTCCCCCAGCCTCTCTCATATAGAAGGAATGCCTTGTGTTGTTTAGAGAGGTTAATTATGAGCCAATTAACAAACACACAATGGCAAGCAAAGTGGGGATGAAATATACTTCAATATACTTTAAATAAAAAATGACTGAATGCAGTGAAATTCTCCCTTCATTTACTGCTGTGGATAGGAATTGTCAGACAGTCCCTAACTGCTGTGCAGAGAAAGAATCATACTTATGAACAGCAGGGGGAGCCCCCATCTTCCTTTACAGCCATGCAGAACTCAAGCAGCTTTGTTTGTTTCCCTGTAGAGCAGTCGGCGACTGTGTAGAGATTTGTATTGGATTTTATTTTTGCCTTTACATCCCCTTTACTGTTTCCAACTCCAGCTGCAGGGACAAAGATCATGGAGCCAGATTTAAACAGATAAACTGGGATTCTATTTGGAGGATTATTTTGCTGCAGCCACTGGTTCTGCAGAGTTGGAGAAAGTTTGTATTAAACAATAGAAAAACTATAAAATCCACATTAGATTACATGACAACACAGGACCCAGTGCAGTCTGTATATTCTGATTATTAATCAGTCTTGTGTATCGGCTTCTGGCAGATATTATTTTGACTTGTGCTGTTTTGATCATTTATGACGATCCCTAAGCTTCACACTGAGCATGTGCACTTGGTCTTGCAAATTTCAGAATGGATAATAAACTAATAATATTAAATCATTATTAATGATATGCTGTAAATGGCATAAACATTGCATTAGAACCCTGGTGGACCTCCTGGAGCCTCAAGCAGTTGCAGGGCCTACTTTCTCTATAATTAAATAACTATTAAGTAGTTTCAAACACACAAACATTTGTTGTCTACAGATCATTTAAAAGAAAACCAAAAAATCCACACCAAACGTCAAAGGGGGCATTCTAGTGACTGTTCCCCATTCTTCGCCCCCTTAAGCATTTTGCACTAATTGGCGGCTTTATCAAAGCAGGGTCTTCTTCCTTTATAGGCCATTCCTAGTTAAGTGAGCCCGAATTATTTTTTGCTCTAGGGCCTCAAAATCTACTTTTGTTCACCACTTTCAGATCTAATTGGCCCATGGATATTCTATACTTCAGCAACCTGTTAAAGGCAGTGTCTATGCCTCCACAACCATGTTCTATTGTAGTCAGACATCTGTTGACCTGATCCAACCCTCCCCAACCTGAACATCTTGTTTGTTTGTGTGGCACCAACATCTCATCCCAAGGGTGTCACTGCAAATAAAGGTCCCCCTTCAAAATAGGTGGCAGGTTCCCTCAATGCCGAATGTTCTTTCCCCAGAGCTCCCACCAAAGTCCAGTGTATTAGGAGACCAACCCCTGTTTAAAGTGGACCTGTCACCCCAAAAAAATATTCAAAATCACTATTTTATCACATTAGTCAAGCAAAATGAACATTAATTCCACTATATAAATTATTTTAATCTTGTTTTCTTCAGTCTGGGAATTCATAATTATAGCAAGCAGGCAGGAGCCATTTTGTGGACACTGTTATTAAGGCAAGCCTTGCATCATCTCAGAATCTTGTTTGTGCACCAGAATGGGGGACCCGATGTCTATCACCATGTCATGGCTACACAATTAAATGGTTAAGAGAACTGGGGGAATGTGTGGGTAGCAGTGACATCTAGGAAGTGCTGAATGGAAAGTAGAGGAGTGGCAGACAATATTTGATTGACAGCTGAGATTTTTAAATGAGCTTAAAACAGCTATGAATGCTTTAATTAAAATTTGAAATTGGATTTCATGTTTGATTTGAAAAGAACTTTTATTATACAGATTTTTGTGTCTGGGTGACAGGTCCACTTTAAATGGATACTGTCATGGGAAAACATGTTTTTTTCCAAAACGCATCAGTTAATAGTGCTGCTCCAGCAGAATTCTGCACTGAAATCCATTTCTCAAAAGAGCAAACAGATTTTTTTATATTCAGTTTAGAATTCTGACGTGGGGCTAGACATATTGTCAGTTTCCCAGCTGCCCCCAGTCATGTGACTTGGAACTACTTTCTGGCAGGCTGTTATTTCTCCTACTTAATGTAACTGAATCAGTCTCAGTGAGACTTGGCTTTTGTTGTTCTTGTGTAAGGGAGCTGTTATCTGGTTACCTTCCAATTTTTTTTGTTAGGCTGCTGGGGAGGGGGTGATATCACTCCAACTTGCAGTACAGCAGTAAAGAGTGACTGAAGTTTATCAGAGTGATCAGAGAACACATGACTGGGGGCAGCTGGGAAACTGACCATATGTCTAGCCCCATGTCAGATTTCACAATTGAATATAAAGAAACCTGTTTGCTCTTTTTAAAAATGGAGCAGCACTATTAACGGATGCATTTTGAAAAACACATGTTTTTTCCATGACATTATCCCTTTAAGTTGTTCCACAAGGGATAGATTGGGTTATATAGTTACATAGTTAGATCAAGTTGAAAAAAAACCTTGTTCAACCCCTCAGAACCCCTGGGTTGTAGCTACAACAACCTGATTGGTCAAACTTATTAATGATTATCAATCCAGGAGGGTAGCTCTGAAGGAATGACTTCTCCTAGAGTCCCCAGATGTTGCTGGGTTCAAACTACGGGCATGCAATAACCCTTGATTTTATATAAACTAAAGAACTTTGGCAGTTGTAGTCCAACAAATCTGTAGACTGAAGGTTAAGAAAACATGGCACTGGATTATCTGCAAAATAAAGCCACTCCCGTCACAAACCAATTGGGAAAACATCATCTACGTCTCTCTAACAGTTCCAATGTTTTTCTCATACAAGAACATAATTACTTTATATCTCTCTTACCGAGAGACGTCGGCAAGGGACTCCGCTTTGTTTGCATTTATTATCGTGCATTCTGCCAGGCCATTTGTAAAGCTCCTGGTAACTTAATAATAAACACAATAATAATCCTACCAGTCCGGTTTCACTGTGATCCAGAGTTGCAAATGAAAGAATCTCGCTGAATAAATGAATACGAGATAGGCTGCCGTGTAGCATCCTCACTCAAACACGGAACCTTGTACGGAATACAGATATCCAGCACAAGATTAACCTCGTCTCATTATGTTTCCAAAAAAAGAGTATTTCCTAAATTATTTGGATTTAATGCCAACCTCCTCAATTTCTTGATTTTTTTTAATCATTTTGCAATACAAAGGTAAAACATTACTAAGGAAATGTAAGGAAGAAGGAAAGAAGAGGTAGTACAACCACATGCATCAACACATTTCTCACTTCGTAAATAGTTTCGGGTCTGTGTCCCTTTGTGCGCTCATGTTGCTTGATTGCTTTAGGAGCCTGTTTTAACTATTTCAGTTATTCACATCCTCTATTATATGACTCTCCAGCCAGGGTGACCAGACTTTCTTGAATTTCCCAGGGAAGTCCCGCGCCTCATAGGTTAGTCCAGGGATCCCCAACCTTTTCAACCCGTGAGCAACATTCAGAAGTAAAAGGAGTTGGGGAGCAACACTAGCATGAAAAATGTTCTTGAGGTGCTAAATAAGTGCTGTGATTGGCCATTTGGTAGCCCCTATATGGATTGTCAACCTACATTGAGGCTCTGTTTGGCAGTGCACCTGGTTTTTATACAACCAAATGTTGCCTCCAAGCCTGGAATTCATAAATAAGCTCCTGCTTTGAGGCCACTGGGAGCAACATCCAAGGGGTTGGAGAGCAACATGTTACTCGCGATCTACTGGTTGGGGATCACTGGGTTAGTCTAATGGAGAGGAATGCTTTGTTTACTATATTGACCCAGTGTTCAACCTTAGGAATATTGGTCCCCATCCAATTCATCACAATTATTAAAAGTAGAATTCTAGCTAGTGACCTAGATTTGTTCAGTGGGAGAAGATCATCTACCAGGCTTAATAGGCAAACCTCTTGGAAGGAGAGGTTGTCCACCCTGTATTGAAGCAGGTTCCTCCATTAGCTGTGAATTGGTGGGCATTCCCATATAAGATGAAAAAAGGAGGCTTCTAAACCCTGACATTTCGGGCAAGCAGTATCCAAACTAACCCCCAGTTTAAATTGGATCATTCTGTCTCTTATAGATATGATGTCACGGTATAGTGTGTTTGTGACAGTGTCCCATTACTCTTCATTAATGGTGGGGATACTTGTACCCATTTGTACTTTGTTCTAGTAAAAGGTGAAGGTATAGAATCTATTAGGGAGCTATAGAGTTGTGACGTTAGTTTGAAGGGTTCCGGGTTGAGGAGTACTGCGGGATTACATTTTTAATTTAACTAATTTTTTGAGGGGGATCTTTAGAATACTGATAGTGATAGTATAGTAGTGTTAGAATTCCAGGACTAATTCCATGTATAATACCCCAGAACAACAGCACAATAAATACATGGTCGATATCATGGTACAGGTATGGGATCTGTTATCTGCAAACCCATTATCAACGTAGTCCCAAATTACAGGAATGTCGTCTGCAGTAGATTCCGTTTTATCCAAATAATACACATTTTTCAAAACGATTTCCCTTTTCTCTGTAATAATGAAACAGTCCCCTCTACTTGAACCAAACGAATATATCATTAATTGTTACTGGAATCAAAACCAGCCTATTGGGTTTTTTTTTAATGTTTACATAATTTTCTAGTAGACTTAAGGTATGGAGATACAAATTACAGAAAGATCCCTTGTCTGGAAAACCCCAGGTCCCTAGTATTCTGGATCACAGGTCCCATACCTGTAGTATTAATAAAGAATAATGTATTTTTAAATACAGTGGTGGGATCTTTCCGTAATTTGGAGATATCACTCCAACTTGCAGTACAGCAGTAAAGATTGACAGAGCACAAATCACATGACTGAGGGCACCTGGGAAACTGACATGGCACCATGCCTGATTTTGAAAATTAGATTTTCTTGCAGCACACCTTTCCATCTTCTTTTAAGCTCATCAGAACTTTGTGAGACACCCCAATGAAATTGATGGCCTTTAGCTTTTCTTGTTTTGTTGAATCACAACCCCATATGTCCCTGCATGAGTAAGAGATCGAGAGGCAATTATAGACAACCGAGAAATTCCAGTAAGTGAATCTAAACGTTCCTGCTGATATTAGTCATGGTGTGTGAGCATTGTAAGGATAATCTGCGTTCATGAACTATAATAAACCATCAGCAGTCTGGGATGTGTAGTGATGTCATCTTCAGTGCCGGTTTTAAGCACATTGGACCAATTTGGCCCAATTGGGCCCCACACTTATGGGGGCCCCGCTCCAGTGCGAGCTCTGATTCATATTCCCTTAATTCCCCAGTTGCCCAGCCTACCCCCATCCCCAACTGGCAGCCATCACTCAGACAGAGGGGAAAGCAGCCACTATTTGCCCATCCAGCTCTGTGACCTGCGACGGACAGCAAAGTTCCTTCTAGGGGGCCCCGCCAAAATGGTTCCAATTGGGCCCCGCACTTGGTACAGCCAGCCCTGGTCATCTTATTCCATCAGTCGGTGCTTAATGATGTCATTTATCACATGAGACAGTCCTAGAATATGGGGCTCACTTACAGAGGCCTTGGATGCAAATGCAAGAGCACTAAGGGGTGCAAACTACATGATTGATGTCTCATTGGGAAATGTGATGTCTCATTTGAAGTGTATAAAACAAGGTGCAAACAGGGGGTCTCTTCCATGGGCAAGCTAAGGGCAGTCAAGAAGGTTCTGGGAGTTGTCGTCCAACAACAGCCATAGTTACAATAACCCATGGGGAAAGCCAAGAATAATGAACTCCCGTAGAAACGTTCAGATATCTTATCTGCGGATTCAAGGCAAGACGAGCTCATTGCATTTAAATGCAGGCCGGTGTATCTATAATCTCACATCTCATTTTAAATCACATGCAGTCAAGCGTCTTTTCCCTTTTCTTTCTGGAGGCCTGTAACGTGTGACAGCATCTAAAGGAGTCAATTGATGGAGAACAGTAGCCGTCAGCCTCCTATTTATAAAAGCTGCTTATCTTATCTCCCCCAATTTACAGAAACAATTGCATTATCACTTCGGAGGCAGCCAGCGCCGGGGTGAGTTTATGGAAAAGGGAGCAGCCATACTGCAAAAGGCTACATCCATATAGGGAATAAAACTGTCTGGTATTGGGGTGACCAGGGCTGGAGTTTAAAACCTGTGTGCCCATAAGCCACTCACCTAAGATTGTCACCTGTGCTGATTTCACCCAGACAGCTGGTTTTTGGAAGGGCTGCCTGGGTGCCCTAATTTGGAAATCCAGACAGGACATTCAAGTGAATGACATGGTGAACAGCCAATCGCTGGTTGCCACGTCATCACTCCCACCTTTGATGTTCACCTGCTCCCCTCCCCCTGTCATCAGCCCCCCCTCCCCACATCACCCGCCATGTACCCTACATTACCAGCCCCCCCTATGTCACCAGCCCACCC
>CM044448.1:5944905-5957282 GCA_024363595.1 Xenopus borealis
GCCCTTCTACAATATACTAAAAGTTAACTTGAAGGTGAACCACCCCTTTAATAGGAAAAATGATAAATATACAGGAAGGCCGGTATTTTTTTCAGAAAAGGTGGCAACCCTAACTACAACCCTCCTCACACCCGATGAACACTGCTCCCACCCAACGCGCACCAACCTGGGACCTGTTATCCAGAATGCTCAGAACCTTAGGTTTTCCAGATGGCAAATCATTTCATCATTTGGAGCTTCATACTTTAAGTCTACTTGACAATCATGTAAACATTAACCAGACCCGATAGGCTGGTTTTGTTCAACTTTAAATGACCGTTTAGTATGATGTAGAGAGGGATATTCTGAGACCATCTTGTTCTCAATTTTTTTTATTTGTGTTCTTTCCAGTAAAAATGAGGGACTGGGGGTTGAGCTGTCAAAAGAGAGACTGTCCCTCTGATAAAGGGAGGTATGCCCTGAGGGGGTGCGGGCCATGGCCCAATCACACACCTGCTTCCCCGGTAGTTCCACCACTGTCCCCGGCAGGACTGGATGGAGTCAGAACAGGCTCTGGCATTTTGAGTACATAGAGGCCCACACAACCCCCTCCAGCCCACTTAAGAGTAAATTTCTATGGCATCTTACAGCAGCCCCTCTGGCATTTGCCTGAACCCACAGATTGCCAGTCCAGGCCTGTGATTCTTTATAAAGATCACTGCTCAGTATGAGCTTCATGCAGGCCATTAATATGGACAACAGATTTGCCTGGTCCGGCCCGGTTGCTGTTTCAAGGGCATCTGTTATGTTATATTCACAAGATAATTCCCTCTTACACAATGATTACTATGACATGGTCGTGCAGCAACAGATGGGAATTATAAGCGACCCTGAGGAGTATGTTTCTATCAGAGATTGAATTTGGTTGGTGAGTCGTTCCCGGCAATGCAGTTCTACGGCTGGAAAAAATCGGAGCATCTCACTGAAAAATGAGCAGAGTACGGAGGAGCGAATGAAAGCAAATGAAAATGGCGAGCAGCTTGTGCTATGGGAACAAAATGACTGTGCCTTCGGGGAGATTCAATTATCGTCTCGCTCAATTAATCAACAAAAACTTTTTTAAAAATAGTCTGATTGGCTATTAAACACGCGGCTAATCAAGCATGGGCAGGAAACCTCCCGTTTCACCAGGAACTAACCCATATGGTTGCCACCTTTTCTTGAAAAAACTACCGGCCTTCCTAAATATTTATCTTTTTTTTCCCCCAATAATCACATGGAGGGAGATTCAATTATCGTCTCGCTCAATTAATCAACAAAAACTTTTTTAAAAATAGTCTGATTGGCTATTAAACAAGCGGCTAATCAAGCATGGGCAGTAAACCTCCCGTTTCACCAGGAACTAACCCATAGGGTTGCCACCTTTTCTTGAAAAAACTACCGGCCTTCCTATATATTTATCTTTTTTTCCCCCAATAATAACTTTGAGTTCAACCATCAAAAATACCGGCCAGGTGGCAACCCTAGTGACTCGCAACCCAGACACGCTACCCACAATTTCCCTTAACTGATCCGCTAACCGACACAGGAAATAAGACATGACATCACATTGGACAGGAAGTGACATCATAAGGGAGAGTGGGAGGAATCAAACCAGGAAGTGACGTCATAAGGGAGAGTGGGAGTGGGAGTTGTATATCAATATTCCTAATATAGTGCCAGATTTTATATCCATCAACCCTGGGCTCAAGTACACTTTGAATGAAGGGAATCACCTTTGCTTCCCTTATTACTTTATGCCCAGGGTCATAGTAAACATCCTATAACATACCCTAGCTCTATTTTTCTTTTGCATTTATGCTCCACTTAAAGTGATATTGTCATGGGAAACATGTTTTTTTTCCAAAATGCATCAGTTAATAGCGCTGCTCCAGTAGACTTCTGCACTGAAATCCATTTCTCAAAAGAGCAAACAGATTTTTTCATATTCAATTGTGAAATCTGACATGGGGCTAGATATTTTGTCAATTTCCCAGCTGCCCCAGGTCATGTTACTTGTGCCAGCACTTTAGGAGGGAACTGCTTTCTGGCAGGCTGTTGTTTTTCCTTCTCAATGTAACTGAAGGAGTCACAGTGGGGCATGGATTTTTACTAGGGTTGCTAGTTCTTAGAGCTACCAGGCAGCTGATATCTTGTGTTAGGGGGCTGTTATCTGGTTACCTTCCCATTGTTCTGTTGTTAGGCTGCTGGGGGGGGGAGAGGGTTATATCACTACGTGTATCAGAGCACAAGTCACATGACTTGGGGCAGCTGGGAAACTGACAATATGTCTAGCCCCATGTCAGATTTAAAATTGAAATATTAAAAGATCTGTTTGCTCTATTGAAAAATGGATTTCAGTGCAGAATTCTGCTGTAGCAGCACTATTAACTGATGCATTTTGAAAAAATTTTTTTTTTCCCATGACAGTATTCCTTTAATATGAATAATAAGTTATAGCATATGGAGGCTGTTCCTGCCTAATTAGGCGTTGTACAGAATGACAACTTTTATAGTATAACAGTGTCGGAGTGGAGGGTCAGAGGCTCATCAGGCTTTCAAACACAGGCCTCTCCCCCCCCTTAGGCCCCCCCTGCCTCCACTACAACCCCCCTTAAAGCCCCCAGTGTCAGTCACAACCCCCCCTCTTGGCCCCTGCCAATACCTGTCCTGTAGTTTCGGTGTGTTTGGGCTGGGGGGTGAGATCAGGGGACAGGGGGGCATCACGCCTGTAAATAGGTGTGGGTCTGGGTCAGTGGGGCCCACCGGGCTTTTACTCTTTATCCCAACAGCCCAGTTCGACCTGGGCATTGTTTTATGGAATCTATTTGTACAGGCAATAATTGAACTAACAGGACTGTTCCTTCTGAATTATACTTTGTACAGGGAAATACCTATATTGTCATAGGTTTATCATATGTCGCTGAACACACTGGTTCCAGACTGCACTACTAGTCAAGCCCAGTGTTCCCAGTTATATAACATCTGTGTAGATTGAAGCACTGGGAATCCAAGGGATTAATCTTCCCAGGATCATTCATGAAGGCACAGATGGGGGCAGTGACATAGGGATATTTTAGGCAGACAAGTCTGTGCATCAATGGACATCCATTAAATGGTTTATTTTCCTTGTTCACCTTCAATTTTTAGTATGACGTATAGAGGGATATTCTGAGACAGTTTGCAATGGACTTTCATTTTTTTTTTTATTAATGGTTTTTGAGTTATTTTGCTCTTTCAGCCATCTGGTTACTAGGGTCCAAATTCCCATAGCAACTATGCACTGGTTGGAATAAGAAACTGGAATATGAATAGGAGAGACCTGAATAGAAAGATGAGGAATACAAAGTAGAAACTACAATAAATGTGTCAGCTTTCTGCGCATTCGGTTTTTTTTTTTATAGATGGGGGTCAGTGACCCCCAGTTGAAAGCTGGAAAGGGTCAGAAGAAGAAGACAAATGATTCAGAAACTATAGAAAAGAAAAAACAAAGGCCAGTTGAAAAGTTGCTTAGAATTCACCTTTAAATTAAGTTTTAGTATGCTGAATAATAGCTCCATCCACTCTCCTTTCCTAATTATTTTCTGCCTTCTTCTGCCTCTTTCAAGCTCTCACATTGGCCCCCAGTGGCTCTCATTCACCCCAGCAGCCGAAACACGATTGCTCAGTTAGGCAACAATCTTATTCTTTTTGCTACTTTTTTATTACAGATCTTTCTATTCACTCCCCCTTACTATTTACACTCTGGTCTTTTATTCAGTCCAGTGTCTGGTTGCTAGGGCCAATGGAACCCTAGCAATCAGTTGCTTGAATTGCAAATTGGAGAGCTGCTGAACAAAATGCTAAATAATAAAAAACAAATATATATAACATGAAAAACAATTGCAAATGGTCTCTCTATGTTAATGTCTTCCTCATGCTAAAAGTTAATGTAAAGGTAAAATGGCCATTTAACAGTATAATGAAGATGGAGCCAACATTTCCCACTTAAATTGTTATCTTAAAACCCATCCGAAGCCATTGCCTGGTTTGTAGGATAACTGATGCTAGCAATAATAAAGTAATAGTGCAGGTTCTTGAGCTTTAGGCATGTGTTTCCTTTTTCACGCAGACGCACTCTTCCTTTTTGGCGCATGTGCGCATGATTCCTTTTTCCCCTATTGGGCGCCTGGCCGGCCAGGTTGTTAGGGGCGCCTGGCACGGCCCTGGGCCTATGAGCGCCGGACCCTCCTAGGGTTGCCACCTGTTCGGTTTTGATCCAGACAGCTATTTTTTTTGAAGGGCTGTCCGGGTCAAAACTGCCAAATTAGGAAAACTGGAAATGGCGTAACTTCTCACTGGTGGGCCCTGGTGCAGGATTGGCACCCGGCCCCCCCTATCAGGCTCTCCCCCTATGAATTCCACATTGGAGTTCTCGTAGCCTCTCTGGTGGGCCCCAAGAGGGAGTGGCCCTGGTGCAATTGCACCCCCTGCTCCCCTGGTAGTTACTCCACTGAAAACTGGGCAGGATTTCCAATGATTGACGTGGCCAATTGCCATGTCATAGCCCGCTAGGGTTGCCACCTTTCCCTGTGGCTGAAGCCGGACAGGGGGGCGGGCCCGTGATGTCAGTAGGCGTGGCCGTGACGTTGGTGGGCGTGTCCATGTCATCACGATTGGCCGATCGCGGCGTGAATCAAGCTAATCCCGCCCGGTTTTCCTTATTTGGAAAACCGGGCAGGAAGCATTGATCCAGGTAGCCCTTCAAAATACTGGGCTGTCCGGGTCAAAACCGGACAGGTGGCAACCCTATAGCCCGCCCCTGACATCATGGCCTGCCCCCACCGTGTCACGGACTCGGACCATGACATCACAGTTCCACCCCCCTTCCCGGAGTTCCACGGGACAGAAGGTGGCAATCCTAGGCCCACCATTTTTTTCCTGGCCGGTATTTTTGATGGTTGATCCCAATGTTATTAATAGGAAAAAAGGTAAATATATAGGAAGGCCGGTATTTTTGTCATACGGCAACAAGTGCGAGGCTGCGGCTGCCTGTGACTTCACAAAAGTCATTACTCAGGGAGCAGTTTTAACTAAGGCCGGTAAAGCTCTTAGCACTAAGCCGCTTGCTAGCGAGAGTGACATTTAAGGGAAGTGTTACACAAAGATTAGGCTAGTTTTAATTAAATTTGTACTTATTGAACATGATTGTAATTCAGAGCTTTGCTGGATCACCCACTGTGTGGTTTTCCTTTAAGACTGATTGCTTCCGCCCGAGCCTGTAATTTGTGAGAACTGACACTGTCATTGACTGTTGCTTTTATTATCATCTATGCGTTGGACAGGCTTTGCTAGTGTAGGGAATGCTTCATTAACATTGTTTACATGATCTTCTAGTAGACTTAAGGTATGAAAATCCAAATTAAAGAACTATTCATAATCCGGTAATCACCAGGTCCAAAGCATTCTGGATAACAGATCTCAAACCTGTGTAGCTAACTAGGGCTGATAATATAGATGCAAAACAGTGCAATTACATCTTTATCATTAGTTTCTGTCTTGTACTTTGTCTGATGAAAACTAGTCGCTGATCTGCTGCTATTTGTGCAATGTATCATCTGTATAGTATATCAGACTATTCTTTAAAGGACACAGGAGACGGTCTCCTTTTAGACGTCCCAATCGGTCCAATTAGTGAACATTCTGACATTTTTGCACCCCCCCCCCCCAACTCTACTTTACTACAGTCTATGTGACAGGTTGTAAATAATGACCTCTGGCTACTAAATAGTAGCGATGCACCGAATCCAGGATTCGGTTCGGGATTCGGCCAGGATTCGGCCTTTATCAGCAGGATTCGGATTCGGACTAATCCTTCTGCCTGGCCGAACCGAATCTGAATCCTAATTTGCATATGCAAATTAGGGCCAGGGAGCTAAATCACGTGACTTTTTTGCACAAAAAAAGGAAGTAAAAAATGTTTTCCCCTTCCCACCCATAATTTGCATATGCAAATTAGGGTTCAGATTCGGTTCGGTATTCGGCCAAATCTTTCGGGAAGGATTCGGGGGTTCGGCCGAATCCAAAATAGTGGATTCGGTGCATCCCTACTAAATAGTTCAAAATGCTTGCACAGTCCACAATCCCTCACCCCTTATTCTTTTTTTTTTTTAAGCCATTAAAACATATTTTGCCCCTGGGAAACCAAGCAGCTCCTGATTTAGACTGAGCAATTACAGTTGCAAATTGGAATATGAAAAATACATGGAGACTTGCATCATTGTCCAAAATTCAGCAGACTGAGACCCCCTTAGCTAAATGCGCACATCAGTCCTATTTGCCTGTGGTGTAGAAATGTATAGGGATCGGGTATTCTCAGTAGGGATTTCGGTGCAGGCAATTTTATTGGAAAGCAAAGAAAATGTTTTAATGTTTTTTAATGTAGGAAAACATAACAGTTTACACAAGGGGGGGGGTTAAGAACTATATTATGGGGGCACAATATTTTATACTGTAAGAACCCAGGCCCGGATTTGTGGAAAGGCCACATAGGCCCGGGCCTAGGGTGACAGGATTTTAGGGGGCGGCATGCTGCCCAGCCACACCCACATTGGTTCAGAAACACTGGGGATACACAGGAGATATGATAGTCTTTTAAATTTACCATGCATCAATCCCCATTTCTCCGGTCCTTATAATGAAAATTTGCAAATAAAGGACAGAGTATGGGGGCGGCGAACAGCAGAGGGCCTAGGGGCGACCACCATAAAAATCCGGCCCTGTAAGAACCTAGAGCAGGGGTCCCCAACCTTTTTTACCTGTGAGCCACATTCAAATGTAAAAAGAGTTGGGGAGCAACACAAGCATGAAACAGTCCCTTTTGATGCCAAATAAGGCAGCGATTGGCTATTTGGTAGCCCCTATGCGGACTAGCAGCCTAGAAGAGGCTCTACTTGGCACAATACTTAGTTTCAATGCAAATAAAACTTGCTTCCAAGTTCCAAAATTAACACTGAGAGCAACATACAAGGGGTTGGAGAGCAACATGTTGCTCACGAGCTACAGGTTGGGGATCACTGGCCTAGAGTGTTGAATGCGATAAAATACCATGCTCACAAGAACAGCAAACCACATTGTGACCACTCCAGACAACGTGACAGCTTACAAGTCCTCCTTTGACCTTCATTTAGGGCACACAGCCATGGTGCTGGTACAAAATGGTTGACTTGATGGTTGGTTGATTTGACTATAGGTGGTTGACAGTGGAACCAGGGCCCACTGAAGCCTGGTTCCACTGTGAAATCTTGTGTTTCCCTTCGTAGAAGATATGCTAAAGAGACTCAGCTAGAGGTCTGATTTTGACTGTCCTCCATTGGCTTATGTTAAGGGTGCAAAGCCATGGAGCAGGAGATTGAAGACAATGGGTTTGGTAGACTAGAGGGGCCACTGAAAACTGGTTCCACTATGAGACCTTGTGGCACCCTGGTAAGCCAGTCCTACCAAGAAGATGAGTCACACAAATTTAACAAGAGGTCAAGTTTTGACTGTCCTCCATTGGCTTATGGTAAGGGTGCAAAGCCAACCAGCAGGAGATTGAAGACAACTAATGAGGTAGAAAAAAGGTGCAACTGAAGCCTGGTTCCATTGTGAGATCTCATGGCACCCTGGTAAGCCAGTCCTACCCAGAAGATGAGTTATACATTTTGAACAAGCAGTTTTGACTATTCTCCATTGGTTTATGGTAACGGTGCAAAGCCATGGAACAGTAGATTGAGAACAACTGGTTTGGTAGACTAGAGGGGCCACTGAAATCTGGTTCCACTGTAAGACCTTGTGGCACCCTGGTAAGCCTGTCCTACCCAGAAGATGAGTTCCACAGATTGAACAAGAGGTCCATTTTTGATTGTCCTCCATTGGCTTATGGCAAGGGTGCAAAGTCAAGGAGCAGGAGCTTGAGGACAACTGGCTTAGTAGACTAGATGGCCCACTGAAGCAAGGCTCCACTGAGAGATACTGCTCTGTAAAGAGTGGAGCATGGCAGAGCTATTGGTAGTGTTCATGTCCACCCAAAAGAAGAGCAGGAGCCCAAAGCAGCAGAATGTTGGACTGGACAGTGATACAAATAACAGGACAGTCAGTGTAGGAGCATAAGAGATGGGAGACGATACAGAGGGCAGTCACTGTGCTTGTGGGCTTTGGATGCTTCATCTCCAGAACTAATCCGATTGGCTTTATGATACAAGGTGAAAGTTACAATATCTTTCTTCTGCCGCAAGACCTGAGTCTGCTCAGAGGATATAAAGCCACGGCTTTGCTCTTGGGAACTCATTATAAGATTTAAGCCTCAGGATGCCACCAAATACCCAGAATTAATAAAGATTTGGGGACATCAACCCATTGCTTGCCAGCCATTCCGGGTCAGGAAAGGGTTACAGACCAAACACAATGTCCTTTCCATTTGGCCCGTGTTCCTTTGCAGATTGCAGGCTTAATTCATTACCTTTTTACTTATTACTCATTCTGCTGCTTTGATTTATTCTAATAAAGAGAGAGTTAAACCCACAGCAAGACGAGGAGCACCCCACCCGCTGGTTTAACTCTGCGGAGATATGACGGGAGTGAGAGCCGTGCTCAGCTAAATCCTACTGTACCTTCTTTTTAATCTCAGGCCCATCTGTTTTGGTTTAATATGAAAAATTAATCAGATGATGAGGTAGAGAGACAGAGAGAGAGAGAATTTTCCAAATCGACCATAGAATGTATCTTGGCTCATTTGCACTTTCTCATAGGTCGTTAGAGCAGGGTGGGAGGGGTTACAGCACACGGTCAGGGTCAGGTCCTCAATGATATTGACGGTCAGGTGACCGCTAAAGCCTTTTATCCATTACTCATGGCAAGGGATTGTCTTACACTGTTTATAGAGGGACACAACAGAATTATGAGAGACCTGTTATCCAAAATGCTCAGGAACCTCAGTTTTCCAAACAAAGGGATCTTTCCATTATCTTGGTTACATAGTTACATGGTTAAATTGGATTGAAAAAAGACAACACCCCTCCACTGTTTCACACAAACCATATATGCCCATAGCTATACTAACTGTAGAGTTTAGTATCACAATAGCCTTTGATATTATGTCTGTCCTGTAAATCATCCCCCTCTTATAGTCATTAACAGAATCAGCATCACAACATCACCCGGCAGTGCATTCCACAACCTCACTGTCCTCACTGTGAAGAACCACCTACTCTGTTCCTTTAAATGAAAGTCCTTTTCTTCTAGTCTGAAGGGGTGGCCTCTGGTGATCCTCTTTATGGGTAAAAAGGTCCCCTGATATTTGTCTATAATGTCCTCTAATGTATTTGTAAAGTGTAATCTTTTCCCTTTGCAAGCGCCTTTTTTCCAGAGAAAACAACCCCAACCTTTGTTGGGAACAAGCTACTGTTTTATTATTAGAGAAAAGGGAAATCATTTTTACAACTGTGAATTATCTGATGACAATGTGACTCTATTGGAGATGGCCTCCAGTAATTCAGAGCTTTCTGGATAACTGGGTTTCCAGATAACAGATCCCATATCTGAACTAGCAGAGCACAGGGCAGAGTAAAGGATTGAGTTAGATTCTTCCTGCACTGGGAATGGGGTGATAGGAAAATAAAACCATTCTTCTATTGCTTTACGCCTTTTGGACTAACTCGTGGTTATGGTGTTCCCTACTAGTCATGCTTGTGATCATATTCCCTGTAGGTTCTTGTCTGCGATGCTTGGTAGATGTCGTTCCAGTGAAGAATGAGACGGGAGAGGTCATCATGTTTATCCTGAACTTCGAGGACCTGGCATTGCTCCTGGCGAGGAAGGCCAACAGAACTCTTCATCAGAGACTGACAAGAGCTTCGCTCCGCTCAGGTAAACTCCTTAGTGTTTTGGAATGTAACTGGAGAATCGTTCATGTGTTCCCAGTGTTTGGATGATGGGTTCCACCAACTATATTGTATGTATGTAAATACCTTCGTCAGGTACACCCCCGAAACGTTGTCTTTGTTGGCAAGACTATAAACACGGGAGCAATCCCTTTAAGCATGCTACGTGTGCTGGTTCTATCTTTACTCTGTGTAACCAAGGTGGGGCCGTCCTCCTAAGAATCCATGCACTGTACTTAATTTATTGGAGAGGCCAGGTGTGCGCGTGCATTCTTCTGCCTAATCGTTAGACATAAAAGGGTCTGGATTCAGCATGGTGGCTAAAGTCGGCAGCTTATTGGCCTGTGTATGGTGCCCTCCAACGGGCTTCCTTGATCAATATCTGGCCGATCAGTCACTTCTCCAGTTCGTATTTCCTTAGAATCCAGAGAAAATGGTCCTACTCTCCTATTTGCTTTGTCTTCATTACTGAACTCTATGTTCTCTCATTTCTGCTTTTGTACCTGACAGTCTGTCTGCCCTGCCCTGTGTATATTCCCATGTATATTCCCGTGTATATTCCTTTGTGGGCATCCAGTGGCATAACTATAGAGGAAGCAGACCCCACAGTTGTAGGGGGGCACCCCTCCTTACCAGCCGCTCTCCTGGTGGGGTCATATAGACTCTTCCAACAATCCAATCACAAAGGCACATTGTAAATCTTCAGAGAGGTGACATCTGAATTGTCGATTCTGTGTAGTTACTGTGATAGGATTACCAATGTGTCATACAACTCCTAGAAACAGGTGTTACTTGTGAGAGTCGCATGAATGGATGTGTGAATTGTTCTGAAACCGCCGGGGTACAGATGTGAGAACAGCATTGTATGTAGCAGACACGCGGTGAAAGCGTGTGGCTACCCAGACGGGCCTTTGTTAAAACAGTAGCGACCAAGCCCAACAGGAACATCAAAAGAAATAACTGCCCAGAGTCACATAGTAGGCGAAACATAGTTATCTCATATGTAGCTGGAGTGTCGGAGAAACTCAGGAGGATTTTCAACAAACACCATGTCCCTGTGTTTTTCAAACCTAACAACACACTGAGATAAAAACTGGTACACCCAAAGGATCCAACTCCTAAAGGAAAACAAAGTAGTGGTATACGGAGTCCAGTGTAGCGACGAGTGCACTGATCTATACATTGGAGAGTCGAAACAACTGCTCAGTAAGCGAATGGATCAGTATAGGAGGGCGAACTCTACAGGACAAGACTCGGCTGTCTTTCTATACCTAAAAGACAAGGGACACTCACTTGAAGATAGCAATGTCCAAATCTTGGATAAAGAAGACCGCTGGTTTGAAAGAGGCGTGAAAGAGGCGATTCATGTTAAGGTGGAGAAACCATCCCTGAACAGAGGCGGGGGCTTTCACCACCACCTGTCTATACTCGCTCCATCGCTCAAAATGGTATTCACTGGGTACAAGGGAGGCTGCCTAAGCAAGCATTCCTTTGCAGCATCAAATCCTGCTTTTAAATGGTAAATGTTTGAATGATTGGGAAGATCTGAACATCATGCAGAAGGTCAAATGATCCTCTACAGCAGAGAATAATTCACGCTGGGTCCTGGTGTTCCCACTACATGTTTTCCTACTGTAAATTTGCTGGGAGATAATATAGTTTGAATAGTTTTGGTGTGTGATTTCTAATTCCATTTTGAAACTGGAAAATTAAAATGACAATACATTGAGCCTACACAAGCTTAAGAAAGCAACACAATTTGTCATTAGCTCCCATTCATATTAGTGATTCTATTGCACTGTGTATAGGGCACTGTTTAGGAACGTTCAAATGACCCCAGGCCTAAAAAGCAAGAGGAATGTAGAATTCTATGTTATAGGAAGTCACAGATGTGTCAGGTACTTAAAGGAACAGTTCAGGGTAAAAATAAAAACTGGGTAAATAGAAAGGCTGTGCAAAATAAAAAATGTTTCTAATATAGTTAGTTAGCCAAAAATAGTAGGGTAACTTGAGGTGTTTAACAAATTATCACCTTCCCAGTGGTTTGGGGTAAATTTGTCCTTTAACATAATTTATTATATTAAAAAGAGATGAAATGAATACGTCTATTTTCTACAGAGAGGTCCAAAACGAAGACCAACTTCCTCAACTCCACCTCAGAATCGGACTTACTGAAGTACAGGACCATTAGTCAGATCCCACAGTTCACTCTGAACTTTGTAGAATTCAACTTGGAGAAACACCGTTCGGCCTCCACCACGGAGATTGAGATTGTGGCCCCCAGCAATGCCTTTGAGAGGACCCAGAATGTCACTGAGAAAGTCACCCAGGTAAGAAATGTAATTGCTAATTGAAAGTGACATCATGTCAACAAGAAATGATGTAGCATTTCCTTCTCTGGTCAATTTCCCAGCTGCCCCAAGTCATGTGACTTGTGCTCTGATAAACTTCAATCACTAT
>CM044448.1:5957372-5983748 GCA_024363595.1 Xenopus borealis
AACAGCTCCCTAACACAAGATAACAGCTGCCTGGTAGATCTAAGAACAGCACTCGTAAAAACCCATGTCCCACTGTGTTCCATTCAGTAACATTGAGAAGGAAAAACAATAGCCTGCCAGAAAGCAGTTCAATCCTAAGGTGCTGGCACAAGTCACATGACTGGGGGCAGCTGGGAAATTGACAAAATGTCTAGCCCCATGTCAGATTTCAAAACTGAATATAAAAAAATCTGTTTGCTCTTTTGAGAATGGATTTCAGTGCAGAATTCTGCTGGAGCAGCGCTATTAACTGATGCGTTTTGAATACAACATGTTTTCCCATGACAGTATCCCTTTAATGATGTGTATCAGGTACAAAAAATACAGGATTTAGGGATTTAACCATGCCTGCCTCATGTTGTGTAATGGGGGCAGTTCAGTGATGTAACTAGATGTTACTGGGTCACACAGCAAATTAAATTTATTTCACCCAACCTATTCAGGTTGTCCTTTTTTACCAATACATGTTGAAGTTGCTTGTTAATTAAGGCCTCATTTGGCCCCTATACCTCCTGCCCCCTCTGCAACCACAGGGTCTGCTTCCTCTGTAGTTACGCCCCTACTCTGAACTTCTACACATTCAGGGTCGGACTGGGGGGCCAGAGGCCCATCGGGACTGCTGTCCAGGCCCCCCCACTTCAATGTGCTGCTTGGGGTACGTGCATGAAGGCACCATTCAGCTCACATGTGTAAACGGCGCCCTGGGCATGCGCAAACTGCACCGCTCACCTCATACACCTTTAATTGAGGGTTGGGGCCCACCAGGTTTCTTCCCAGTGTCCCGCTGGGCCAGTCTGACCCTGTACTCACTTATGTGCCCCCTCTCCTTCTTCATCCCATCTCTTTAATGTTTTTCACTCTACATGCCATTTCTCTGGTGTTTCCCCAATGGTACACTCTCTCCTCTTCCACCGATTCCCCTTGCCTTTCTGCCTGTTTGCTTCCACTTAACTAAAGCTATTTATTTAATCTCTGGACACTACATCTGCCCTTTCTGGTGTTTAATTACAGTGTGATATCAGCAAGCAACCACTTCAGAAATTGATATATATATTTCAGAGGTAAAAGAGTTCTTATGAAACAAGCCCTTTAATGATCTGGTGTAAATCTAGATGTATTAATCAATCTACATCATGACTGATAAAATATTATTATCTGGGGCATCACGGTGTAAGGGAGCCCTCTTGTGGTTTTATGTTTAAGTACATTTGTTGGTATGCGTTACATCAGTGACCCCCAACCAGTGGCTCGTGAGCAACATGTTACTCTCCAACCCCTTAGATGTTGATCCCAGTGGCCTCAAAGCAGGTGTTAATTTTTGAATTTGTGGTTGAAGGCAACTTTTGGTTGCATAAAAACAGATTTATGGCCAAACAGAGCCTCCTGTAGGGCTATTACATAGACAATTATATCCTTTATTTGGTACCCCCAGCAACTTTTTTTATGTGTTCCTCCCAAACTCTTTTTACATTTGAATGTGGCTCATGGGTAAAAAAAAGGTTGGGGATTCCTGTGCTAGATCATTCCAAGACCAATACAGAGGAATGAAAACTGTGGAAAAGTAAAATTTACCCCAAACCTCTGAAGATTTAAGCCTTAATGCCTATGTTCTCAAATGCTCTTTTGTACAGAGGGCTGCTGTATTGTTTCTTAGTGTACAACAGCTTGACCAAGTGTGACATAGACTAGCTGACCCTCATTAAACAGCTACAACTCAGCAGTTGAAGATATAGTCCTGGATTCTTTGTAGCCCTTACCTATCTCTCTCTCTATATATATATAATATTTTCTTTACTGGTTCCCTTCTTAGCATGACTACTACTAGTCCTAGGCCACCTCAAGTTCCTCACATACATATTTCCAGTACTTCCAGGCAGAACCTGAGCATAGCCCTTGACAAGACCACCTCTACCACTTTGAGGCAGTGACAGGCCAGTTGCCACAAAAAGCTAATTTCTGTTTTGTTTTTAAAGCAAAAATTTGGCTACTAGATGACCCACTCTACCATCAAAGCTTAAGCGCAGAGGGGGTGGAGGGCAGTATGTGGGCTGCTGTCACCTGAGTCAGAGCACCCCTGGCCTTGCCCTGCCAATCCCTTTTATACACTGAGGCTCTGCTAACTTAAATCTACCTCATCCACTTAATACACTTCCATCTCCTCTACCTCCTCCACCAGATCTACCATCATGTCCTCAACCTCCTCCACTCTATCTATCTCCATCTCCTCAACTTCATTCACCTCCATCTCCAGAGAGGGAAGCGGCAAATGCAATGGGTCTGGCCTGGCCTGCAGCTGGTTTTTATTTTTTATTATTTGTGGTTTTTGAGATCTTTATTCAGCAGCTCTCCAGTTTGCAAATTCAACAATTTGGTTCGCTAGGGTCCAGATTCCCCTAGCAACCATGCACTGATTTGGATTAGAGACAGGAATATGAATAGGAGAGGCCTGAATAGAAAGATGAGAAATAAAAAATAGCAACAATACATTTGTAACCGTAATGACCCATGTTGGAAACGAGAAGGCAAATAATAAAAAAAAAAAAAACTACTAAGACCAATTGTAAAGACTACTCTTCATTTTGATTTGGGTGTTACTGGCCCTTTATGAAACAGCGGTGCATCTAGATATGACGGAGGAGAGAGAAAAAGTTGTGTGCCGGGGGGAATCTATACAGTAGAGAAGGGATGTAAGGGAGGGGCATGGGGTTGCATCAATGACAGGAGGGGTTGGGGCTGAAGAGATGGGTAGAAGTGCATTTTATCAAGTGAAGTCATGTAGGGCAGAGCTATGAATGGGTCTCAGCGAAACATATCTGAAATGAGCCTGAGAACACAGCTGAAGCCGGTAAGTGAGTGTACAATGTGTGTGTGTGGGGGGGGGATTTGCCAAAGCAGCACCTTCCCCAACACAGGAGTGTTGCTTTATTTTCACACACACATTGAGGGGATAAAGTAATACTGTGCACATTAGCTGTGCTCTTGCTGTGACACATTCACACTTGCACCAAGAGTTTGGCGTCCCCTTGCAAATTGTTCTGATCATCTGACTGAGCATCACAGACAATTCTGCACTACTGAGGTGCTCATGTGAGGCTCTGGCAGAAGAGCTGTATCGAGCTGCTGGGAGGGGGTGCTTCGATGAGCTTGGGGCGAACGTGTGTGCCTTCATCAGATCCTGACTTTATACCCTGCCAGCCACTCATCTGCTGTAGTAGAAGCCATTAAACTGAGTGTGAAGGTAAGTACCAGGGCAGAAACAAACATCCTCGGAACATCCTTGCGGTTGGGCAGAGTACAATAAGGGATTCCTGAACTTTTGGGAATGGCAGGTTCAAAGTAAAACAACATGCATTCTCTAAAGGCAGCAATGTAACTGCATTTCCATTGGTCGTATCTAGGGTTTTTTTTCCTCTATCGCTGCCGACGTAGGTCTTCTCGAGCAAGGCAAGCAACATAGCAGCTCCCATTTATCTGTGTCAATGGAGATTTGCAGAGATATTATGTCCTGTGCTTGCAGTATTCAGTACCCACAGGAGTCACTGTCTATTTATTGGATAAAAGGGGTACAATTATAACTACTTTATGTGCTAGTTTGGGGGTGAAAATTTCCTAGTACTCGTGACTTGTGTCTCAGTATTCTTTCTGGTGAAATACAGCAGTCCTGCTTTGCTTTATGGCTTGGATTCTAGAGATTCTAGGATTCTATGGATGCATTCTAGAGATGGATTCTAGGGATGGATTCTAGAGATGTATCCTAGAGATGGATTCTAGAGATAGATTCTAGAGATGAATTCTAAAGATGGATTCTAGGGATGGATTCTAGAGATGTATCCTAGAGATGGATTCTAGAGATATATTCTAGAGATGGATTCTAGGGATGGATTCTAGGGATGGGATTTAGAGATGGATTCTAGAGATAGATTCTAAAGATGGATTCTAGGGATGGATTCTAGAGATGGATTCTAGGTATGTATCCTAGAGATGGATTCTAGTGATGTATCCTAGAGATGGATTCTAGAGATGGATTCTAGGGATGGATTCTAGAGATGGATCCTAGAGATGGATTCTAGGAGTGGATCCTAGAGAGCTACAGTCACCTTTATTATCTGGTGAATAGTAGACCCCACAATTATATGGGACGGGGGCTTAGACTGTAGTTGGGATCTGTTGTATGGTATGCTGTTTCTGTGTCCTTCCACTGCTTTAAACTCCCTGCCCTCCACAAAAATAAGCCATCATGCAGACAGATGGGGTGGAGAAGGGGCATGATGAGAAAAACCACTGGCAGCAGAGCATGCTACTCTCTCCTGAGGATTTTTTGCACCATAGATGTGCCAATGTTTAGGATAATAATAATACAGGTATGGGATCTGCTATCCAGAAACCCCCGAAAGCTACGAATTATGGAAAGGCTGTCTCCCACAGACTCCATTTTATCCAAATTTTTAAAAATGATTTCCTTTTTCTGTGTAATAATAAAACAGTAGATTGCACTTGATCCAAACTAAGATATACAGTACTTAAAGGAGAAGGCACCCCCAAAACTTCCCTGTTTAGCACATGTCTCTAGCACGATTGTATTTAATGGTGAGATACCCTTTATTGACTGTTGTCCTTTGTGAAGCTTCACAACATTTAGCCATAGTCTCAAAAATCTCAAAAACAGACTTCAAGATGGGCTTTCAGATGTATTTCGGAGAGCAACGGCCATTCTGCAGAACCTGAAGAAGGTGCCATCCACGTGAATTACTTTGGTATAGGCTAAAACAAATAACTGTGTAAAATGCCAGCCAGGATTAAGTAAAAGGGTATCCAAGGGCATAGGTTCTGTCCTGCCCCACTGCAAGTTGACGCTAGCAAAGTTGTACAGCACTGAGGAACTTTTATCACCAAATATCCGGTCACTTCAGTCTCCATTGGGCTTGACCTTCAGTTTTACCTCCCAAATTTAATTGTAAAATCATACTTTGATTTAAGTTTGTAGATATATTTATCCAGGTGCTGTTCGCATGACAGCTGCTCAGAGTAACTTTGAATAAAAGATTACTTGATATTAGTGATTCTTTCTCACCTGCAGGTTCTTTCCTTGGGGGCTGACGTTTTGCCAGAATACAAGCTGCAGGCGCCGCGGATTCACCGATGGACCATCCTCCATTACAGCCCTTTCAAAGCAGTGTGGGACTGGCTAATCCTGCTGCTGGTGATCTACACCGCTGTCTTCACCCCTTACTCAGCCGCTTTCCTTCTAAACAACCAAGAGGAAGAGAGGAGCTGGGAGTGTGGCTACTCCTGCAACCCGCTCAACATTGTGGACCTGATTGTGGACATTATGTTCATTGTGGATATTATCATCAACTTCCGCACCACCTACGTCAACCTAAATGATGAGGTGGTCAGCCACCCGGCTAAGATTGCCATTCATTACTTCAAAGGCTGGTTCCTCATAGATATGGTGGCAGCAATACCCTTTGACTTGCTCATCTACAGGACTGGGTCTGATGAGGTGAGTAGTGAGTTGTAGTGTAATCCCCTATGTTTCTCTGCAAAAGCATGTTTAGAATTAGTCTTTTCTAGGACATACGGCAACCTGGAAGCAACTATTATTTGCCCTAGGGATGAGCGTAGGCAGGCTTGTGGGCAAAACTGAGTTTGAGAGGCAACATTAATTATAATATTTAGACCATTCAGCTGTTGTTACAACAATATGAACCTACTGTAAATCCTAGGAGCTGCCAATATCAATGACAATTGAAGGGTTGAATGTTGGGCAATGCTGTTTTGCTCTGCTGTCACCACCTTCTCATACCGTCGCCATACAACCAAACTTCTATCTTGCCCTACTGTATACCCAGCACTCTTAATACCTACATAGTTGCCCCCTGAACTTGCCCTCTAATGAGAACTGTGTCACGAGGGGTGTGTCAGTGAATAGGCCACCAGCTGTTCATTTGCTAAGGGCTTGGCCTTGAGTTATTGACCACTGTGATTCTACTTGTGAATAATAATATCCTCTATATACTGTTTCATCAGCATGAACAAATACAGTGTTGGACTGGCCCACTGGGATATCAGGAAAACTCCCGGTAACTACGCTAATTCACTAAGATGAACATTTTACTGAACGTTAACTCTTGCGCTAGATATTACTTCTCCAGGTCAGACCTGGCCAAGTTCAATACAATAGATAGTCTTTGAAAAAGTCCAAAAAAACGCTGGCGTCTTCTACCTTTTGTAGGGTGAAAAATAGCGAAAAAATTTTTTGGGGTTACCCTCCTTCCCCCCTACATTTCCTAACATATGGCAACTCAACTATACAGTGGGCACATGTTTAGGCCAATAGGACAACTTTATTTTATTTATTAAATGTTTCCTGGGCTTGTGTAGTGTAATGTAATGGCTATAACATATACCTTTATTATACATTTAAGTATGCGTCGTGTGCAAATTAGGCATCACTAGTGTAAATGTGCTTTGCCTGGCGAAGTAACTTTTCGCCACCCTGAGCACAAATTCGCATCTTAGTGAATTTGCGTAGTGCCGGTGAAAATTTGCCTGGCGAAGTGCGGCGAACGCCGGCGAAGCTGTCGCTAGCGCATTTTCACACTTTAGTTAATTTGCCACAACTTTGGCTATACACTATATATATATAATATATTTATATATATATATATATATATATAGGGCAGAGGTGATGTCACAATGTCCTATTAAAATTAGCAACATTCCGTGACTCAGCTTCATTAACACCAGTCATTTGAATCAGAATGTTGGTACTTCAAGAGCTGAATTTAGATCAAGCCTCACAGGACTCCTCTACCATGACAAGTGCTTAAAAAAATTCCACCTATAGTTTTAAATATTTCTTTTCAGATCACATGTTGCTTGAACTCCCCCATACTGACTAGTGTAGGCAACAGAGCCCAACTCTTCATTTCAATGCAATTTGTGTATTCCCCAAATCCCCTCTTTTTGTGCATGAATGCACAGGCAGCACAGAAAATGAGCTCATTATTTCTGATTGTTTCATGAAGAAGACTGGCACTTTATAATTCTCTTTCATTTCACAGTGACTTTACAGGGTGTAACAACTAGAACTAGAATGGCAAACCAGTGCACTTGGAGATGGTTGGGTAGTGTTCTTGCATTTGATGTGCTGATTTTACATTTTCCAAAGATGTATAAAGGATAATGTGCATGGAGCAGTCAAAGGGTTGGTGAACAACCAATATATTAAAATATATGTTAACACTTTATATCAGTGATTGCCAACCAGTGGCTTGTGAGCAACATGTTGCTCACCAACCCTTTGGATGTTGCTCCCAATTGCCTCAAAGCAGGTGCTTATTTTTGAATTCCAGGCTTAGAGGCAAGTTTTGGTTGCATAATTGGCTGCATAAAAACAGCTGCCAAATAGAGCCTCCTGTAGGCTTCCAGTGGACATAGGGGCTACCAAATCACAGCCCTCGTATGGCACTCCCAAGTATTTCTCTCATGCTTATGTTGCTCCCCAACTCTTTTTGCCTTTGGGAGTGCAATGTGAGGGCTGTGATTGCTCCCCAACTCTTTTTGCCTTTGAATGTGGCTTACAAGTAAAAAAGGCTGGGGACTTCCGCTTTGCAGTATATTATAAGAAGAATATATCTTTTCAAAGCCAATAGCACTGATGTTGGCTCAGTTGGTCATACATAGTGGGAAAACTTCTAATAATGATGGTGTAATAATAACTTGTAAGCCACAGTCAAAGGCAAAAAGAGTTGGGGAGCAACATAAGCATAAAAAAAGTTCTTGAGAGTGCCATATGAGGGCTGTGATTGGATATTTGGAAAACGTTAAGACCACAAGCATATCTCACTTTTAGCCTTTACTTGCGGAAGTTGACATTCCATTTAATTTAGCATTGCTTATCTCTATGTTCTTGTTATACATTTAGACCACCACGCTGATTGGCCTCCTAAAGACAGCAAGACTATTGCGATTGGTGCGTGTAGCACGGAAGCTTGACCGGTATTCTGAATATGGAGCAGCTGTGTTATTTCTTCTTATGTGCACATTTGCACTCATTGCCCATTGGTTGGCGTGTATCTGGTATGCCATTGGAAATGTAGAGCGCCCTCTCATGGAGCACAAAATTGGCTGGCTGGACAATCTTGCAGCTCAAATTGGGAAGAGCTACAATGATACAGACCTTAGCTCAGGGCCATCCATTAAGGACAAGTACGTGACTGCTCTTTATTTCACCTTCAGTAGTCTGACCAGCGTTGGATTTGGCAACGTCTCTCCCAACACCAACTCAGAGAAGGTCTTCTCTATCTGCGTCATGCTGATTGGATGTAAGTATTTTGAAGGCATGAAGTATGACGTCTTAAGAGTGATGATATAGAATTCTAAATGATTTGATAGGAACTGTGATAAAACCTAGTTCTGGTAGCTAGAACAAATAATACTTTATGTTTTTTCTATCTTCAGCCCTCATGTATGCCAGCATCTTTGGGAACGTCTCTGCCATAATCCAGCGTCTTTATTCGGGGACGGCACGTTACCACACTCAGATGTTACGTGTGAAGGAGTTTATACGTTTCCACCAGATCCCCAACCCACTTCGGCAGCGACTGGAAGAGTACTTTCAGCATGCCTGGTCATACACCAACGGGATTGATATGAATGCAGTAAGTTCAAAGGCCATGGTCCCAGAGCAATAGAGCATATACAGCCAGCAGTAGAATGAGGCTAACAACAAGCTCTGATCCAACTTGATGACCCCTATTATTCTTGGCCTGTACTTCTTGTCTGGTAGTTACACTTCTGTCCAACATTAGACAACACAAAAATTGCATTTCATGCTATACTTTAAACTTTGCCTTATCAAACACATTTAAGAAGCTGATACACGTTGTATAGTCATTGCTTATGCAACTGCAATCATACCTGTTGGGGGTGCAGAATCATTTTAACATGCAGATAAGATTTCCTGGCATAGGAGATGTATTGCAGTGGATACAGTACAGCAAAGAAGGTGAATGTCTATGTTATGGGTCACTGCACTCTCCCAAAGTGAGTGGAACATGGCTGCCCCAAGGGCTGGTATTGATCAACTTCCTGAACTCAAACCAAAGGGTTTGAAAGGAATTGCATTCTGGAGGCAGAGAACCAATCCATTTCAATTAGGACAGTCCAATAATAGCAAAGCAGAAGAAATCAATAAAAAAGAGGGCGCCCGGGGAGAGGCACTCAGTGTGTGACATCCAGGTACTTGTGTACCGTGTGCCATGGAGATGCCTATCCATTCTATTAAAATCTGTGAACCAGCTCATTTAGAACCAGGATTTACAATAGGGCATGAGTGATATTTGAAAGGACCAAGGGCCATAAGTATTACTACGCTACACCACAATGAATATTACTGTATTGATTCTTAGATAATTTGAACAGGGGTATAAGTTCCATTTGCAACTGGAGTTTGGGCTGTTTGTATTCAACGTCAGTTGGACAGGGCAAGCATTCTATATAGCTATCCCAATGACAGCACTCCAACCATTATTAAAAGTGCCTTTATTTAGCAGTTTGTGGAATGGCTTTAAAG
Source organism: Xenopus borealis (assembly GCA_024363595.1). Lineage (NCBI taxonomy): Eukaryota > Metazoa > Chordata > Amphibia > Anura > Pipidae > Xenopus > Xenopus borealis. The sequence continues at coordinate 5,966,992 of CM044448.1, forward strand.
AACCATTCGATAGCCAATCAGAGCATGAGCGTGTTGACAGGTTTAGACAAGTGTGAGGTCAATCAATGATGGCCGTACTTTAAAATGGCTTGTGAATGCATTTATTATTATTATACTTTAGGTAGCAATGAAAGACAAAACCAGGAAGCATGCATTTGCCAAATGCTTGTGACCCACAATTGTATAACACAGCTTTTTTTTTAGTTCCAGTAAATTGTTTAGTCATTGGTCAGTGTGTGGTCCTCTCACAAGCCATGGCATCCATTCAGTCAGCCTATATGTCTGCTGTTATACCCTCTGTTCTGTGCCAAACTTGACATCTATGCATATGTTTAAATTGTACAAGACGGTAAACAAACAGCCTAAAAAAATCAGTGGCCAGGCTTGGGAGGATCCATTTGATTATTGACAGGGCCTTGAAGAGTAGAGAAGGCCAATTTAAAGAACTGGGCTGGTCTAATTGCTGTACCATGTATGTGTATTGGTTTCAAACCGAAGAGCTTTTTATAGTGGATTGTTTCAGATGGTTTATAATTAAGCTCCTGCTCTAAGAATCTTTTTATAATATATTATGTGCTGTGTGCAATATTGTTCAGGAAAATATTCCTGAAAATTTTTTGATTTGTCTATCTATCTATCTATCTCTAGATCTATCTATCTCTATCTATCTATCTATCTATCTATCTATCTATCTATCTATCATCTATCTATCTATCTATCTATCTATCTATCTATCTATCTATCTATCAGTCTCTTTCTCTATCTTAATCTTTTCAAGGGAATGTGGCTTGTAAAATGTAGTCTATGATATTTAGTACCCTTTGCAGATCTGGATTGTGGAGCTGGGAGGCGACAGAAGTTGCATTAAAGGGCAAGGAAAGTGTAAAATAGAATAAGGCTAGAAAGTGTATTTTGTATACTAAACATAAACATGAACTTACTGCACCACAAGCCTAATCAAACAAATGATTTATGCTTTCAAAGTTGGCCACAGGGGGCTGTCATCTTGTAACTTTGTTATACATCTTTGTAATATCAAGACTCGCACATGCTCAGTGTGGTCTGGGGTTGTCATAAATGATCAAAAAACAATGCTGCTTGAGTTCTGCATGGCTGGTAAGTAAGACAGGGGCTCCCCCTGCTGTTCATAAGTGATTGTTTCCCTGTCAGAAGCACTAAATGAAGGGAGATTTTCACTGGAATCCTGTCTATGGTATGTCTGGGGAATCTTGCATGTGAATAGAAACCATATTTCTGTGTCACAATGATAACACTGTATAACAAAAAATTTTCTTGGGCATCAGGTCTATGAGAAACACCCAATGTGGCTGCAATCTCAGCCTGGCCATTATATGCTGTGATTAAGAACTGTTTTAATTCATAAACATCCTAGGTGTGTGTGTGGTCTATGCCTGAAGGAAAGTCTTGTGTACTAGTTAAAGATAATATAAAGTGTATTGTGTACATATGAATGTATAGACAACTAGATGTGTGTATTTCTAAGACATGTTTATAGACATTGGTTAGAAGTAATAGGCAAGCTATTCAAGTGGGAATCAGTTACTCCATATGAATAGTTAAGACCTTTGTCCTTTGTGTGTCATCATTTAACCTTGCTGTGATAGTCAGTTAAGCTTGAATCTGTTAACAGAGATTATTTTAAGGTTCTTTCACCTAAATTGATCTATCAATGTTCCTCTTACATCCATGAACAGCAGCTTCCTGATGGTTTTCTGTATACTCAATAACATTTAGGTCTGTGTAAATTGACTTTGTCTTTATTATGAAAGCTTCACTAGACATTGCATTACAATTCATAATCCAGATTCCATGGTTTTTGATATTAAAAATGCAAAACGATTAGAGGTTTCATGTATGTTGGTTGGCACATGATGCATCAGAAGATGCCATAACTTGCCCCCACCCCATGCTGTTCCAGTCAATGGTACACTTTGCATGATCGGATCGATAGGACAGTGACCATAACATCTGTAGACCTTTGCATGCTCTCCTGTCATTCAGCCTTTAGGCCAGTTGCTCAGAGAATTTAGGAGATCAGCCTGTGTATGGCTCGCTTCAATCCTTTATTTAGAAGTGCAGAAATGGAAAAAGCCAGATGCTTCAAATGCTTAGTGTCAGGAGATAATTATTTTTCTTGCTTGGAACAAATCCTCCCAAACTGGTATTACATATACATATTAAGAATGTAGAGATTGGGGTTTTTCAACACATTCAGTGCCCAAGACTTGAATCAGAGATTAGACTGGAACCTTGAGATGGTTAGCACGAGCTAAACACTATTTGCATTTGGTTTTTCTTTCTATACTGTGTATAACCAGTATTCTTGGTGAGCAGTAAATTATGGCTCTTGCAATATTCTCATCTCAGAAATGTTTTTATCCTGTCCCTAGCAATGCTTTCTAAAATGGTTTTCTAAACATTTGCACGTGCTCTTTCACCATTAGCCAAAGTTCATCAACATATGCTACAGTGTATACAGTATATTTTATTTTGAAAATATTTTTACTTGTTTCTTTCTGACTCTCCAACCTCCTTAATGTAATTGTTAAATATGTCTTCTTCATTAAACAGCTCACTAGTACTTTCTTAGGTCTATTTAGGTTTCCTTTTTTAGAATGGAGCAGGCAAACTTGTACTCTTCTTTCTCACTTATGTTTGGGTCTTATGCTTATTTCTCCTTTCCCCATCTGTCTTTCCTGTTCCATATCTCCATCCCTTCCTATTCCTCCAGGTGCTGAAAGGATTCCCTGATTGCCTCCAGGCAGACATCTGTTTGCATCTCAACCGCACACTGCTTCATAATTGCAAAGCCTTCCGTGGGGCCACAAAGGGATGCTTGCGGTCACTGGCATTGAAATTCAGAACTACACATGCCCCTCCTGGAGACACATTGGTCCACTACGGAGATGTGCTGACAACTCTCTATTTTATCTCCCGTGGCTCCATAGAGATTCTACGAGATGACATTGTGGTGGCAATTTTGGGTAATAAAGTCCAGCTTGTTTCCGTGCATGGAAAAACTGAAACCTACCTACAAGGGTTTTCTGTAATGTAATAAGGGATGCACAGTAGTGAAAGTTCAAATTAACTTTTTACAGGAGTTGGATTTGGCCAAAATTTCATGTCATGGCAAACTGAATCTGAATCCTAAAAGTTCAGATTTATTTTTTCTCAAAATTTGATGTGCAAATTAGGGTTCTGATTCAGTTTGGTATTCCACCAAATTCTCTGGAGGATTAATAGTTTGGACAATTCCAAAGATAATGAGAAATCACCCTTTTGTTAATGCAGTTGGAGTTATATGCCTTGTACAATACTATGGGTTATGTTTCTGCCAGTCCAGTAACTGAAGATGAGCAGTCACCAATGGCCAGACCAGTGCAGTCAGAATCATAAAACGCTGAAAGTTAAGTAAAGGTGTTTTTGAAGGAAAGGTTTTAGGAAAAAGTTTCTCTAAACCTTGAGATTCTCTTTTTTCGGTTTAGGAAAGAACGACATCTTTGGTGAGCCAATTAACCTGTATGCCCGTCCTGGAAAATCCAGTGCAGATGTGAGAGCCTTGACATATTGTGACCTTCACAAGATACAAAGGGAAGACCTTCTGGAGGTCCTGGATATGTACCCAACCTTCTCCGACTGCTTCTGGAGTAACCTGGAGATCACTTTTAACCTCAGAGATGTGAGGAGGTTGTGGGAGATCAAGTGGTACAGATAGTATAGATGTGAGGCTGTGCAGGCTACTAAAGTAGATAAATTTAGTGCAAAACCAATGAGATTAGTGTGATTGCCTTCCCGCAGCTGCAGGGTGGAATTTAAATGACCAATATATATTAAAAGATGAAACATACATATATTGGGAGATTGTTTGAAGTTGAGCCTAGGTGTTTTGGAACAACATCTTACTACTGCTGTAGTCATAGCAAGGGAGTTATTAGGTACATGCATTGCAGTAATTGTGTATCTCTACCATAATCCTATAGGCAGACAGCATTCCCCGATCCCCTGGAAGCGAAGAGTATAACTGTACATACCGCCGCAATCGCAGATGCAAGCAGACAGGTCGGCGCCAGAAGAAGAATGGTAAGAAACAAGCAGCTATCTTATACAATCACAAACTCATACTCTCTTATTCACACTCACTGTAGCAGGTTGTTTCTCCATTAAACACTTAAACTGAACTCAAGACAATATAAGGGGTAAGTGCTAATTCTCTTCATTTTTCTTCCTCCAGAAGGGGTGGATGAGGTGAATTCAGACACAGAACAGTACCATACATACTCAGAACTCACCAACCTGCAGAGGCCGATGAGTCGGGAGCAGTGGGATGAAATGGGCAGTAGCACAACGCCGTGCTCCCAGACCAGTGATGACGAGACCAGGCCCCTCAATTCGGCACGAGGGGACATACAGCCCACTGCAGAGAAGCAAGAGTTTATTCCTGCTGTAGTAAATTTAGTCACAGCCAATATTAGTAGCAGGGAAAGGGGCAGGAAAGTTTTGGATAGCGTGGAAACATTTTCAGGTAAGTTTCCAGGTGGGGGTGGGCTGTTTTTGTGTTCTTGTCCTTTAATTGGAATCCACATATCGACCAAACCTCTGCCTAAACCATTCCTTTTATAAACTTGCTGTTTGTAGTTTGCAGCCCATCTTCTCTCTAGTAGCTTTCATCTATCACCCTACTCTTCCTTCTTGTGACTGCATCACCTGATAATCCTACCTCTTCCCCATGTTTATTGTCTGTTTCTGTTAGGGGTTGCATCTTTGTGCTGCTACAGTATTTAGTTTACATCTGTTTTCTTGAATATTTCACTACTTTTCTTCTTTCTCTCTCACTTTGAAGCTGCCCCTATTGAAGTTCCCAATTTGTTTAGTTTTTGGGGTGAAAGACACTCAGCAGGATGCTCAGAGACCCACCAGCACATTTCACTGGTGCACAATTCTTTGGAACCCCCACTTAGCCTAGATGACCAACCAGGAGTGATAGAATCCCGTCTGCAGCTTCTCCAAACACAATTAGAGAGGTAATTAATTGTTGGCTAAATCTTCTCAACTTCTGTCAGAGGCTCATCTTGTAGTTTCAGGCTTGCCGTCCGGTGACCATAAGCAGTCAGCAGTCGGATCTCTCTCTGGGCCTACCCAACTGATTTCTGTCCAGTTTGATCTTTCCATCTAACCAAGGGCCACATTGGCTAGTTGATGCAGTCCTCCCTCTGATGGCTCTTATTTACACCATTGGTGGATATATTGGGGAAAGTGCTTATGGCCAGATTAAGTTGTCATAGTCTACAGCCCTGGTACTCAATCCTGCTTACTCCTTTTCAGGTTGGAGACTAGGATGTCCTCCGATATTGGCATTATTCTGCAGCTGCTTCAAAGACAACTTTCCCAGATACCCCCTGCATACAGCCCAGTCTCCTCCAGCTCCCAGAACCTTGGGCTCTATCAAACAACATCCAAGAGCCTTGAGCCAGTAAAGAGCAGTCCTTCAATGGCCCCAGAGTCCCCTGTATCTTATATTCAGGTAAGTACTCATCATAACCTCGTTGTTTACTCTGCATCTTTATTATTCCCACTCTGAGTAAGCATTACATTATGCCAGGGGTGCACAGACTTTACTAATGAGCCACCTATTTTAATTGATGACACCTCATCAAAAGCTAGCACTGTAAGGGATTATAGTCTAACTGAGTTGTTGCTAGGCAATGATCTGCTGATTACTAGTTCAAAATCTAATGGTAGATCCTGATTTACCTTTTGGGGGATCTCTGCCCTATAGGCTGGAGTCCTAACTTAGAAAGATGTGGAAATAAACATTAAAAGTAGGTTTTAGGAACATTGTATGAAGAACACATTGGCTCATTCTGTACAAGTGTAGCTGGTTTCTGTACTTAGCTGCTGTTTTTCTGTCTCTGTCAGAGTCCTTGTCTGACTGATTACAATGACGTGGAGCCTTTGAACATTAAACCCAACACTTTAAATCTTCACACTGGTTCCCAAGAAACCTCAAGTGTCACCCCTGGGAATGGACACGCCCCATCCCATATTGGTCAACCTCCGGGAAACACTTCACAGTCAATGCATGGAGGCTTCAGATTTCCTTCTCTGCCTGAGAACTTGGAATGCCCCTCTTCTCCAGATAAAGAATTTCAAAGACACCTTTCAGACCCGGGACTTCCAGGAAGTTAGGGCCGGTGATGCTGCTTATTGGAGGAAAGCTTTTCCCTTGTGCGCGGGAGGGGAGGGGGAGAGAAAATTACCCCCCACCTACCCAACAGTCTATGCATAGAATAGAACTTTGTTAAAGGCCATGTCTGTTGGGTGATGAAGAACGACAGGAGCATACATCCCCATCTCCTAAATGATATGTTAGATACCCGCATTTTAAAATACACTAAACTTGTGTAAATGGTCCTGACCAATGCCATAGCTACAGGCCAGAACGGAGATCCCGCTTCAGAAAACGGCATTCCATGGTGCATTTTGCACCATATAGGGACGCTCCTATTAAAATAATGTTATACAACATAATATCGCATTTATAGATTATATATATATATATAATGTATATGATAATATTTGCTACTTGGAAATCTAAGATATGTGTAACTGCATGTGTGTAAAAAGGAAAGATAAAGTCATATATTCTTTTGCCTTCACTAGAGCCACCATAAGATTTGTATCCCTGACTGTCATGGATAGGGCTGCTGCCTCGCCCCATTAAAACAAAACATCTTTTGACTCCTATGAAAAGCTATACCAATGGGTTATATGTTTGCCAGTCCGGTAACTATGCTATGAAAGGGAACAAGATAGTGAAACATGGCACCTCTAGAATGGCCACTGTATTTCCAGTTCCTGTATGCTTTAAAACCTTTTCAGTACCAACAACTTTCACAGTTGAACTTATAACTCACTGCCACCTAGTGGCCAAACTAATTATATATTAAGTATTTAATATATATTGCCTCCTTACAGGCTGTTTGCTGGTATCTGCTGGGAAGTAAGGAAAAGCTTCCCCCAAGCCTAGCACATATCAGCCTATAATCTGGCAGCCCCTACACTTACAGTAGGTTACTGTACCCACTTACAGTGGGGTTTTTATGTGATCTGACCCTCCTACAGTAAGATTTGACCCTCCTACAGTAAGAAAACAGTAACAGCTAGGTTAAAGTAACCAGACTGCTAAGAGTGAGTGGGTTTCAAGCCATCTCTCCAGAAATCCAGTGTTGGTGTTACATCATCACTGGTTTCAGCTGCAAAATCCCCCTAGGAAAATCCACATGCTGCACGGCTGAAAACTACAGGTATGGGACCTGTTGTCCAGAAAACTCAGGACCTACGGTTTTCCAGATATGGGGATCCAAATTACGGAAAGTCTACTAAAAAATCACATAGACATTAATTAAACCCAGCTGAGTCTTTGCCTCCGATATACTTAATGCTTAATTAAAAAATGTGTACCGTTTATAAGAAACCTGACTGTATGTGGTGAAATTCTCCCTCCATTGTCAGACGGTCTCTAACTGCTCTGCCCCCGCCTTAATTCCTAGCCATGCACAACGCCAGTAGTTTTGTTTTTTTCCCTGTAGAGTAATCGCCAACTGTGTAGAGATTTGTATTGGATTTTATTTTTGCCTTTACATCCCCTTTACTGTTTCCAACTCCAGCTGCAGGGACAAAGATCATGGAGCCAGATTTAAACAGATAAACTGGGATTCTATTTGGAGGATTATTTTGCTGCAGCCACTGGTTCTGCAGAGTTGGAGAAAGTTTGTATTAAACAATAGAAAAACTATAAAATCCACATTAGATTACATGACAACACAGGACCCAGTGCAGTCTGTATATTCTGATTATTAATCAGTCTTGTGTATCGGCTTCTGGCAGATATTATCTGACTTGTGATGTTTTGATAATTTATGACGATCCCTAAGCTTAGCCCAGATCACACTGAGCATGTGCACAGTCTTGGTCTTGCAAAGATGTATAACAAAGTTACAAAATGACAGCCCCCTGTGGCCAACTTTGAAAGCATAAATCATTTGTTTGATTAGGCTTGTTTATGTTTAGTATACAAAATATAGCATTTCTAGCCTTATTCTATTTTAGACTTTCCTTGCCCTTTAATCAAATTTCCAGGTGCCAATATGCTTAGATGTATGTACATCATGACATGGATGAAAACATTTACCTTTTAGGATATTTTAGGATATACATTGGTGGGGCACAGAGAGGTTGGTACTTGCCTGACACCAGGCTCATAATTACACAGATTACCCAGATATCATCAAACAGTCTCATGCTATTGCGAGAAAGGTATGAATTCTACCTAACTGCTTACCTTGCTGCTTCCTAGCATCCCCCTTCACCAGGCATCCGATACAATATGTAGAGTAATGACACTGGCTCCTGCTGCCCTGGATCACTACTGGAATACAGTTTGCAGGGTCTGGATTAAAAGCACAAACAAAAACAAAGTTATTTCTGACCCAGCGGCACATCGGAATGAGAACTGCCCCCGAGGGTTGGAATAATAGTGACTCCATCGAGTGCTAATTAGCAGTTCCCAGAATGCGCTGCTTTTGTTATTGTGATCGCTGGCATATTTTATGACTGTAGCAACTTCAGATTCTGCAGCTGTTGCTGTTTGTTCATATGTTTCATACACTCGCAGACAAACCAAAATTTTAGGAAAAAAAATAGTGAAACTTTTACTTTGGAGTTTAATAAACATGCATTTTTGCCAAAGAGAAACCTATTTTTCTGTCAACAGGGCTGTGCGTGATATTGAGCTCACCATTGGGCTGTGGGAAGGTACAGGACTCTCTAGCAAGAGAGTGTAATAGCTAGGGTTACCACCTAGCCGGTATTTTACCGGCCTGGCCGGTATTTTTGAAGGTTGATCCTAATGTTATTAATAGGAAGAAAAGATAAATATATAGGAAGGCCGGTATTTTTTTCAGGAAAAGGTGGCAACCCTAGTAATAGCTCAGCCTGCAAAGTCCTATACATAACAAACAACCCTGCCCCTACCCTTTAATAGTGACTGTAAACACTACTGGAAATCCTTATACATTCTTTTAATTTACAGGGCAGCCGTATTTAAGGCAGAGAACAATCAACCTTCACAAAGGCCACCTTTTAATCCTTACAACCCCTATATATCCCTTCAGACAATGGGCCTTGTGTTGTGTGAGACTGTAGCTCTCTGCCCCTTGGAGCATCTATAAAATCCAAGCCATAAAGCATATCCAGACTGTTTCATATTCCATAACCAAGGAAAAGAATTAAACATTCTCAAAAACTAGCAACAGGTAAACTATTCAGACAACAGGCATCATTTTTTTTTCTTGAACAGATCTAGTGAATACGGGTATGGGACCTGTTATCCAAAATGCTCAGGATATGGGGCTTCCCGGATAATAGATCTTTCTGTAATTTGGATCTTCATACCTTAAGAAAATCATGTAAATATGAAATAAAATAGGCTGGTTTTGCTTCCAATGAGGATTAATTATATCTTAGTTGGGATCAAGTACAAGCTACTGTTTTATTATTACACACAAAAAGGAAATTATTTTTAAAAATGTTGATTATTTGGATGAAATTCAGTCTATGAGAGTTAGCCGTTTCGAGTTTTATGGATAACGGGTTTCTGAATCATATACCTGTACCAGCAAGAAATGCATTGGAAAAGAATAAGTGCCTTGAAATATAAAACCGCAAGAGGGCACCCTTACACCATGATGCCCCCAAACAATCATTGTGTATCTATTGTATAAATCTAGACCAGGGGTGTCCAAACTGCGGTCCCAGGGCCAAATGCGGCCTGGGATGGATATGAATGCGGCCGAGCTTAAAAGTTTGGACACCTCTGATCTAGACTTTCTTGTAAACAATTTCACTTTTGACATATATATCTACCTGTGAAGTTGCTGCATGTGGATATTACACTGTTATCCAATGGCAGAAGGGAAAGATGCAGTATGGCGCTGGAAAAAAGTGAAAGGGACATTATTCTAAAAAGCACAGACAAATAAGAGGGGAAAAATGACCTTAAAGAAAAACTATGCAGAAGAGCAAGATACAAAGAAAGTACAAGAAAAAAATAAAAAAATGCAGTGGCAATGCAAAGAAGAACGAGAGGTGAGAGTGTTGGTCATATATGTGTTATAGGATTGTAAGTCAGTGCACTACAGCATGGATACTTCAGATGTTGCTGCAACCATCTTACTTTAAGACATCTCTGTTGGATCTTATAGTCTGAGGTCCCTGTGTCAGTAACACATATTATATTAACATTTCTAAGGAGTCAATTAACTTATGCAGAACAAACCCATACAAACAAAGTAACCTGGGTGCAATCAAACGAGATTCAGTCACATGTAGGTAGGCATACCTCCCAACATTTTGGAAGTAAAAAGGGGACAAAAAAATTTGGCATGCATAGCATAGGGAAATTTCGACCACGCACATTTTTTTTGTGGTCACACCTCCTAATTACCATATTTAGTTTACAAAAATTTGGCAGGTTATAAAAGTTTGAAAATATTTCTCCTTATCTAAACAGTTATAATTATTTCTTGTCTTATCTCAAATCTTTTTTGCACCAGTTAGCTGTTCTGGACTCTCTGTTAAAAGCCAATTAAGTTAGAAACGTTGTTTCTTTTTCTGGCTGTTCAGTGCAGAGAAAAGAGGGACTGTCCCTCTGAAAATGGAACAGTTGGGAGGTATGGTGGCTGGTGGTGGGGCAGGAAGAAAAGGGGCGGGCCATTACAGTAAAGGGAGGGTCATGTTGTAAAAAGGGTGGGGTCAAGGCACGCAATAGACGAAGGCAGGTTAGGGATGCCACCTTTTCCTGAAAAACATACCGGCCTTCCTATATATATTTATCTTTTTTCCTATTAATACCATTGGGATCAACCATCAAAAATACCGGCCAGGTGGCAACCCTAAGGCAGGTTGAGAAGCCATCTAGAAGATAAGTTTGAGCAAATTGGGGGTGGGCCAAGGGCATTTGTTAGGGGTATTACACATTTACCGGCAGCATTGCCAGTATTTTTGATGGTTGATCCCAATGTTATTAATAGGGGAAAAAGATAAATATATAGGAAGGCCGGTATTTTTCTCCAGAAAAGGTGGCACCTGGCCGGTAAAAATGATGCTTGATGCCAGTTACTAATAGGGTTGCCACCTTTTCTTTAAAAAAATACCGGCCTTCCTATATATTTGGCTTTTTTTCCTATTAATAACATTGAGATCAACCATCAAAAATACCGGCCAGGTGGCAACCCTAGTTACTAATAGGAAAGAATATAGGAAGGCTGTTTTTTCCTGAAAAGGTGGCAACCCTACTACTAGGGTTGCCACCTTTTCCTGAAAAAAATACCGGCCTTCCTATATATTTATCTATTCTTCCTATTAATAACATTGGGATCACCCATCAAAAATATCGGCCAGGCCGGTAAAATACCGGCCAGGTGGCAACCCTACCTACTACGCATACCTCCCAACTATCCCTTTTTCAGAGGGACAGTCCCTCTTTTGACAGCTCAACCCGCAGTCCCTCATTTGTACTGGAAAGTCCCTCTTTTCTCTGCACTGAACAAAGTTTCTAACTTCATTGACTTTTGGCAGAGAGCCCAGAACAACTAACAGGTGCAAATAAGATACTCTGTAACAATTTTGATATAAGAAAATAAGTAATAAAAAATAAGTAATTGTAACAGTTTATAAAAGGAAAAATATTTTCAAACTTTCACAACCTGCCAAATTTTGTAAAATAAACATGGTAATTAGGGGGTGTGGCCACAAAAACATGCATGGTCAAAAAATGACACCACGGCGCGCTGTGTGGGAAAAAAATATTTGTCCTTTGTTTTACTTCCAAAATGTTGGGAGGTAAGTAGTCACATGTACCCCATGCTCCTATCACTAGATGGACATCAAATCCCTTTTGGCCTGCCCAGACCTAAATTGCCTTGCATTACTGTTCTTTCACTCCCCACTCACTTTTCAGTAACTTGTTATGGTAACTAGGGACAACGCCCAGAAAACAGGGACGTGGCTAGAATCCAAAATGAACAGGAGATCAAAAACGTCAAAACCACTGACAGTCCCTGCAATGTAAAGACAAAAGGGAACCAAAAAAAACATTGCTTTTCAGAGGGAGTCATAGGTTTGTAACAGGAAATGCCTTTGTTTGCGGTCCAAGCCTCTCTCTGCTACAGGATGTCCGCTCCCATACACCAATGAGAGCGCACTGGAAATCTGACAAACAGGAAATTAAGCGGCATAATCCAATCAGATCTCGGGAAAAGAAAAAAACTACTGTTTACGGTCGTAACCAATCAAAGCGTGTTGGAAACGGCGAATCATCTGCGCTGTACTGAGAAAGGCATTGTGTTCGTCTGGACGCTCCTATTGGCTGGTGTTTTGTTACCAACAAGCGGCGGAGAGCTCGTAGGCGATTGTGTCCCGGTAACGGTGTCTGTAAAGCAGCCAAGCCATGTCCCTGCACGGGAAACGGAAGGAGATTTATAAGTACGAGGCGCCATGGACCGTCTACGCGATGAACTGGAGCGTGAGGCCGGACAAGAGGTTCCGCCTGGCGTTGGGGAGCTTTGTTGAGGAGTATAACAATAAGGTGCCTGAGAATATGCGCCCTGTGTCTGTGGATGAGCAGTCGCCCCTTCAGCTGCATCATGCATGTGGGAGGGTTTCACTACATTTCCCAGCATGCCCAGTGAATACTGTTGTGTTTCTGTCTGTGTGTGTCTGTCTTTGTTTATGTCTGTGTGTTGGACAGATGGCAGTAGCCTCTTTGATCAAAGGGTAAGTAAACCCTTATACAGTCATTTTATACCCATTTATATAGGCAGTGATTTGACCCTCGTTTGGACTGTGTGTGCTTTAGAGGGGGGGGGGGGATGTCACACTGCTGCCTCCCAAGCAGGGACCCCAAATCCCAAGTGGAGTTGTAAAGACCAGTGCTGCTGACCCTAGGCCCCCACTGCCTGGGGCTCATGCCAACACGTGCGAACAGTCACAACTGGGGGGCAGAACAACATCGGGATATGGGTTGGACTAGGGGTAGGCAAAAGAGTAGGTACATGCCTGGCACCCTCCCTGCTTTGTGCCTCCCCTGAGTTCCAGTCCTGGTAAATCACAATCACAGCAGGATTTTTAGAGGAATGATTTTTGTGGAAGAGGAGGGGACTGGAGTGTGAAATGTCTGAGTGAAAACCTCTATCATGATGGTCAGTGGCAGATTTATTACATTTGGGCCCCTAGGCTACACCCACACAGGCTCCTCTTCTAGGCTACTGCTGGGTCCAGGTGTGTGTGCAGATCCCGGTGTGTGTGCAGATGTGTGTGTGTGTGGATCCCGGTGTGTGTGCAGATGTGTGTGTGGATCCCGGTGTGTGTGCAGATGTGTGTGTGTGTGTATCATGGTATGGGTCAGGTTCAGTGCACATGTCTGCCTTCTTCTCCCGGGGGCAGGTGCTCCTGACCAGAACCAGCAGTGCAAGTAAATATAACTGAAATAGAAATAAATGAACACTAGTTAGTTTGTCCTTGATCACACTGGGTCTCTAGGCTATAGCTGTGCATGTATCCTGGACTAGATCACAAGTGTGCTGCTCTCATGATGGGCTTTTCTATACCTAATAGATATTTGACCCATTATTTTGGCAAATACAAGTCAGTCTGGCTGTCAGATGCCCCCCACTTTTAGACGTAGACTTGTCTGGAGAGACTGCCAGCAGGTTGTATCATTTAATGTTTGGCATGCTTTACCCACTTCTTCTATTAACTGCACATTTGCTTCATGCAGGCCCTCCATCAGGAATAACAGGGCCCCATACTACTAAGTTAGCAGGGCCCCAATTACTAGCCCATAGGCCACCTGGACCCCTTGCGGAGGGTTCTGACAGCAAGAAGAATGGGGCCCCAATGAAAATAAAAGGCCCCTGAACACACCCCTCATTTTTTGCAGGGCCCAATTATTATCCCACTAATCACCTAGGCCCCAGGTAGTAGAATGGATAGAGTAAGAGGTCCTTTCTTTCTGATTCACCCAGTTTGGTCCCACCGTAATGTAGTTGATCCTCTCCTCTTGGGTTGCCACAGGTCTAATTGTTTGGCCAAATAATCAGTTCAGTCCAATTTAGCCAAGTTGCCAAATCAAGAAAACGCCACTCATTTGGTGACCTCACAGGAGGAATGTTAATGATTTGTAGCCCAAGCTCAGGGCAGTTGAGCAATGGCTGCTGTGTAAATGGTAATGACTGGAAGTTGTTGCAGCGCAGATGTTGGTTTTATTTTGTATTCTGCCACTGTCTGTATTAACCAACCTATTGCTCCGGAACTGATTATATTTTTAGGTCCAGCTGGTAGGACTGGATGAAGAAAGCTCTGAATTCATTTGCCGAAATACATTTGATCACCCGTATCCTACAACGAAGCTTATGTGGATCCCTGACACCAAGGGAGTTTATCCGGATCTGTTAGCCACCAGTGGGGACTACCTGCGGGTCTGGAGGGTAAGTGGCACGGCCGTGAATCATCACAGACCCAAAATGTGGGCACCCAACGGAGAAGTAGCATTTGAGATTAGTGCATTGTTAATGAGCAATGAATTCTGGGAGCGGTGCCCATATTTAAGTGATTCTGTTTGTTCCTTATCACAGGTCGGGGAGACAGAGACCCGTCTAGAGTGTTTGTTAAACAACAACAAGAACTCTGATTTCTGTGCCCCCCTCACCTCGTTTGATTGGAATGAAGTAGACCCCAACCTGCTGGGTAAGGCTTGCTTTGTCATCACAATCTGTTTAGTTCGATGAAACACAGTTAGATGGTAAACAAGCCATTCGTAGGGTTAGCTGGAGTTGCCATGTGTGTATGTTCCGCATATTGACACATGGAATAGGTTTGTCCTGAAACAGTAGTAGGAATGCAGCGAATCTGGGATTAGGCCTATTTCACCAGGATTCATATTCGGGAATCCTTGTGCCTGGCTGAACCAAATCTGAATCCTAATTTGCATATGCAAATTAGAGGCAGGAAGGGAACAAAACAAAGTTATTTTCCTTTCTTGCTCCTAATTTGCATTACATGTGTGTTGGGATTCAGTGCGGTATTTGACCGAATCTTTCACAAAGAATTTGGTAGAATCCAAATGAGTGAATTTGATGCATCCCTAAACAGTAGCAATACAGCACAATTCTAATAGACTTTAGTGTCCCAGCCAGGGAAAATCGGACAACCCTTCTTGCACTAGGACCTACTATTGTGCGTATAGGACTGGACAATAACATGATTTCCTTCCAACTTCAGGTACGTCAAGTATTGACACAACATGCACAATCTGGGGACTGGAGACTGGACAGGTCCTCGGAAGGGTTAATCTGGTGTCCGGACATGTGAAAACACAGCTTATTGCCCACGACAAAGAGGTGAGGAGCCCTCGCTTTATTGTAGGAACATGATCATGGGAAGGGATTTATGGAATATATCATGAATGAGCTTCTGTAATGTGTCCTCGTTACATAAGGAGTAACCTTTAAAATCTCTCATTACTTGGCACTGGGGCTTCTTTTACTGCTTTCCTTCCACTGGATGCATTGCTGTAGTGATATTTTAAAGGGGTGGTTCACCTTTAAGTTAACTTCATAATAAAATGGCCAATTCTAAGTAGGGATGCACCGAACCAGGATTCGGTTCTGGATTCAGACAGGATTCGGCCTTTATCAGCAGGATTCGGATTCGGCCGAATCCTTCTGCGTGGCCGAACCGAATCCGAATCCTAATTTGCATATGCAAATTAGGGCCAGGGAGCTAAATCACGTGACTTTTTGGCACAAAACAAGGAAGTAAAAAATGTTTTCCCCTTCCCACCCATAATTTGCATATGCAAATTAGGGTTCGGATTCGGTTCGGTATTCAGCCAAATCTTTCGGGAAGGATTCGGGGGTTCGGCCGAATCCAAAATAGTGGATTCGGTGCATCCCTAATTCTAAGCAACTTCCCTTGTTTTTCATTATTTATTTATCATTATTTCTTCTGACCCTTCCCAGCTTCAAGATGGATGTCGCTGGCCCCATCTAAAAAAAAAAGCAAATGCTCTGTAAGGCTACACACTATTCAAGACTCTTATTCAAAGCAATGCATGGTTACTAGGGTAATAAGAACCCTAGCAACCCGATTGTTTATAATTCAAATTGAACTGCTGCTGACTAAAAAGCGAAATAACTCAAATATCTTTATTAATAAAAAAAAAAGGGGGAACAACCCTTTAACAGCACAGATACGCTATTCATATAACAGTGCTTAGAGGATCTCCAAATGCCTTGTATGTATATATATATACAATTCGATATTTTAATCTATGCCTATCATACAATTATCTTTCCCCTCCCCAGGTCTATGACATTGCATTCAGCCGTGCAGGAGGAGGTAGAGACATGTTTGCCTCAGTAGGGGCAGATGGTTCCGTACGAATGTTTGACTTGCGCCACCTGGAGCACAGCACAATCATCTATGAAGACCCCCAGCATCATCCCTTACTTCGACTGTGTTGGAACAAGCAGGATCCCAACTATCTAGCAACCATGGCCATGGATGGAATGGAGGTGAGGAGGGGACACTCATATATGTTGCAGGATGTGCATGATGATTCCTTTAAAGAACAAGTAAACGTTTTTTTTTTCTATCTCTAAATTTGCTCTAAACAG
>CM044448.1:5993676-6025742 GCA_024363595.1 Xenopus borealis
CACATATTGTATTTACTTAGTAAATCATTTTAGGTATGATTGGTGCCCTTTAACAGTGAGGGTAGGTTTCTCTAAGTGGGTTTTTAGAGATTTCTTGAAAGCTGAAAGGTTGGGAGAAGGTGGGACAGACCGTGGGAGAGAATTCCAGAGGAGGGAGCAGCCCTTGCAAAGTGTTGAATGTGAGTATGTGAGGAGGTAATGAGAGAAGAGTTGAGTAGCAGGTCAGTAGAGGAGCGTAGTAAGCGGATGGGTGAGTATATGGAGATGAGTTCAGAGATGTAGGGAGGGGCAGAGTTATGAAGTGCTTTGAATGTCAGGGTCATTAATTTGAATTTAATTCTGAAGGGGAGTGGAAGCCAGTGCAGGGATTGGCAGAATGGTATGGCAGAGGAGGAGCGGTTACTGAGGTGTATAAGCCTAGCGACAGTGTTAATTATGGACTGGAGAGGGGACAGTCTCTGGCAGGGAAGGCCAATTAAAAGTGGATTGGATTGGGATTGGATTATGGATTGGGTTATAAAAAAAATATCTAAATCTTTGATGATCCGGAGGAGCACCATCAAATCCATCATCTTCAAATGGAAAGAACATGGTTCCACAACAAACCTGCCAAGAGGGGGCTGCCCACCAAAACTCTCAGACCGGGAGGCAAGGAGGGCATTAATCAGCGGGCAGCACAGAGAACAAAGGTAACCCTGAAGGAGTTGCAGAGTTCCACAGCAGAGACTAGAGTATCTGTCCATAGGACCACAATAAGACGTACACTCATAGCAACCATGCGCCAAAATGCCAGAAATTGTGGAGGGGAAGGAAGAGGATCCGAAGAATACGAAGAGCCAGAAGATGGCACCCATGAGCTCCTCTGCACTTACTCTGCACCTATACGTGACTAATGAATTAGCGGCACTATCAGGGGTAATCACCTACTCAGTGGGGAAAGCAGGGAAGGGGGTTATGTAGGGGTTTTTATTATTTGGGGATTTAGTTATCCTTTAAGTCTATGAAAATATAAAAGCACCAGGACCACAATCTGGGTTTATTTAGGAGGATTTTTTGGTGCCGGAAAGCAACTGATTTTGTAGTACAATCATGGGAAAAAGGAGAAAGAAACCCTGCACAGCCCCCTCCATCCCAACCACCAACAAGGAAACCTCCCAGAATGATCTCCTGTACCTGATTAGCCCTCAACTTGTCCTTTAAACTAGGGATTTTGTTCTGTTTTAATCCAAATGCCAATCACTTAACCATCCAAATTCCATCATGGCCTGAGGCTGTAATGCAGATACAGGGATCTCCCACTACAGTATATTCTGTATAATCTCTGCCATAAAGCGAGGCAGAAAGGACAGAATGGCAGTCGCATCAGAGAATTTCCTCCCCATGGAAACATTATCATTTTTTTTTAGGACTAAATAATTACAATATTACTCATGGTTTTAATTTACAAATACGACGCCACGAGCCAAGACAGAAAACGCAGTCTAATTGATTTCATTTTTTTTTTCCGCTCATGGATTTTCCTCTCTCCTATTTAATATTCCCTGAGACGCCTCCGCTGTTTGTTTTCTTATTGGCTGCACAGAACCCTGGAGCGCTGCTTCCGCCCACTAACTGGACTCTGTGCGCAGAAATCTCAGTAGTGAGGTTCTGCAGAATTGCCTGTACAGATATAGGGACCCTTTATCCAGAATGCTCTGAATTACATAGACTCCATTTTCATCAAATGATTCAAATTTAAAAAAAAAGAAAACAATTTCCTTTTCCTCTGTAACAATAACACATGGAATTCAAAAATAAGCCCCTGCTTTGAGGCACATCCAAGGGGTTGAGGAGCAACATGTTACTCACAAGCTACTGGTTGGGGATCACTGATCTAAAGGGAAGAAGGACAATATAGCATGGGGCTAGACATATTGACAATTTCGCAGCTGCCCTCAGTCATGTGACTTGTGCCTGCACTTTAGGATGGAACTGCTTTCTGGCAGGCTGTTGTTTCTCCTGGATTTTACTATTGAGTGCTGTTCTTAGATCTACTAGGGAGCCGTTATCTTGTGTTAGGGAGCTGTTATCTGGTTACCTTCCCATTGTTCTGTTGTTAGGCTGCTGGGGAGAAAAAGGGAGGGGTGATATCACTCCAACTTGCAGTACAGCTTTAAAGAGTGACTGAAGTTTATTAGAGCACGAGTCACATGACTTGAGGCAGCTGGGAAACTGACAAAATGGCTAGCCCCATGTCAGATTTCAAAACGAAATACAAAAAAAAATCTGTTTGCTCTTTTGAGAAATGGATTTCAGTGCAGAATTCTGCTGGAGCAGCACTATTAACTGATGCATTTTGAAAAAAAAAACATTTTTTCCCATGACAGTATCCCTTTAAGCCTAAATTCCTCTTCACTCGGGAAAATGAAATAAGGTTTCCAAAATATCCAGAGTGGATCATGACCTCCCTAATGACTCTTTCATTTTCACTCATTAAATCAGTGCCAGGCCCCTCCCAGGAACCAGTTCGCTAATTAAACCTTTCAGATAATGAATAATTAACCCTGCGCTCTAATTAACGCCAGTGACTCTGCTATAGATTGCCACGAATAATATGTAACGTGTTGCATTGGAAATCGTGGTTTCCACAGCAAATGTCATTAAAGGGGTTGTTCACCTTTGAGTTACCTTTTAGTATAATGTAGAGAGTGATATTCTGAGACAATTTGCAAAATTGGTTTTCATTTTTTATTGTTTGTGGTTTTATAGTTATTTAGCTTTTTATTCAGCAGCACTCTAGTTTGCAGTGTCAGCAATTTGGTTTCTAGGGTACAAATTACCCTAGCAACCCTGCATTGATTTGAATAAGAGACTGGAATATGAATAGGAGAGGGACTGAATAGAATGATAAGTAATAAGTGGCAATAACAATACATTTGTAGCCTACAGAGCATTTGTTTTTAGATGGGGTCAGTGACCCCCGTTTGAAAGCTGCAAAAAAAACAGAAGAAAATTGCAAATCATTAAAAAACTATGAAAAATAAATAATGAAGACCAATGGAAAAGTTTCTTAAAATTGGTCCTTCTACAAAATACTAAAAGTTAATTTGAAGGTGAACCACCCCTTTAAACACAAAAATATAAAATGTATTTATAAACAGGTTTCTAATGTTTCTAAGGTTTTATCCTCACTTTCATCCAGCCTATTGGGTTCATTTACCGTTTAAGTGATTTTTTTTCCTGCAAACTTAAGGTATGAAGATCTAAATTACAGAAAGATCCCATATCAGGAAAACTCCAGATCCCGAGCGTTCTGGATAACAGGTCCCAGACCTGTACTGCTGTTGCTTTGTATGTGTTAGGACACTGCTGAACACAAGGTGGCGCTGGAAGTATATAAAAAGTTGAAACTTTTTTTTTTTTTGCATGAAGAAGAATGTATATTATAACCCTGTATTTATATTATACAAAAGAATTAAACCCAAGAATCTGTGGTCCCTGGGTAGGGGGGACAACAGGTATAGCAAGACCAGGTGGCAACATTAATGCTTTATAACTGGGGGCTCAAGGTGGAGCTTTTATGGCTAAATACCCAGAATCACCCTCCTTGCTGTCTTTGTGCCATTAGTTTAAGTTTGACTGTTGAGGTGGGCTTCACTGGGGTGTGAAAAACCCCAAAACTAGGGTTGGACTAGACTGGGGCCAACCAGGTCTGCTTTCTCAGTGGTCCCTCTCCAAACCCATGCACCGCCCCACCATGCTCACATTACCTGGGCCCACCGGGGTTTTTCCCAGTGTCCCGCCAGCCCAGTCCGACCCTGCCCCATACCATAAGGGTTAAAGCTTAAAGCTTACCCAGGTCTAGTAACCCATAGAAACCAGATTCAGATTCTTGCTTTTAAACAGCTGCTGATGCGTTGTTATGGGTTACTAGTAGGGATGCACCGAATCCAGGCCATTTTCAGCAGGATTCTGATTCAGCCGAATCCTTGCACATGGTGAACCGAATCTGAATCCAAAAAATCATGTGACTTTTCGTCACAAAACAAGGAAATGAACACATTTTTACCCTCTGCCTTGCTAATTTGCATATGCAAATTAGGGTTTGGATTTGGTTCGGCATTCAGCCAAATCTTTTGCAATGGATTCGGGGGTTCGGCCAAATCCAAAATAGTGGATTCGGCGCATCCCTAGTTACTAGACCTGTAGCAATCAGTGCACTCTAAAAATCTTATATCTGTGCCTTCCAGAAACCTTTGCCTTTCCATTATAGTCTCCTGGAATTTCATAGACCCTGTGCAAAGGCAAGAAGCCCAGTTAATAGAAACGTTGATGCCAATGCCATGAATAATGAGAACAGAAAAGCCAGTCAATGTGGCTACCCACACACTGGCGCAAGCATGGGGGCGGCTGAAAGTGAGAAGCAGGGCAGCATTGTGTGAAGTGTATTAGACGGTGAATACAAGTGTAAGAGGCGGTGACTGGGGTCTCACATACGCACTCACCAAGACGTGGCAAATGTGAGCCGACAAGGCGTCTGCCCTTTGGGAGTTGAAATCTTTCAATTATGCAGTTGTACATGGAATAAATGAGTGGCACGTCCTGGTACCTCAGTGCATTTTATATTTGCATGTACTTGGGGGTGAGTGGGAGAACCGTGCAGGGAAAAGTCACTTTTACTACTGTAACTGAGCAAATGGGAAACATAATAAACAATAGGTTGGTCTCAGGTTGGTCTCAGGGCTGTATCTAGGCATAGGTAGGAGAAGCACCTGTCTAGGGTGGAAATAATCAAAGTGGTTCAGTCTTAAACCAGCTCCTTGTGTCTCCTCCATTCCCATGGCAAGGGGGTCTGCGCCCACCACTAGACTTGGGTCAATAAAACCTTGGCGCTTCCAGAGCTAGTTGGCAGTTTTCTGACCTGTGTACAGGGCCCACCCAACAGCCAAATATCAGACAGATTAGAAAATAGCGTAGAAGCACATCGGCACAGGGAGGTCTTCTCCTCCTGACGGGTCTCCCTACCTTCCCATTATGATCTAATCATTGGCAAAATAAGAAGATTATCCTGATTTGGCCCATCATGTTGGTAGCTTGAGATCTGCCATCCTTGTAGTGTATGCCCACTTCAACTCTTCCGTATAGTGGGTCATGGTATTATGGTGGACCATTGCCTTCAAAGCACCCTAATCTGTCTCTGGTTAGACTTCTTTTTCTACTGAATGTAGATGAGGGATTTATAATCCCAAGCCATACAAATGAAATAAATATGGGGGGTTGTACACAAGGACAACCTCCTGCTGTCTCCTACATATGCCTAAATATTCATAGCATTGAAGGTCTATCTGTGGCCAGGCTCAGAGTAGACCCACTGCACCTGTGACTCTTCCCATTGATGTTGTTCTTTCTGAGGATAAAGACATTTTCTGATGTGACACATTTACAGGTCAGCTAGAAGCTTGATTGGGAGGATCCTAGTTACTGCTTCTTCTGTTCTGCTGAGCCATGATGCTGAATAGACTTTGGAGGGGGGCATACAGGGGGCTAAGCATATAAAAGCCTGGGAGGGACTCGGCTAAGTATGAGGAATTTAGTAGGGGGGATACGAGCTAGGGGGCTGGAGAGAATGAGATAGTAGGTGAGGCAGCTTTGCAGACAGAGTGAGATCACACAAGGAATGTTTAATTAACAGATCTCTAAGAGTTACAAAAATAGAGGGAGAAAGTTTATAACTCTACTGATAAAATAAAATCTATGATCTTAACCTCACTCTTATTTCCATGCAGTTGGCCAATTACACCCCATGGCTAAGGGGTTTTGGAGTCCTTGGTCACAGAAATGCATCCAGCATGTGGGCTTTCCATTTGGGCAGTTCATTTATACCTTATTATGGGCATCATTGGTCTTTGACCCAACATCTACCATGGTGTTTGTTTGTTTCTATGATCATTACAAGGCATTTCTGCTCATGGCACTCTATTGCACTGAATTGTGCTTATTTAAGGGATACCGTCACGTGAAAACATGTTTTTCTCAAAATGCACCAGTTAATAGTGCTAATCCAGCAGAATTCTGCACTGAAATTCATTCCTCAAAAGAGCAAACAGATTTTTTTTATATTCAGTTTTGAAATCTGACATATTGCCAATTTCCCAGCTGCCCCCAGTCATGTGACTGGGGCCTGCACTTTAGGATGGAACTGCTTTCTGGCAGGCTGTAATTTCTCCTACTTAATGTAACTGAATGTGTCTCAGTGGGACCTGGATTTTACTATTGAGTGCTGTTCTTAGATCTACCAGGGAGCTGTTTCTTGTGTCATGGAGCTGCTATCTGGTTACCTTCCCATTGTTCTGTTGTTAGGATGTTAGGGGGGGGTGTGATATCACTCCAACTTGCAGTATAGCGGTAAAGAGTGATTGACGTTTATCAGAGCCCAGTCACATGACTGGGGGCAGCTGGGAAATTGACAATATGTCAGATTTCAAAATTGAATATAAAAAAATCTGTTGATCTTTTACAAAATGGATTTCAGCACAGCTGGAGCAGCACTATTAATTGACGCATTTAGAAAAAAATAAGTTTTCCCATGACAGTATCACTTTAAGTAGAATAAGGAGCATTTCCCTTGCTTTAAAGGGCAAGGAAAGGCAAATAAATAAAATCCCATTTTTACTTTCTTTAATGAAAAAGAAATCTATCTCCAATATACTTTAATTAAAAAATATGTACCGTTTTTATAAGAAACCTGACTGTATGCAGTGAAATTCTCCCTTCATTTACTGCTGTGGATAGGAATTGTCATACAGTCCCTAACTTCTGGCAGGGAAACAATCATACTTATAAACAGCAGGGGGAGCCCCTGCCTTACTTACCAGCCATGCAGAACTCAAGCAGCTTTGTTTTTTAATCATTTATGATGATCCCTAAGAAGCCCAGACCACACTGAGCATGTGCACAGTCTTGGTCTTGCAAAAATGTATAACAAAGTTACAAAGTTACAAGATACAAAACTTTGAAAGCATAAATCATTTGTTTGATTAGGCTTGTGGTGCAGTAAGTTCATGTTTATGTTTAGTATACAAAATACACCATTTCTACCCTTATTATATTTTACACTTTCCTTGCCCTTTAATTTGGGAGTGGACAGAATTTATGCCAATATTGGTACTTATCACATGGTAAATTAGCAACCCCCCTTCATATTGGACTGGCTACATAACTAAAATAAACAAAGTCAACCATTGGCTTTTGAGCTGTGCATTTCAGCACCATGGATAGTCAGCACCATGGATAGTTGGCACCATGGATAGTCGGCGCCATGGATATTCAGCGCCATGGATAGTCAGCACCATGGATAGTCGGCACCATGGATAGTCACCACCATGGATAGTCAGCACCATGGATAGGCAGCACCATGGATAGTCAGCACCATGGATAGGCAGCACCATGGATAGGCAGCACCATGGATAGTCAGCACCATGGATAGGCAGCACCATGGATAGTCACCACCATGGATAGGCAGCACCATGGATAGTCAGCACCATGGATAGTCAGCACCATGGAGAGCAACAGGAGGAGAGCATTGGAAACATTTGCAGAGGGGACATATAAACCTTCCATAGCAGCACCACCCCACCAACATCTTACAGGACTACAGCTCCCAACATGCTTCCAATTATTATCCAGGTTGAAAGCATGATGGACACTTTAGTCCAGGAACTTCAGAGAAGGATTCTAGAATCATCCTTGCACAAACATCCCTTTCCCAAAAGGTCCACTTAATGTATCAGGATCCATCAGCGAGTCTCCTCATGCTGTGGCCAGAAATAGGGGTGGGTAGTAGAGACATAGGGTGCATCTTGGGGGCACTAGGGTGTTAGACACATGTTATTGCCACGTATTGCAGTGCAACATGGAGATGGAGTGGCAGAGATTGGGCTGGGAGAAAGGTTGCAAGGATGCCAAGAGAGAGGGGGAAGGAGGTGGTTTTGCCAAGTGGGTTGGGGCAGAAATGGGGCATCCTTGTCTTTAGCACAGTTACCTCTGGGTCTGAAAATAATTCTATTTGGGCATTCAAAGCTTGAAAGCAATGGTTTAGTGATATTTCAGAGAGTATGAAGAAAAGAGATTCGAGTTTTAAGGTGCAATGTTGCTTTCAGAATGAATTTCTGTTTCTGTGCCTGTTATGCTTTAACCCTGGAGTATACTGGGAGTGACACAAGATCAGTTTCTTCTTTAAGCTAACGCGGCCCTTTAAGTCGATGCCACTTTTCTAGGCTTTATAGTGTGAGCCAGGTAATCAAACTCAGTGTAAAAACAGAAGAAAATTGAATTTATAACTGAATCATCAGGAGAGACGGTAATTACATTCCTGCAAACCACCCGGCAACACTGACATCTTGTCTTGCGCTTCTTGTTTCTGCTGCTGATTGTCTTTTCTGACAATCTATTAAATCAACTTCTTCAGACTTTTGAGACAGAAAAATGATATTAACAGCTGAAAAATGCTAGAAAAACATTTGATTTGTTTCGTATTTGTCAGAAGATATTGCCACTTCACAGCGCTGACTGGCTAGAAATTAAAATGAGACTCTTACATGAAATGGCTATGAAATATTTAGTGTGCAGACAATAGACTGTGTCAGTGAGTTTTCTCTTTAACGTGGCACTTCAGGTGCCCATAGACTTTAATGCTGAATTAGCAGAGGGATAATAGTCTCTCTGGGAAGGGAGTGTGACTGTGGTATAGCAGGTATAGTAGGGAGAGATGGTGTCTATAGTAACAGTGGATAATAGTCTCTCTGGGAAGGGAGTGTGACTGTGGGATAGCAGGTATAGTAGGGAGAGATGGTGTCTATAGTAATAGTGGATAATAGTCTCTGGGAAGGGAGTGTGACTGTGGGATAGCAGGTATAGTAGGGAGAGATGGTGCCTATAGTAACAGTGGATAATAGTCTCTGGGAAGGGAGAGTGACTGTGGGATAGCAGGTATAGTAGGGAGAGATGGTGCCTATAGTAACAGTGGATAATAGTCTCTGGGAAGGGAGTGTGACTGTGGGATAGCAGGTATAGTAGGGAGAGATGGTGTCTATAGTAACAGTGGATAATAGTCTCTGGGAGTGTGACTGTGGGATAGCAGGTATAGTAGGGAGAGATGGTGTCTATAGTAACAGTGGATAATAGTCACTGGGAAGGGAGTGTGACTGTGGGATAGCAGGTATAGTAGGGAGAGATGGTGCCTATAGTAACAGTGGGATAATAGTCTCTGGGAAGGGAATGGGGATGTGAGATTAGAAGAAGTACATTTGTGGTGCATCACTGAGCTTTCTTTTATTCTTCCAATCAACCACTGTCCAGTGGGAATCAGTTCCACAATTGGGCCACCTTAAGGCAACTATGAGTACATCTCTGAGGACACGTTGCTATGAGCCCAGGGTGAGAAAGCAACAAAGCCTCTCTGCAAAGGTCAATCAGTGATCACTTGTCTTGCACAGCTCATTAAGTACCAATAAACTGTTCCGTATCCAAGAATAGAAAGCTATCATTGAATACTCCTATTAGTCTAATGTGCCTGAGCAATCCAATACTGATGTTTTTCTATTAAAAACCAAACAGCCATTATTTCCCGTAGGCACAGCCAGGAAACTATTGTTGATATTCTCATTAGAAATTACTGTTGGACAGGACAGAAGAAAATCAGATAGTGAATATATCACAAACTTACTAATGGGTCAGTCTGACCCTACTGCCTACATTCTCACTGGTTTAGTTAATTACTCACCTGTAGTTAAGTTTTGGGAGTCTCTAGGGGGTACAATGCAGAGGGTTTCAATCCTCTAATGCAGTGGTCCTCAAACTTGGCCCTCCAGCTGTTAAGGAACTACAAGTCCCACAATGCAATGATGGAGTCTGACAGCCACAGTCAGGCAAATGCATTGTGGGACTTGTAGTTCCTTAACAGCTGGAGGGCCAAGTTTGAGGACCCCTGCTCTAATGAAAAAAAAAAGACTAATCTGGCGCAGGTTGGGATTGTTTTTTTTCCCCTGAAATACCTCTCCCATCAAATTACATATTTAGAAGTATTTGCCAGCAGTCATAAATTGAGAGCCCTGGGGATTTTCTAAAGCGGCTCAGCAATATATAATTTCCTTACACCTGTGATAACCGCCGCTGCTTTAATAAGAAAAGGCTTAGCATTGAGACGGCGTCCGCTGCAGTGATGCTCATTTGTCCTTGAGTTGAAGGGAGTGGGGTATTGCTGCAGTATGTTGGGTGGAATACTCTTGGGTAACGTCCTTATCTCAGGGACACACATGAAATCCTGTGGGGCAGGAGATGACAGTCATTTGGGACGCAAAATTAATGGGTTGCCTAAAATATGGTTTTCCTAGAAAAACAGCCTTCAAAGGAGTAGGGGGTAGATGGAAGGGGGGTCCCTTCAATAACACAGTCACCAGCCGATGAAATATTTAGCAAAGGGGCATAAGTATCCTCTTATCTCTGGATGAACCTGAAGATGGATCACCCCAGTATTGGGTTGTCCCTGTACTAATTATAGATGCACCATTAATCTTTAACTTCTTCTAAACTTGTACTTACTTGTGTACACAGGCTGGGGCTTTAATAACAGCGGGTTCTTATGACCCCTAATTATTTTTTCCTAAAGGAATACGTTTAGGTGTCTTCAAACCATAGTGTTCATCAAAGCCACTCCTTTCTAACACACAAACATGCTCCATTCAAACATTATATCCAGGTCACTATTGTAAACTAAGGGCAGCCCCTGTATCTATTGGGGTGTCAATGAATTTGCTGGAAGTGCAAATGTAAAACAGGAATTCTGCAGAGTTGCAGGTTGGAAGAGCTGAACAGGCCAATTGACTTGAGCATTGACATTGCAGAGTCATGACTTTGTCAGAGGATTGTTCTCCTACTAGATTGGAGCTGAGAACATGGAGGGGTCAGAGCTAACAAGTGTTTTTAATGCAGTTGGAATAAAGGATATGCAACTGAGGTTAAAAAGGGGATGGGGAGGAAAGAAGTTGGAGATATAGTGAAGATGATGAATGGAAAGTGGCCAGAAAAAGAAGAAGATGAACTTGAGAGACATGGGAAACAAGAAGAAGACAAACACAAGACGTCATCTGCACTCAACCCAGAGGAAGAAGAAGAAGAAACAGACATAAATATAGAAGAGAAATCAAAGGACAGAAGGATAAGGGGAGCACCTACGAGAAAGAGAAGAAAGAGAATAAATATAAAAGATGACAGGTGAACAAAGCAAAAGGTAAAGAAGAGCAGAGGAGAAATGGGAAGGGTAAAAAAGAGATTAAAATACAAGGAAGAAGGGGAGAAGTAAAAACCAAAAGAAGGACAGAAGAAGTTATATCCAGAAAATAAAAGGAAAAAAAGTAGAAAGTGAAAATGACAAAATTGTAGGATTAATGGGATAAGAGGTAGAAAATAATTGTTAGCAAAAGGGGAAGAGGACAGGTAAGAAAGAGGTGGAATAAATATGAGCAGAAAAGAAAGGGAAGGGGAAAAAGGCTGTTGGGGTAAATGGCGCTTAATAACAGCCGGCAAGCTACAGATTGGGCCTCCCTGCTTTAGATACCTGTCTTTTTGTAATTGCCATCATTTTTTACAGTTATTAAAAAGTTATCGTTTCCTCAATGTTGCCTGCTGGGTAAATGTAAGCTGAGCGGTCACCAAATTGAATAATTGGCTCAGGCTAATTGATGCTTTTGAAGAGCCGCCCTGATAGGCTGACCAGGTCTGTGCCCTGTATACAAGCTCTTTATGTGCTTATTACACTTCACTGAAGAGGATCAGGGCTATTTAAGCAGATAATTGCCATTTAATGAGCTGAACTGGTCCCCCGATGTGTCCCCAGCTGACCCCACTAATTTGAAGACCCGGATCTCCCGATAAAATGATAGTTGTTTAAAGATCTTTGTCACTCTTAAAGCCAGAGCACTCAGCTGTATAATTAGGTGTTATTAATTGTCTTGTTACTCTACCGAAATGTCACAAGACTACACATATGAAGGAGCAATGCATGATGGGAGTTGTAGTTCCTCATGGGATTGTTCACCTTTACAGTGTCGGACTGGGAGACAAGGGGCCCACCCAAAAACCTTAGACCAGGGGGCCACACACAGTACTAATATTCTTCATCTCCTCAATCAACCTCTATTCTCCTAGTTTGTTTTCTTTACATACTATAATCAATTATTCCATCTATTTAGCCTCTTTGTTCTCATAGAAATAGGGAATGGCCATGAAATAGGCCAAAAGTTTAGCAACATGAGGGCCCACTGACACCTTGGCCCACCGGGAGTTTTCCTGGTATTCTGGTGGGCCAGTCCGACACTGCACCTTTAAATTAACTTTTAGTTGGTTTTCATTGTTTACTATTTGTGGTTTTTGAGTTATTTAGCTTTTTATTAAGCAGCTCTCCAGTTTGCAGTTTCAGCAGTGTGGTTGCCAGTGTCCTAATGTCCAAATAGTTGCTGTCCAAAGCCCTGCCAGATCCTGTTTTCAATTTTTTATTGAGCTTTTTCCGCACAGGAAACTTTCTGGAATATGCATTTATAAATATGGGGCAAAAAAAAAATCCGTGCAGAGTATTTTTCTGAAAATGATGAAAAATTTTCCCCCCATGTTAGAATCTCTGCCTTCAGAGTGGGATACAGGGGCAAGATTTGAATTGGACACGTTGATAAAAATGGAAGCAAAAAAATGAGTCCGAGCTGATTGATACGATGATGAAAAATAATAATATATCATGTATTTGTATAAGGCCGGATGCAGGAGAGCAGAGAGACCACCATGTGTCTGGGGATGTATAATCTCTACAAGATGAATTTTCCTTTTCCTTTGAGTTCCCCCCATAGGGGAGCCATCCGCACAGCCGGAATGTTCTAATGTGACATTACAGGCACTTTCCCCCAGGAATCAGGGATGGATTTTGGAAGCGGCTTCTGATCTGATGATGGGCCAATCATCTCAAATCCTCCAGTAAAGGGCACTCGCCTGCATCTGGCAAAGATAATGTTCTGCAGCCTCGGTGGGCTACGATTGAGCCCTGCATGGGTCCATAGATCATTTGTAAAGGTAACGTAAACACCTCGTTGCCTGGATACGATAGAAAATAGGTGCTGATGTAGGAAAACTTCTACCTGTTAAAGTGAAAGCTCTTGCTTGTTGCACTGGTGATCCTGACTCCTGAGGCTTATGGGTTCTACGCTTTAAATAAGCCCAAGGGAACTGTCAAATAGAACAAATATATACTCTATATAAACCACTTGCAGCTTTTCAACTACTTCTGTTACACATGGGCTGCTGAAGGGCCCCAGGCATTCATTTGTGGTTTATCGGGGTCTATGACCCTGGCAACAAACATTTATTGTGAGGCTCTGATTCATCCTTCCTCCTGATTTGGGAATACTGGTTGCTAGAGTCATTGATTGTGCATCTATGGCAGTGGTTCCCAAACTGAAGGGTTGACCCCTCTAAGAGTCCCAGTGCTGTGCTTGGGGGAAGACAACTGTCCATTTACAGTAACAGTTGGGTTATAATGCTCTTTGCAGTTCTAGATAGTCTTGGAAGACCAGCTTGAGATGACATTTAGGGTGAACACATCTTAGCTGCCAAGGGCCAAGGTTTCATATATCTGAAGAGTAGTCCTTGACCTAGTGTGGACAATAAAAGTTGGTCTTAAAACAAAAAAACTCTAAAGGCCCCTGCTTTATAGAAAAGCCTTACTGCTGAGAACTTGTAATACCTTCATTGGCTACATGTTGGTTTAATTCTGTAATTAAAGATACTAGTAAGCCTAATAATACAAGTTGGTCTTGTCCTTTAAAGATTGTAATGCTCTGCCTTTTTCTTTGGCTACAGCTTGGACTAAACCTGCCAATATCCTACTGCTTGGGTTGGCTACAGGTTGCAAAAGGTCCATAAATAAGCTAATATTCAAACAAAGAAGAAGGATATCGACTATTATACTATATCAATATATGATAATACACTTAGTAGCTATTGGTTGGTACAGTCTTGTCAATGTCCTACTTCTTTGATTGGCTATATGTTGCTCAAGTGCCAGGAATCTGTTACTACTTTTACTAGTTACTGGTTGGTCTAGCGACCCATCTCTGTCCTACTGATTTGCTTGCCTACAGGCTGGTGAAGTGCCCTGAATATGCTAATATGTTTACCAGTTGGTCTAGCCCTGTCAATGTTCTACTGCTCTGATTGGCTACCTCTGTTCAAGGACCATAAATCTGTTACTACTTTTATAGTTATTGGTTGGTCTAGCCCTGTCAATGTCCTACTGCTTTGGTTGGCTACAAGTTGCTCAAGGACCCCAAATCTGCTACTACTTTTACTAGTTACTGGTTGGTCCAGCCCTGCCAGTGTCCCACTGCTTTGATTTGATACAAGTTGCTCAAGGACCACACATCTGTTACTACTTTTACTGGTTACTGGTTGGTCCAGCCCTGTCAATGTCCTACTGTTTTGATTGGCTACAAATTGCTTAAGGACCACACATCTGTTACTACTTTTACTGGTTACTGGTTGGTCCAGCCCTGTCAATGCCCTACTGCTTTGATTGGCTACAAGTTGCTTAAGGACCACACATCTGTTACTACTTTTACTGGTTACTGGTTGGTCCAGCCCTGTCAATGTCCTACTGCTTTGATTGGCTACAAGTTGCTTAAGGACCACACATCTGTTACTACTTTTACTGGTTATTGGTTGGTCCAGCCCTGTCAATGTCCTACTGCTTTGATTGGCTACAAGTTGCTTAAGGACCACACATCTGTTACTACTTTTACTGGTTACTGGTTGGTCCAGCCCCACCAATGTCCTACTGCTTTAATTGGTTATAGGTTGGCCAAGGTCTATGAATCTGTTACTATTTTTACTAGTTACTGGTTATTCTAGCCCTGTCAATATCCTACTGCTTTGATTGGCTATAGGTTGGCCAGGGTCCATGACTTTGTTATTACTGGCTGGTCTAGCCCTGTCACTATCCTACTGCTTTGATTGGCTACAGGTCAAGGACCATGAATATATGAATATGTTGATTGGTTGTCTAGGCACACCTACTCCAGACTTGGTTATTTAATACAGCAGACATAACAATGCCAAACACACGCAAGCAATAACCACAGTTTCCCTGGGCTGCTTTATTCAGTTACAAAACAAAACATGTTTCTGTCGATCCCTTTGAGATACATCTCAGAATACAGAATTCACAACACCGCCAATGATTCATAAAACTGAACAACTCTCGCGTGTTACATAAATATATGTTTTAGGATTAATTTGCTCATATACATTTGGAGGACCGGTGTCCACATTAAATATATAAATATATATCGGGGCCCCGTTGCTGTTACACGCTGTACTGTGCTAAAAATATAAATATGGGATGCTTTGTGTAAAGCTCAGTGTGGTTAGAAGGTTGTAGAAGGTTTCAAGGCTGCCATCTAAATCCACAGTATAGTGTATGAGTTAAGGGTGGACCACATCTTGATGTTGGCAATGGGCCTCCATGGTGGTTACCCAGTTTTGATTATCCTGTTTTGGGCTTTCATGGTTACTCCTAAAAGAAAAACATTTCAGTGAAGGCTCATAATGACAGTAGGTTAGATAAGGTGCAAAAATAAGTTGACTTAGAAGGCCAAATATAATTGGACAATGTATTTCATGTATGTTTGGGATGTCATCCGCCATAATATAGGATGTAAGGCTGATTTGATATAATCAAGAAATTCCTGTGACAGGTGGGGGGAGGGTATTTATTATATTGGTAGAGACTGTACACCTTCAATCCCCAAGGTCCTATTGACTGTAATCCACCTTGTACTTATTTTTTGTAACTGATTTGAGATAATTCTACCAATGGACAGTTTACATCTCATGCCGCATATATTCCTTGCCTTGCCTATATAAGCACAGAGTTCCCAGTCAAGACTACAAGTGTTCTGATTTATACTTCAATTCCACAGATTAACATATAAACAAGAGTATGATCACAGACTCAAGAGTAACAGAAAATATAGACTTCAGCCTGTTATAGTTCATCTACAGGAATCATCTCAGCAGAAACACCTGGAGGTCTCTATCCACCGCCCTTTGCTGGTCCACATGACATATTTCCACATGATATATTATTCATCGATACACATATTCACTGAATGATGTCCCAAAATGCATTGATGCAGACCCCCCCCGTGCACAGCACACTAATATATATATACTGTATGTAATACATTGTGCTCAATTTATTTTGGTTGAAAATGATTATACTCTGTGACGACATGTAGGGCTTCTGCTGCTTGGTCTGGTGCTGGTGTGGCCTTGTTCTCCAGGTACTGAGAAGAGGATCCATACTGTAATCATTTATTTTCTTTGGAAAAATCAGAAACTGTGTCTCTCAGAGCTTGTCTGGCTGGTGATAAATCAGTGTATGAATTGTGCTGTGTGCAGAGTCCTGTCCCCAATTCTGCCCTGGGGCCTGGCAGTGAGCTCTTGCTTGTGGAACCTCCTTTGTGGCACCTGCACTCTACTGTAGCTTGAGTTGATTGTCTTGGTCCATCTAGTTGAGGATAGATATTGGTCCCTGGTAAATGGCCAAACCTAGTAACCACACAGGAGGACAAACCCTCTTTAACCATTCAGAAGATGGCTCCTCTTGTAAGGGTTTGAGGAGTTCCTAGAAGAGCAGGGGCTTAAGGGAAATTCTCATGGAGAGTACATTCAAATGGCAGAAGATTGCTTGATGCTGTGGAAACTAATCCGAGTGGGTGATGTGGGAATTGACATGGCACGGGCCACGCGAGCACGGATTGAATGCTTGTCTTGCCATCGGTGCCAGCGCTTACGGACTGCTGAGCGCACCTACAACAGCAACAAGATTGTAAAATTAGTGATAAGAAAAGGAATTGAGCCCCGTGTGCAAAATGTAGGGATTTTAGGGGACAGCATGGAGTTTTGTGACCCTATAAAAGCACATGTATTATAAGGCATACTGTTCCCCCTGCTGTAAATGATAAGGATCTTAGAAGTCACTGAGGGGTTGTTCTGTGACCATATAAAGGCACACGGCTGCAGGCTGAGTTATACAGGGAACTCTGAGTATCACTCATGTATTATAAGGGATAATGTACCCCCTACTGTAAATGATAAGGATATTAGAAGTCACTGAGGGGTGTGACCATATAAAGGCACAAGGCTGCAGGCTGAGTTATACAGGGAACTGCCTGCTGTTTGATATAAGGATATTGCTAATAACCAAAGAGTTATGTATGCTGCCTTATTTGGTATACAGGGAACTCTTGAGTATCACTCATGTATTATAAGGGATAATGTACCCCCTACTGTAAGTGATAAGGAGATTAGAAGTCACTGAGGGGTTCTGTGATCATATAAAGGCACATGTTATCTATAAAAGGCATATAGTATGTCCATTACATGTTTATGGTAGTAGAGTACTAATCTCACAGACAACGACATGGTCCACAAACATGGAGCTATCACTGTTATATGAAGTGGAGTCTTCCTGCCTGGAGGGGAATATTTTATTGACAAAAGCTTAATTGGCTGCTTGTCACTTGCTGTCAGTAGCACTTCAGGATGGCACAATGATATGGCTGCCCAATGTGACAGATGAATGTACCCACCTCACTATTAAGGAAGCAGTAGAAAACTGAAACAAAGAAACCCTGTGGAGAAATAAGAGATTTGATGACAATTTTACTCCACAGCTGAAACTTTCACACTAAAATGAGAATACCTCAGTCACTCTAACTCTCTTACTACTTAGATAAAGCCCCCAACACAATGGTTTGTGCAATAAATATGGCTGCCATCAGGTCCAAGAACAAACATGGCTTCATAGAAGTAATTTCAAACCAAACCCAAATATTATTATTCCATTTAAGGGCCTTGTTCACCTGATTGTTTCTCCCACCAGCGTTGTAGCTAAAATCCTAACCTCTGACTTCCCACAGACCCTGCTCACCTGAAAGGACTGCAGGAAAGAATTGAAATAGATAAAAACAATGCGTGAGATTTCATCCTCCCCGGGCGTCACAAAGAAAAGCATGTAGGTGATCCCCAGCAAAGGCAGGAGCACCAGGGTGGCTTTAACGGCTTTCCTAAAAGGTTGCAAACAAGAAATATTATTTTATTTATTTATACATCCAAAATGCATGAACTGGGAGGTCTTACAACCAAATAATTTATCAAATTTGGAAGGGGTAGCCACTCAAGTCCACTTAGATTAATATTTAAAAGTAGAAACTTTATTCAGCAAAACATCCTAAATAAAGCCTTGTGCGGTTTGTGCATAGACTGTTTTGCTGAATACGAGAGTGGAGAGACAAGGACAGGTCTGGACCAGGAGGCTTTGAAAAATGTTCAGAATGCTCAAAATTCTAAAAGAAAAACAGACCGGCCCAAATATCCCTTGGCCAT
Source organism: Xenopus borealis (assembly GCA_024363595.1). Classification (NCBI taxonomy): domain Eukaryota; kingdom Metazoa; phylum Chordata; class Amphibia; order Anura; family Pipidae; genus Xenopus; species Xenopus borealis. Next base: position 6,012,145 of record CM044448.1, read on the forward strand.
TGTTTAGTATTCTATCTCCTGCTAGAACTATGGTCTGGGATAATCAGTTGCCTGCTTGGATTGCACCATTGGCTTTTAGGCTGATTGCACAACAATTTTGTGCCTTATACAATAGGGAATAATAGCATCTCTGTCAATTGCAAGTGCTTAGAATAACACTTTCAGAAGATAATGGGCACCTGAGCTTTATTTATCTCCTGACCAACTAACACTACATACAGTTGACAAAAGTCTATCTTTTCTCCTTAGAAAATAGTACATCAGAATTTAGTAAGTATGGAAATGGGGGAAGCTGGAGGGACTAGCAATTATAGACGGGTGTAACAGTTGGGTCCTTCAGTAGCTCCTTGAGATGGAAAGGGACACGTCCTTCAGCTACAATGCATTTTAATTTGGCACAATGAAAGCATGTGAAGAAGGAGCGTACATAAGGTGGGTAGGGATGAAGGACAAGTTCAAAGGAGTGATGGCAGAAACTGGGATGGAAACCAAGAAACGTCTTAAGAAGAATGGAGGCCAATGATTGGCAGCAGCAATGAGAGCCAAAGGACGAGTGAGGAAAAGGCAATGTTCTTGGAGTGAGAGCAACAGCTTGCCTACCTGTACTGTATGGTCTCTGAAGTGGTGGAAGCTCTGAGCTTTGTCATTAGAATCCGCACAATGTTGAATAAAAATATGAAGTTGATCTGAAAGCAAATGGAATAAATCAGTAATATGTTTCAATATGGTCTTTTTGAGTGCAGCAAGCATGAGCCATGAAAACTGGTGGAAATAAATATTTCTCACACGTGTCCAAGGTGTCTAGAGTCCTTCAGTCTAGAAAGAGGGGGCTCAGCCCCCCAAAAATCTCGTCTAGAAATAAATGCTTATAATCTTTAAAAAAGAAATGACATTGATATTAATATAAGAAACATGGTCCAAGACCAGCTGCAAGACTTTCCTCTCGTCAGAAGATTTTTCTGATCACTGATACTAATTAGGCATGCATACAGGCTAGCCAATCACAAGTATGAATGCATCTTTATAGTCAAGACAGGCTGGAAGTTCTTCTGCTTCTTAATCTCCTGTTTATTTATTATTTGTTGTCTAGATTCACTAACAAGAACTGGAGGCTCTTCCCTTGCACTTTCCTAGGTGAAAACATGTCCTTACCAGCAGCACAAGGATGACCGGTCCTTGGTAGATAAAATCTGTGTAGACTCCCGCTTTCTTCCCAAACCAGCACCTAGGCAAAATAAACATACAGCTCATTTGGTGTCTTTCATAGGAACCTTTTAAAGTATTAGAATGGTCATGGAGCTCCTCCATCCAACCAGTGAAAGAAATAAAATGGTCATTGAGATACCCAACCAATCAATGCATTAGAATGGTCACTTCTCTTACTCAGGCTTAAGCCAATCAATCATTAGAATGATCATTGAGTGTATCCAGGGATAGTCAAACACCTTATCCAACCTTTAGTCAACCAAAACAATAGAATGGCCATGGGGCTTACCCAACCGAAAGCCAGGCAAAGTATTATAGTCCTGATAATGGTTATTTTCTTAGACCTTCCTATTCTCCCACACTGCCCATTGTGACTCTACTTTACGGAAATCCCTCTCAGCCCCAGAACAGATCCCATTTTGTTCTTACTTTTCATTGTCGTAGTAAAGTTTGCCAATGGCCCAAGCCACAATGATGGGAAAGGGGATACCTGCAGAGATACGAGTAAGAATTAAAGAAGGGTGCAAGAGTTTGATATAAGTTTAAGATACATACAGATAGAAACTATGAGATGAGGGATGAGCCAACCCCAGGGAATTTAGGGAAGAGAAGTGAAATGCTACAGGTCTCCCTGTGACTCACACCAGCCAATACAGATGAACATCCATTTGCGCAGTTTGTCAGTAGAGTAGGTTAGAACAATGGCCGTGTGCAGGTAGCAGCCCTCCCCAAACATCCAGAAGAAGTTGGTAACATAAAAATAATTGTGAGCGATGGTGACCAGGCGGCACCAAACCTAACAGAGAGAGAGACATGAAAGAGGAATCTATGTGAGCAATGAGGTAATATTGGAACTCATACTAAAATATCTTTGTATGCATATACTGGCATGATCTGTTTCCTTGCCACTTTGCTAGATTTCTACTTTTTTCAGCCACTCTGCAGGACACAGAGTCTAGGGCTGCAGCCATATATCTTCAACCCCCGCAAAATAGATTTCTTGGACCCCCAGTTGTTAAGTCAGTAGAGGGCAGAGTTAGGGTCTGGGGGGGGGGGTTTATAGTTGATAATCCTTTGTGTCACCTTGAAGCTGAAGTCAGATATTTTGCCGTGTCACTGTACTGTACATACCCCAATTCCTCTGTCTGACCCTACTGTACATGCCCCTGTACCACCCTACTGTATGGAGATACATTCCTCTGTACAACCCTACTGTTCAGCGATGCATTCCCCTGTACCACCCCATTGTACAGAGATGCATTCCCCTATACCACCCTACTGTACAGAGATACATTCCCCTGTACCACCCTACTGTACAGAGATGCATTCCCCTATACCACCCTACTGTACAGAGATACATTCCCCTGTACCACCCTACTGTACAGAGATGCATTCCCCTGTACCACCCTACTGTACAGAGATGCATTCCCCTATACCACCCTACTGTACAGAGATGCATTCCCCTATACCACCCTACTGTGCAGAGATACATTCCCTTGTACCACCTTACTGTATTGATCTGCAGTCCCCTGTACCACCCTGTTGTACGGAGCTACAGTCCCCTGTATCACCCTACTATGCAGAGCTGCAGTCCCCTGTATCTCCCTACTGTACAGAGCTGCAGTCCCCTGTATCACCCTACTATGCAGAGCTGCAGTCCCCTGTATCTCCCTACTGTACAGAGCTGCAGTCCCCTGTATCACCCTACTATGCAGAGCTGCAGTCCCCTGTATCTCCCTACTGTACAGAGCTGCAGTCCCCTGTATCACCCTACTATGCAGAGCTGCAGTCCCCTGTATCTCCCTACTGTACAGAGCTGCAGTCCCCTGTATCAACCTACTGTACAGAGCTGCATTCCCCTGTATCACCCTACTGTACAGAGATGCATTCCCCTGTATCACCCTACTGTACAGAGATGCATTCCCCTGTATCACCCTACTGTACAGAGAGGCATTCCCTATGGTACCTTACTGTACAGAGCTTGATTATCCTGTGCCACCCTGCTGGTAGATGTGGTTCTGTTACATAGAGCAAAAGACAAAGGTGCTATCAGTAGCTCTCACTCATCAGACTTTTATTAAACTGTTTCTAACCTTGTGTCACCCTAATAACAATGAATGAGTTAACGGTGCTGTTGTGGGAGCAAAAGGCAAGGCTAATGGCAGATACTCATTATGATATACAGAAAACAGAGTAGGGATCATACTGTGCGTTGCTCCCACTGCAGGACAACACGGAAGAAGAGATTCTATTTTTTATCTCTCTGTCCGTCTATCTATATATACAGTATTTTCCCCTTTCATGCAAGGGGCACAGATCAATGGAAAGCAGACAGAGGCCACCCCAATACAGGGTGCCAGGGCATTTTAGAATGGAATATCGACAGGAGGGATCAATATAATACAAATATGTCCCTCCCATTGTGAGGAAGTGGTGGGACACAGGGGCTGTTCCTCCCTATGCAGGGTGCCACTTGGTGTGATCCATCTAATACAGCCCCCCCCCCCCTACAGGGTGATATATAGTGTGGCCCCTTCAGCAAACTACTCACCACATTGCTGTCGTGGGCTTCATGGCTGAGAGTGAGCTGCATCACAAACCAGGTTACATTGCGTAGAATAAAAGCCGTGATCAGGTTCCAGTGGATGATATTACGCAGACATCGGATGCTCCTGGAAAGACAGAAAGTCAGAGTGGGGCTCCTATTGATTATATACATTGGCTTAATATTATATATCTTGGAATCAGGGGATATAGGGGGGACCAGTGAAGGGCCTTATGACAGAGGGGGTGCTAGGTTACACCAAAGTTGACACCAAACACTCTGGTGCTTAGGGCGAGTAGGCTTGGTCTGGGTGTTGGTGGAATATAGTTTTTTAATGCATAGCAGTGAATTAATTAGAAATAGTTAAATAAAGCAGACGTGCCCTGCCCCATCTTCCTTTTCATTCACCCTCTCCTCCTGAAAATCCTTGGCATATTGACTGGAAGCATGGGACAGACTGGTGCGTTACTGCCTGCTCCAGAATACACTATTGCCCAGAAATGTCAATTGTAAGAAAGATCTTAGATTCTGCAAAATGTGCTGTTTTAGGGATGTGAACCTCACTATACTTCCAAGGGAATCCTCTGGCAAGGATTACAGAATCCCCTTTGAGTTTAGTTCACTTTGATGTACAGCGAGAGGCAAGGCTTGCCGGAAATATCAGGCTGTGATGCCAAAATTAGTTCTATGACATCATTAGTAATAAGTAATTCAATATTTTGAGACTGTTCTTTTTTAAGTGAGACTGCCCCCTCCCGACTCACATGGAAAGTTTTGTATTAATTAAGTCCCTCACCTACTCATTAAGGCTGTCAATCACACAATAAGACTGCTCTTTCCCATTTAAACTTTCCTTCATTCCATAAATCAGATTCAACACTGATAATGACCATTAAACACAAGCCCAAAAGGCCTTGTCAGTAGATATGTCCCTCATTCAGCAGGAATGTCTGATGCTTGCTGAGACATATCCCAATCAATATGGCTGTTGTTTAGAATCAATAAGTTATTTACTCCCTGCTACTGTCCATCTGACTTGTCTGACCCAGTTATTAACACTGTGTTCCACTCAATAAGACTTAGTGGGGATATCCACAACTCAATAAGCGTGTTTCCTATTCATTAGGACTGTCCCCTACTCAATAAGACTGCTTCCTACTCAATTAGAGGGGCCCTCTACTACTTGATAAGGCTGCCCCTCAGTAAATGTGTTTCCTACTCAATAGGATTTTAATAAGGCTGTTCCCCATTCGATTTCACTGGCCTCTACTACTCAATAATACTGATCCTACTCAATAAGCGTGTTTCCTACTCATTAGGACTGTCCCCTACTCAATAAGACTGCTTCCTACTCAATTAGAGTGGCCCTCTACTACTTGATAAGGCTGCCCCTCAGTAAATGTGTTTCCTACTCAATAGGGTTTTTAATAAGGCTGTTCCCCATTCGATTTCACTGGCCTCTACTACTCGATAATACTGATCCTACTCAATAAGCTTGTTTCCTACTCATTAGTACTGTCCCCTACTCAATAAGACTGCTTCCTACTCAATTAGTGTGGCCTCCTACTATGTGCTAAGGCTGCCCCTCAGTAAATGTTTTTCCTACTCAATAGGATTTTAATAAGGCTGTTCCCCATTCAATTTCACTGGCCTTTACTACTCAATAATACTGATCCTACTCAATAAGCTTGTTTCCTACTCATTAGGACTGTCCCCTACTCAATAAGACTGCTTCCTACTCAATTAGTGTGGCCCCCTACTATGTGCTAAGGCTGCCCCTCAGTAAATGTTTTTCCTACTCAATAGGATTTTAATAAGGCTGTTGCCCATTCAATTTCACTGGCCTTTACTACTCAATAATACTGATCCTACTCAATAAGCTTGTTTCCTGCTCAATAAAACTGTTCCTTCTTTAATAAGACTGTTCCCTATTCAATTGGAGTGACCCCCAACTATCCAATAAGACTGCTCCTACTTAATAAGCTTGTTTCCTACTCAATAACACTGTTACTTCTTTAATAAGACTGTTCCCTATTCAATTGGAGTGACCCCCAACTATCCAATAAGACTGCTCCTACTTAATAAGCTTGTTTCCTACTCAATAAAACGGTTCCCTTTTTAATAAGACTGTTCCCCAGTCAATTGGACTGGCTCCAACTAGTCAATTAGACTGATACTGCTCAATAAGTGTGTTTCGTACAAAAAACAATTGATACATTTTTAATGACTATTCCCCATTCCATTAGACTGCCCCCACTACTCAATAAGACTACTCCTACTAGATTACTGAATTCCCTACTCAATAATAGTATCCCTTCTTTAATAAGACTGCCCCCTATTCCATTGGCCCCTACTACTCAATAAGGTTGCCACTAGTCAGTAAGCCGTTTTCCTACTCAATACAACTATTCCCTTTTTAATAAGGCTGTTCCCTGTTCAATTAGACTATCTCTACTACTCAATAAGAATGATCCTACTCAATAAGCATGTTTCCTACTCAATAACACTGTCTCTTCTTTAATAAGACTTTTCCCTATTCAATTGGAATGGCCCCAACTACCCAGTAAGACTGCTCTTATTTAATACATTTGTTTCCTAGTCATTAAGACTGACCCCTACTCAATATGAAGGACCCCTATCCATTACATTTGTTTCCTACTCCATAACACCAGCTCCTATTCTATAAGCTTCTTCCTTAATAAAACAAAACCTGACATTTACTGGACTATAACTCCCAGCATCTGTAGCAGTTACCATCTGAGAAGCCATATCCAAGTATTGGCCACTCTTTCTTATTTAAGGATTCTACACTTACCTCAACCTCAAGAACAGGATAAAAGCCACCAGGAGGGCACAAAGGGAAATGGAGTGACCGAGAAAGTTAATCACAATGGCGATGTGATAATGAACTTTGGTTTTCTTCTGCAGGGAGAGAGGAAGAATACAGTAAAACAAGGGAACGGTTGTATTTATAATACGGCAAAATATTATGATAACATTTAAAGGGCCATGAACAAAATAATTATTGCCCTCTTCAATTTCTCTTATACTACTGTCTCAGATTGCCTAACTGAAACCCTTAGTTGAAACCTTAGTTATCACCTCCCATGGGACTCCTACTGTGTTACAATCACATAACAATAAGCCAGGAGAAGGCATGGTTTGGCAATGCATAGAGTGTGGTGTCACATCACTGGGTCTCTTCATAGCACTGAAAATTCCTAAGAAATTCATAAGGGAATCAGGGAAAGAAAAAGGGGTCATTGGGGGGTCTATAGGGAGAGCTGCTCTGTGTGGGAAAGCATTTAGCATTCAAATATTGCAAAGGACTGAATACTTTTTAGGGGGTTTAGTTACACTTTGTGCATGCATTTCTTCAAAGGATCACAAAGCCATATCTCATATCACACCAATGGCTTGTACCTCCTGCTTCAGAATCTCCTGGCACTGAGTGTAGTCTCCTCTCCCAGCCCAGCTGCCGTTCAGGTGACATTCTCTGTACACATTCCCTGGGAAGAAGAGCAAAGAGACCTAATGATAAAGAGAACCCATAATCAGTCCTGCTACGAGACTTCATTTCACAGCCAAACAGAGCCCATCAATGAGGCGGTACCATTTGGTTGGGCACAGAGGAGACAGGGATGATCCCCCACAGTGAAGAACCATCAGGACAAATGTTATCCAAAATTGTTCTTGATCCAGTGACTCTGCAGAGAACTTATTGCTATGAAGGTCTGAAATTTCTTGCTGGGGCAAAGTTACCCAACTGTAGACCAATATGTCCCTAGCAGTGTCCGTGCTGAATAATGTACAAAGTATTTTACCCATGATTAACTGATTTAAAATAGAGGCCAGAGGACACATTGGGAGGGAGGCACTTTCATCAGGTCTTCATTATTTTTGTGACGTGGCCCATTGATTTCATATTTCACAGTGTCCATTAACTACTGAGGATTGAAGAGGAAATTCTGTGCAGGTAGTGGGTGTTCGACCCTCGCCAGGATAAGGTGCAGACAAGATCTAGTATTTGGGCCAGAGATAGACAAGAGTCATCCCATCTAGAAGAGGTTAAAGGTTTAAAACTGGGTTTTAAAAGGTTTGAACCTTGTGTCTATGTGAGGACATGTGGGATCTGGTGCAACTTTTCCTTCGGAGTGCTCCCCAACTCATGTCGGCAATGTACCACAGCAGTGACATAGGCTTGATAGAGTTACAGTAGGCTCACCAATGTGTGTGGGACATTGCTGATTGATCCTGGTCCATTAACACACCCCTAAATACTCCACTGGGAGGATTATAACACACGCAAGAGTTAAACTCATTTATCAGCATAATCAAAGTTCTTTTATGTAATCTTCTCTGCCTGAGTCTCTCCTCTTCACTCTCATTAGCGGTGCCCTAATTAGCAGGCTGTAATGAGCTGACAGTGAGATACACATTGCCAAGTCTGACCTTGGATCCTCACACCTCCATCGGCAATGGGGAGAGGGAATGGTACATGTGAGAGGTCATTGAGAGGTTGGACAAGATCCTGCTACTCACACCTCCATCTCCTATATGACATGGTGATACAGTAACTAACGCAATGAAGAAGTGCTGACATGCTGTGCATTCAAGTATAGTAGGGAGAGATAGATGGTGCCTATAGTAGCAGTGGGATAATAGTCTCTGGGAAGGGAGTGTGACTGTGGGATAGCAGGTATAGTAGGGAGAGATGGTGTCTATAGTAACAGTGGGATAATAGTCTCTGGGAAGGGAGTGTGACTGTGGGATAGCAGGTATAGTAGGGAGAGATGGTGCCTATAGTAACAGTGGATAATAGTCTCTGGGAGTGTGACTGTGGGATAGCAGGTATAGTAGGGAGAGATGGTGCCTATAGTAACAGTGGATAATAGTCTCTGGGAATGTGACTGTGGTATAGCAGGTATAGTAAGGAGAGATGGTGCCTATAGTAACAGTGGATAATAGTCTCTGGGAAGGGAGTGTGACTGTGGGATAGCAGGTATAGTAGGGAGAGATGGTGTCTATAGTAACAGAGGGACAGTCTCTGGGAAGGGAGTGTGACTGTGGGATAGAACGTATAGTAGGGGGAGATGAGGAGCAATGGTTGAACCCATTGTAAAATTAACATTTTCTCAAGCAGTGTCCCCTAAGCCTAAATTACAGTTGTAGTACAATAGCTGTAGTTGTATTTTATATAAATATCATGGCTCTTTGAGCCTGTATAATACAAAATCTATTAGTTCTCATATTACTTTGCTGGAAGTGAAGGGCAGGCTTTAAGCAGGGAGTTCCTATTTGTCTGTTATAGAGCAGCAGAAAAAGAGAATTGATTTCCGGGCAGGTCTTGTGCTCCATCCCCAGACATCCTCACCCCCCCTCCATCTAAGACCTTCAGGTTCCTACACAAATAAAAGACAATGACGTTCCAGCAGATCAAGACAGCAGATTGTGCTTGTGGGGAGAGATTTAGGGGGACAGTGAGCCCTCAGTTTGACTGAAAGGGTGAAGACTCCATTATCCCACAGATGTGCATTATATGTAAAACAGGGCCTGGGAGTCCCCATGAAGCGATGCCTACAGCACAAGGTCCATTTAATCCAGCGCAGCTGAATATACAGCAGTTTAATTGGATTTTCAGCTTGCCTTACTTTCTCATTACTTGCAGACAAATGTATTTTGCCAACAGTTTAGAGATGTGGGTTTGTGAAATGAGGAGCTGACGGCACCTCATTTTCTACTGGGTCATCAAGTCTTTCCCAATATAAAGAACCCAGAAAATCCCTTTCAATCACGGCCAGGCAATTTGCACCACCAGATAAAAGTTGACAGTTTGGGGGGCTATAGATGGATTGCGATCTGCTGGCTACATATATTTCCCATCAAAAAAGCCCCCTTTTTGGACTATTGATCTGTATGATTGATTATTGTGCTTGAGCTATAGTGTTCTAATATATATATTTATACCCAGTATACCTGTTTATTGGTTCTCATGGCTGCACCCCAGCAACCCTCTTGTTTCTAGAACCTTGAAATGCAGCTTTAAGAGAAATGTACCTGTTGTGTTGTATTGCACCCCCTGGAAGTACTCAGGGCAGGGTCTGGCCACCATCTGTCCAGCTGCAGTAGGGGGCCAGCAAGTGCCGATCATATCAATGGAAGCGTTGCAGGCAAGACCTGTGGGAGAAGAGGAAACAATCTCACGTATATATATTCTATAGGGGCAAAATATGTCCCAACATGTCTATGTTTGTGTCAAGGAGGCCTCATGGATTCTTACCTGTGACGTTAGAATTGTGCTGCAGGGTTTCACATTGGTCCTGGAGAGAGGGGAGGGCAAAAGTGATTCCAGCAGTGATGACCTAGAAGAGCAGCAGAGGAGTCCTAATTCACAATGGTCTTTAAATACAATTCTGGAGGGAACCAGAAGGCAGAATAGGGGGACAAAATACAAACCTCAAATTCTCATATTTTATCCTGTAACCCTTGATGGTTTATCACAAGCACCCCCAAATAACTGCCCCTCTTTTCACCCAACTGGTTTTTCCATGTAAAAGCTGACCATAGACCCAGATTTGTGTTGAGGCCACAAAGGCCCAGGCCTAGGGGGTGGCTAGATTTTAAGTTTGGCATTCTGCTCAGCCACAATCTAAGGATCACTGGGTCCCGTACGCATGATCCCCAATACTCCAGTGCATGGATGGTATGCTCACACTAGGACCCTGCTGCCAAGGCTGAAATCCAGGCATGGCTGGCAATACACTATAAGGTCCACTCATATGGGGAAATTGGCAAACTAGCAAATCTTTCCCCCCGTAAACCCACTTTGGGTGGGAGATATCAGGTTAATCTGATTGTTGGCCCTATGGGAATACGAGTCAGAGTGAGGAGCACATCTTCTACGTGGCAAGATAAGATGCCAAATCAGGGAGCTTATACCTGGCCACCTTAATAATTCTGACTCTTGCTCTGATTCTCTAAATATATTTTGAATGTCTGCCATCAAGCAACTGCTGTTTTTTTGATTGCTTTATAATAGGTACAATCACATGAGCACAGGGAAATATAATAGCGTAAAATAGTGATTACCCCCCCCCAATCACATTGTAGACACTCCCCAACATTTGCAGCTTAGAAGATGAGGCATTTTAGGCCATGGCCTTGATCAGCCCTGGTTGTTCCAAGACCCAACCCTCATCTGGTGAGCCCCACCCCACCGCGATCCACTATGGGGATACTGTTATGCACTATGCATTGAGAGGTGTAAACACAGGCTTATCCTGATTGATACCTTCAACTTGGGAGTCAGACAATGGATACAATGTTGGCTGCCAACCCTACAGTTAGAGAGAATATACTAGGGTACCTGAATTTATATATACTGCTAGTGATGGAGTGGGGGACAGGGGTTCCTGTGTGTGTGTGTGTGGGGGGGGGGGGTATCAATTAAAAACAAAGGATAAGAATTTAATTCTCCTTTACATGTTGCCTCTCACAGGTCTATCAGCCCCACCATTAAGTAGAGCAGCACCTACATGAACTGAATACATATGTAATCCCCACCCTACATCCCTAGGGGCACCCACCCTTGAGTTATTCCTTGGATTTCATGCCCTGCGCATACACATATACACCTGCCGAATACACACAAGTTCTATGTGTAAATAAAAACTTGAACAATCCAGCAGAGCCACTTATACCCTCATCGTGCCTTAATTAGCCCAACTATCTCTATCTGTTCAGACGCTGAGAGGGTGCCCTTCCCAATGAGTAGGAGGCTGCTGAGTAGCAGTTTTAGTATAAGGCAAGGAGAAACCCACAATAACTAAAGTATCATTTCTATAGTTGATTGAAGCTGCTCAGATGCTTCCAACAGAAGGTGACAATTGCAGGGGGGAGAGAAATCTAAACACTCGAGGGGGAGCGGGAGATGAAGGGAAAGAACACAATAAGATTCAGCAGGTTTGACAGCAAATTGCCGGTGTGGTGTCACCAAACGAATAATTTTCAGAGAATTAATGGAGAGTGCATTGTTATAGGGTGTCTATAGGCAGGAGGCGTCTGCGGAGCTGAAACTGCTGAAGATTTCAAGCTGCAATTATTCTGTTATTATCCCCAATCATATAGTTCCCCTAAAATTACGGCTCTTAATTCTATACTGGCCTTAAAGGGGTTGTTCACATTTAAAGGACAAGAAAAGTGTAAAATAGAATAAGGGTAGAAATGGTGTATTTTGTATACTAAACATAAACATGAACTTACTGCACCACAAGCCTAATCAAACAAATGATTTATGCTTTCAAAGTTGGCCACAGGGGGCTGTCATCTTGTAACTTTGTTATACATCTTTGTCTGACACTGGCACTGCACATGCTCAGTATGGTCTGTGCTGCTTAGGGATCGTCATAAATGATAAAAAAACAAAGCTGCTTGAGTTCTGCATGGCTGGTAAGTAAGGTAGGGGCTCCCCCTGCTGTTCATAAGTATGATTGTTTCCCTGCCAGAAGCACTAAATGAAGGGAGAATTTCACTGCATACAGTCAGGTTTCTTATAAAAACGGTACACATTTTATAATTAAAGTATATTGGAGATAGATTTCTTTTTCATTAAAGAAAGTAAAAATGGGATTTTATTTCTTTGCCTTTCCTTGCCCTTTAAATTCACTTTCAGTATGACGCAGAAAGGTATAATCGGAGACAATTTGCAATTAGTTTTCAATTTGTATTGTTTGCGGTTTTTGAGTTATTTAGCTCTCCAGCAGCTTCTATGGTTTGTGATTTCATCCAGGCTAGTTTGAATAAGATTTGAATCAGAGACTGGAATGTGAACAGGAGGGAGAGAGTAATAAAGAGTAACAATAACAATACACTTGTAGCTTTCCAGAGCATTTTTTTTTATAAGAAGGGGTCACTGACCCCCATTTGAAAGCTGGAAAGAGTCAGAAGTGTAATAACTGAAAAACTATAGAACCAGATGAAAAGTTGCTTAGAATTAGCAATTCTATAACATATTATAGGATAACTTATAGGTGAATCAACCCTTTGTACCAGCATTGTAAACTTGCTACCCTCTCTGTTTCCTCTTCGTGGTTGATTGCAAGCTCCTATGGTGCAGGGAGCCTATTTGAACTGTGTGTTGTACTGGTTGTCTTATTGGATTCTGTTACTAGACCAGCCTCAAGCCATTCTTTCATCGCATTACCAACTTGTCCTACTGAATAACCATTTTTCATACAGTTTTGTTCAAGAGGGGATCAGCTTATGAACACTATACTATAAGCAATCACCCAAATATTTGGTATGGTCGATACCTGGCCCAGAAATTGGATGTTCTACCAAAAGGCATGCGTAACCTGATAATAAGATAAATATAACAGAATGTATAAGGGAAACAAACATGCTGCATTGTGATGTATCTCTGTCTCATTACATGGGATATTAAAGTGCAGCACATATTGGTAATCGAGTGTGAAATTAAATAATATTCTGTGTATCCTATGGCTCTGAGTCTTGTCATAACTGTTGCTCTGCTAGTCCCTGCGTTGCTTTCCCCTGTGTTCTCTGACACTAATGACTTATAGAGGGATTCAGAGGATCAGAATATTACACAAGCTGTGACATCCATCTCCATTACTCCATTAAGCCTTATTTGTGGTTCTAATTCAGCTCCCAGACAACAAGAGGACGGTGCTTGGGTATTATTCCAAATCAGATCCGGAAATGCACAAACAGCCCCTTTGTAGGGTGGGTTCTGCACCATATTCCCCCTCACATATCTTTGTGGGGCAAATATCACAGCTACTAAGCTTAGGGTTGCCACCTTTTCTTGAAAAAAAAAAAAAAAAAA
>CM044448.1:6028968-6057064 GCA_024363595.1 Xenopus borealis
GACAGGAAGAAAGTGCTGCACAGGAAGTGCTGCTGGGAGAGGAGCTGACAGGAAGAAAGTTCTGCACATAGGGTTGCCACCTTTTCTTGTTGCTGACTTGTTGCCGTGGGTTACCCCCAGCTGATTAACAAACCCGGACTTTTCCCTTTTATTCACAGTGATACGGTGTCGCTGAGTGCTTATAGATGTGTGAATCATTCCAGCACACAACAAAATGAAGAATAAACTGAGCGTACTATTTTATGTGGGCCAGGCGGAAAAACACATTTCATATTCCCGAGCGATTCTGACACATAAATTGTAATTGTTACCACTTGCTCTCGGATATTAGAATGAGTTGTGTATTCCGGCAGGCAGTTTTCTACAGTGGAATGTGCTGCCATATTTGTAATGGTCCTTTTGATGAAGGCACACGGGTCACTTTATCTACAAAGGTGTCCCTGATGACAGTTGTAGCTCTGAAATTGCCTAGAATGTCTAGAAAGCTGCCAGTCTTGGACAGGGGATCTGGGCCCACTGGGGCTGCCACATCAAGGCCCCTCCCCAGCCGTAAATCCCCTCTCCCCCAACCAGCATGTACCTGAGCCTGGTCATTTGAAGGGCTGCCCGGATCAAAACTGCCTGCCCGGTTTTCCAAATTCGGAAAACCAGGCAGGATTGCCTAGGATAGACATAGCGAGCAGCCAACCGGCAATTGTGACATCATAGTCTAGCCCCTGATGTCACGGCACCCCCCCATTATGGCGTGGCCCCACCCCCAACACATCACTGCCTGCCCACCCGCCCCGGAGTTCCTCCACACAGAAGATGACAACCTTAGTCTGGGTCCAGAAGAGCTGGGGCCCACTGTCCCACCAGCCCAGTCTAATGCTGAATGCTGGAGAACCTAAAGAACTGGAGGTTCTCAGTCTTGAAAACACTGTAGTGGCCATTGGGTGTAGGTTGCTTGCACAATTTTCCATTGAATAAAATGTGCTGCTTTAGGAAACTCCCCTTTAGTCGTTACATCAAGCCTAGGTGCAAAGAACAGTTTTTGGGTGGCTATCTCCTTTAAGCTTTAGTCCTGCCACTTGGAGACAAAAAGCTACGGCTGTCCAAGGTGCTCTGCATCTGCTTTACTTACTGGGTGGCTTCAAAAAGACAGCTTTGGACTGGGGGGGTCCAGGGCCCGCCGGAGGTGCATCTGGGCCCCCCACACAGGACAGGGAACAGCTCAGGGTGGGGCCCAGAAGGACCAGGCCCACCCGTTTTTTTCCTTGCGTCCTATTGACTCAGTCCAAATGGGTATACAAGGATCTCTGTGTGCATTCAGCAGGGGGATCAAATACCAGTTTCTATGAAGCTGAAGGGAAGTGTTTTCCTCTTTTAACTTTCGGAAGAAAGAATGGGGCAAGGGCTGGCCTGCTAACTCCTTCTCCCCTGCTGTAGCTGCCAGTTAGAAAGCTCAGGAGTCGGATACAGTGACTAGGCAGCATGCTGAGGATTCTGCATCATCACAGAGAGCTGGAGCAATCAACCTGCTGACAATCCCTTTAAGATTGGGCTCAGTGCCATGCAGAGAACACGACAGCTCCAATCTGGGTGTCTGCCAGAACCTACTGCATCTTAACAAGGCAGGGGTGGCACTGGTGGGGGAATCATCTACTCAAAGCTCCAAGGGCCCCGCTGAAGATAAGCAGAGTATTTTATCAGCTCTCTTTTCACTAAAGATGAAGCCAATATTGTATTGCACGGTAAATGTTGATATATATTTATCTAAGACAATGTAGCAAGAAGGAACAACAAAAACAACATATTTTTTTGGCTGCTGGGGTCAGCGACCCCCATTTGAAAGCCAGCAAGAGGAAAAAGAGGAAAGCAAATAATATATTACACAAATGAAAGTGTTACTAAGAATAAGACCCTGATGTCCATCCACTCTGCAAACCATTTTAAAGCAGGTCTTGTAACCTATGGCAACGTAGCTAATTTTGCTTAAACAGGTCTCTAGGACCAAATGCAAACTTTGGGACACTTATTATATTCTCCCGATGATCGTCCAGACTTGAATTAACTCATTACTCAAAATGTTCTATGGATTGTGCCGGGTTACGCCTCAAAGTATATGATTCTTTTGGGGGGTCTCAGAAAACTCCTCCATATAGAAGCGGTCTTGGTTTCAGGGACAATGGTCTTTTATTTTTTTGTTCTGTTGCACAAACAGCAATGAGTATTTAAAAGCACTTACATTATGTCCCAGTACAAAGTCTATAATTACCCCAGCAGCACAACCGCTAAGGAAAGTAACGCAGTTAAAGTAAATATTGAGGCCCCCTCTCTGTGTCTGAATAACAAGAACTTATGCTCCCTGAAACAGGCCACATCTTCGCTTTATTGTGGATGGACCCAATCTATGTGCTTTTTATATACTGTATGTAAGCAACCAATGCATCATCTGAATGGGAGCTGCACTGAAAGCAGAACGTTATCTGGGGATGCTGGTAGTTGTAGTTTGACAACAGCATGCAGGTTTTTAGGACAGCCTTGCCCTCCTGTAGAGAAGTGTATTATGCATAGTCTCTACAGTGAAATACCATATATATGCCTATATAAATATTCCCCAGTACTAAGTACAATTCAGCAGGAACAGCCCCTAAGTTTGATCATAGTCTGTACAGAGAGATCCCATAAAACTATGTCACATAGGTATTCCCTGTACTAAGCACAATTCAGCAGGAACAGTCCCTAAGTTTGCTCATAGTCTGTACAGAGAGATCCCATAAAACTATGTCACATAGGTATTCCCTGTACTAAGCACAATTCAGCAGGAACAGTCCCTAAGTTTGCACATAGTCTGTACAGAGAGATCCCATAAAACTAAGTCACATAGGTATTCCCTGTACTAAGCACAATTCAGCAGGAACAGTCCCTAAGTTTGCTCATAGTCTGTACAGAGAGATACCATAAAACTATGTCACATAGGTATTCCCTGTACTAAGCACAATTCAGCAGGAACAATCCCTAAGTTTGCACATAGTCTGTATAGAGAGATCCCATAAAACTATGTCACATAGGTATTCCCTGTACTAAGCACAATTCAGCAGGAACAGTCCCTAAGTTTGCTCATAGCCTGTATAGAAATATATAAAACTGTATCAACTGATAAACAGTATCCCTTGTACTAGTGCAGTGGAACCTAAAACTACAGGCACTAACCGCATACATGTCAGAGTTTTTTTGGACCCTAATTACAATTATATATATAAAAAATAACAGAACAAAAAAAAATATTTTCCTGACTCAGAAGGTGTTTTTTTTTTTTTGCAGTTCAACTCTTTTCTGTAATTTCCATGATCAATTGTATCTGTCAGATTCTGTGGGATACGGCATGAAATGTAAGATCAATAGCACAAAGCTGTGTGTGTAAGCTGTATTTATGGAACGCAATCTCATTTAGCCAATCAGATTACAGCAGAGGAGAGGTAGTGCTCTATCTCTTATACCTGTGTAACCCATCACGTGGCACCCAACTGAACAGGACTGACAGATAGATTGGTTGAGGTGGTACCTCAGCTGGGCCCTTAGCAGACACATTTGGAGGAAGGATTAGAGGAGGAACTATAACTCTCAACACATTCACAAAAATGATTGGGCAGCAGAAGTCTAAATGTAACATATTGTACAAGGATCTAGCAGTATGCTCCAAGGGGTTCCACCAAGAGTCCCTACAGCCTGGCATGTGTTTCCTGGCAAACTACTCACGCTATGTTGTCCTCGGTGTAGCACTAACTAGCTCACACTGTCTATCTCTCAACTTTTAGAGAGAACTATAACAGGAGCTACCTACCACTATCTTTACCCCGTTTATTTGGGTTTTCTCGGAGACTCGGAGAATAGAGGTTGAGTGAGTAGAAGAAGGATAATAGTACTGAGAGTTGGCCCCTCGTCTAAGGTTTTTGGTTGGGCCCCTAGTCTAAGGTTTTTTGGTGGGCCCCTGGTCTAAGGTTTTTGGGTGGGCCCCTGGTGTCCCAGTCCAACACTGAGTGCTCTCCTCAATTTCCAGGATTCTAAAGACCAACCATACTCTTGCACTTCTCCTACAACCTCTAGATCTTCTATAATATTATGCCCTATAACCTAAGCATAACTGGATATTAACACAGGAACCACAATATAACCCCCCACCCTGCCTTATACCACAGACAGTGCTGCCCCAAAGAACTCATCTTCTCAGAATAGAGACATTATGGACCAGCTCTCCCATTACTTCTCTACAGGACCTACTGTATGTGCTTGGCCTCTATTAATACACAGGTCAGACACAACAAGCACTAAACTGTTAATAAAAAGACTCCCACAGAAGATCCAGAGAAGACTGGGGGTTAATGAGGGGCTGCTCTGGAGATTAGGGCTGTCATGGAACATACACAAGCAGCAGATGTTCCGACGATTAAGGGGAATAATGCAAATTTGAGAGGGGCAGCTGCACAGAGGCCTCCCACGTGTACAGCTCATGGATATGAAACCCCTGCTGACATCTCATACCTCCCTGTTATTATTTGCTGCATTAATAGCTGCTCCCTCATTAACCCCTTTCACCCACAGCCTGCCCTGTTTATCTGGGCATAGCCCACTACTGATTTTTGGCTTTAACCAAGATTAAATGTAGGTGGTTTCTACAAGTTGTATGTGCTTTTTCCAGGAGAAATAGTAGTAGTTCTCCCTTTTGTTTCTAAATGTTTCTGTAAGGATAGGATAGGAATGTACAGCCTCTGACCACCATCCATTGGTGAACTATAACTCACAAACTCCACTCGTGTTTTTAGTAATAGGACAACATTTAGACAGATGCTTGAGGGACTTGCCTGAACCAAATCATGAATCCACTGTGTGATTAGGGACTTCCATGCCAAGAACCAGACATTGTAGGTCTAAATCACACTTACAGGGATACTAAGGGCCAGAGGTATATACTCAAGTGTCGTGGCCCCTAAAAATTGTTGGACACCTACCCCAAATAACTTGCAATCAACCCCAATCTTGCTTAAGTATGCAGTGATCCACAGGAATCAAAGGGCTAGGGTGCAACAGCATCAAGGTCTACCCTACCCCAATGGTGACTATGACAAGGCTCCTCTTCAAATGGATTGTACTTGATTGCACCTTCTTGATCATGACCCTGCCCCATACCCAATATCACTACACGCCCTACAAAGTCATCAACCTGCCCCCTTTGTCTGAATGTTGGCCCCAGCAAGGTGGCAACCCTACTGCAGCATGTTGGGGCCAAAACTTGGACAAAGGAGGTAGGCTGATGACTTTGTAGGGTGTGTAGTGATATGGGGATGGGGCAGGACTGTGGGCACAGGGGTCCCAGTGAAAATGTGGTGTTGTAGGCCTGTAGTGGTTTAGTTATCATTCAGTGCTTTCATTGTCTAGTTTTCCGGAGCCTAATGGACCGATGAGCTGATATCAGTGACCTCCAGTATGTTTCTAAATCAGTAACTCAATGTTTCCAATCTGGCCCCCTATCCTATTGCAATTTCAGTTTCATGCATTTTTAAAGGGCAAATAAAACAGTGATAAAGATGGTATTTACCCCCCCCCCCCCACTTTGTTCAGGCATAGGCAGGGCACTTACAAAAAAGCTTTCTTGCTTAACAAATAAGTCCAATTTCACCACCAAACCCTGGGCCCCTTTAGACACATAAAGAGCATATCTCTTCTCATATTTGCTCTGGCCATTTGCCTTAGGTCTTGATGCCAACACCTAGGGGCTTATTCACAAAGGAGCAATAAAGTGATAGTGGAGTAAGGAAGCTTAAAGGCACAGTATTGGGGTAACTGGAGCTCATAATCCATTGTATTGTCAATCAATATCTGGGAGTCCAAAGCTAGTAGGATGTGCTGCTCTAGAGTTCTTAATTATTTATATGGTATTATTATTGTGCTCTTTTCATTAGCATATCCAATAGCTAGCGAGCGATATAGCAATAATCATATATCCTTCCATGTTGTACCTCTGACTTAATATCTACTAATATCCACATGGCAATCACATGTCACTGGCACATTAAAGAGGTAAAGAGCTAAGGGAGAAACAAGTATGAGGGGGAAGCTCATCTGCATAATGACATAGGAGTGATGATAATGAGCTCTGAGTGAAACATTAGCTTATGAACTCCAGTGTTTCATAGGAATATACGAAAGCGTAACACATCAAAGAAACATTCATTATTAAAAGAGGCAAAATAACTCCATTGTCTCCAGCTGGTTTGTTTCTTACTATGCTCCCTGGTTATTTTTTAGGCATTGGAGGCACACTCCCTTCCCAGAGACTATTATCCACTGTTACTATAGGCACCATCTCTCTCTACTATACCTGCTATCCCACAGTCACACTCCCTTCCCAGAGACTATTATCCACTGTTACTATAGACACCATCTCTCCCTACTATACCTGCTATCCCACAGTCACACTCCCTTCCCAGAGACTATTATCCACTGTTACTATAGACACCATCTCTCCCTACTATACCTGCTATCCCACAGTCACACTCCCTTCCCAACATAGTTGTTATAAGGAATGATTTGCTTTTGCCCATACTTGTAGTAATGAAAAAAATATGTTTAATTAAATTATAATTCTTTTGAACACACATTTCGAATCCTTCTTTTGAAATTAAATTATGAACCCAACTCATTCACACTTCACAACAGCAAATGACAAAATCATTAATCTATGATAAAATGACCATAAAAGCTTACACTCTATTGAGAAGTGTTCTTATACTAGTAGTGGAAGCCAAGCAGCTTCAGGGTTTACAACTGAAAGTACAAAGCTTTCACCCAGGGAGTGTATAATTTTAGTGATACTGAATTCAGGGAAATGATTCAGAACCTGCAGAAGGAACATTAAATAAAAAGCTGCAGACAGATAAGAGCTTATAATAGCTATGAGCGCTGACCAAGTGTTTATAATGGCTCAGTACTTTCATAGAAACTACCAGTGATGCGCCGTCACATTCTAAAGAAAGCAATGCACTTATTTTTGTTTTAAACAGTATCAAGCACATTGTCCCACAAGTGATATACAATGCAGATAAATGTTCTCACTGAACAAGCTAGTAATGTATCACAGCGTATGTAGGTTAATAGGGGGAGAACTTGAGAGGATGGGGATTTGTGTAAGAAGCATCAGTAAATGCAGATGAGCCAAGAAGATGGGAGGAAAATGCATTAAAAACATTAAAAAAAGCTTGAGCAGGAATTCAGGATCCAGAAAGATTTGACTGAAGAACCACAAACGAGTGACAGAATTGGCAATAATTTATTTGTGGTGAGCAACATGACTTAATGGCGACATGAAAATTCCCTATGGGATGTGCAGTGGGTCTTTACTTTAATCTGCAGCTACAGGTTTGGTCAGGCTGCTGCTACATGGAAATAAAGAACAATATGAATGTTATCAGATATGTGACCTCTCACCATTGATTTCAACCTGAGTTCAGTTCAGAAGTCCTATAAATATATTTCAACATACCCCAGCATATGCATTTTACTATCAGTTTCTACACAACCCACTAGTCCTGACAAACTCCATGTGTTGGTATTGAAGAATGAGTTGTCCACCTTCCCAAAGCATACATTTCAGCTCAAATATTTAAATTGCATCTGCAGTTAGCCTGCAGTTAGGGCTGGGTCACCCAATGGGACAAAACTCATTCTGACCTATACAATCTTAGCTCTTGATAAAGGTAAAGTAAACCCCTTCTGCACTAAAATCCCTCCCCTGCGTTGCCCTCCCCCTGGCCTACCCCCTTCTGGGCAAATGCCCCTAAGTTGCTACTAACTCCTCAGCACCATCTTCTCCCGTGTGGTCTTCTTCATGGATCCATAGACGTCTTCTGGCCCATGCATAGTAGGAGGCATTTGCCAGTTTGGCTCTACTGTGCATGTGCTGTGACTTTCGCCACATGCACAGTAGATCTGAACCAGCAAATGCCTCCTACTGTGCATGTGCCAGAAGACGTCTATGGATCCATGAAGAAGACCACACGGGAGAAGATGGCGCCTGTGAACTCTGTGGACAGGACCTGCACAGAGGGGTAAGTAGCAACTTAGGGGCATTTGCCGGGGGGGAGGTAGGCCAGGGGGAGGAGGGAGGGGGGAAACATATTGCTGGGGGAGGGATTTTAGCACTGAAGGGGTTGACTTCTCCTTTAAGAATCAGGTTTGACTTCTCCTTTAAGAAACAGGTTTGAACTGGCCCACCGGGATACCAGGAAGAGTCCCGGTGGGCCCAGGTTTCAGTGACCCCTGATGCTGCTAAACATTTGGCCTATTTCATGGCCATTCCCTATTCTATGAGAACAAAGAGGCTAAATAAATGGAATAATAGATTATAGTATGTAAAGAAAAGAGAGGAAGAGTAATACTACTGAGAGGGGGCCCCTGGTCTAAGGTTTCTCAGCTCTTGTTAAGGAAGAGAGTCAAACCAGGCCAGGGTGACACTAGGTGAAAACCCGGTGGGCCCTAGTTCTATTGCTCCCCACAACCTTCCTCTCATGTCCCAGTCACTGAAGGTGGCAGTCAGGCTTAAGGTAGGTTGTGGCAGAAGCTCTGAGGGGACCCCTGAGACAGCAGCCCTGGTGGGTGCTGCCCCCCACCAAGTCTCTGTTGAGTAACAATGACTAGAGCCAAACAACTGAAGCCCTACAAGTTGGATAACACTAATACAAAGCAGCTCTTGCTTTATACGTGTCATTTTGCCCTTACCATTTAGTTATCTCTCATAGCCAGGATTTCCCAGTATTCCCTTTCGAACATAAAAACAAAATAAATGCAGATAGAGTTAATGAATGTAACCTTATAAAAATGTAATTTTCTTCATTCAAGCCATCCCCTGAGGCCCTATAGAATACGCATGCAATCTGTAACACAACTCTCTGAAACATGCTCATCCCTTATACCTTCATCATCTTGGCCAGTGCCCAAATGCTCATTCATCATTCCAGCCACTGCCTCATTGCTAGGGTCGTTGGGACCATAGCAACTAATTAATATAACTTCACAAACCAATTTAAACAGCAAATATAGCCCATTGCATATTGTATTATGTAAAAGTTAATTTAAGGTGATTATGCCCTTTAACTCACAGACCCAAAACCTTTCACATTTCTCAAGCTCTTTCGTTGATTCAATCCATCTTCTTAATTGCCTTTATTTCCTGGCATCCATAACCCATCCTTCTACTGGAACTGCCAATTCCTCAACAACTTTAGCAGCGGCGCTTCCTTGTCTCTACTGCTCTGTTCTCTCTTGCCTGAAGGCTTCTTGCTGGCCGCCATGAGCTAAATTAAAGGCGTTTGCATATGAATCTGGAAACAACTGATGATATGAATGCAAACTGATTGATTTAATTGATTGATTGAAAGTTATTTTATATATATCGGAAAGCAACAATCCCAATAATAGTGGGATCCAAATGGTAGATTTTGATCTGCCAGTGGTTTTTGAACTAATGACTAGTAGACCACAAAATGCCGCAGCTTGGGCTCGGTCTGAGGTCATTTAGGAGAGAAAGTAAATTTTCTTTTCTGGATTCACCTGGAAGTCCAGCATGATGGTCAGTAAGGGTAATAATGTCCATTTGTTCTCCTAGATACACCTGAAAGAGCAAGCTTGATTTAGGGATAATGCCTATTTGGTCTCCTAGACAGGGTCAGACTGAGCCCTGGAAAAAACCGGATGGGCCCCGGCCTGGGCCTCCCCCAGCCCAGACCTGCTCCCCCAAAAAGGAAAGCTCTGATGCCGCCGCATCTAATGCTCATGAGCATGCGCATGGCACACTAGTGGAGGTGTGCTGCTCAAGCAGGGGGCTGGAGTTTAGGAGAGGGCCCCAAGAACTGCCAGGAGGGGGCCCTGAGACAGCAGCCCGATGGGCCCCCTGGCCCCCCTTTGCGACCTTGCTCCTAGATACACCTTAAAGATCAGCTTGATGGTCATTTAGGGCAAGATTTGTAATTCCTTTCCTCTGTGGACAACACCACAATTTACAATATTTTTATTGGACCAACCTCATCAATCAAGAATCTTACAGAAGCCCTCCACTATGCTTCATCATCTTCCACTATGCTTCATCATCTTCATGCCCTCAGACTCCAAGAGCATTTCCATCGATGTAATTATATTTGAGCCCTAGTTCCTATTTGTGGAGGGGACATACAAATGTGTCAATGGCACTAGACAACTCACACACCCTTGTATCAACAGGCTTCTCATTTACTCCTGTAAGTATCTCATACCAGTAGGATTCATCCTCCCCTCATAAAACCAAATGTGTTTCATTTGCACCTTCACCCCTAACAGATTTCACAACATTCCTCAGAGCATTAACTCAGCATGAGATGATGGCACCCCCCCCCCCATGACACTAGTCAAATTGTGTGGGTAAAGTAAAATTAAAGAAGGAAATACCAAGCTAAAAGAATGAAAAATATAAAACCAAACCAACGCTGGGACTAGCCCTACTTAAAATTTACCCTAGTCTCCCAGGCAGACAATAAATATATCACATGGGATGCTTCTGATTATTAGCCCTTGGTCGGCATATTATACATGAGAACAGAGCACTTTACAAGCTCATAAAACATATGGTGTTGGTATTCCGAGAATAGAGCCTAAGCTATTATATTAGGTTACTCTCAGCATACAGCCTCATTAACACTACAGACCACGAGCCAATTCAGTTGGACCAATTCCAGCAGCACATAAATCAGGTCTTGCAGGTCTTGGGATACAATTTCAGTGGAACTCAGTAGAAGTCATTTTCAAAAAACATATGCAAATTATAACATAATGCAATATTACATAATAATGCAGCATTCCCCTCATAGTTCCAAGGTATTTTAGCCATGTTGATGTATCAAGATGTCAAGATGGGTGCAAGTTTTATCTAGTCTTTGTTGAGTGACTTCTGGAGCGCTCACTTAAGGTGGCATTTGCATCCAGTTGACTGGGTGAATGTTTGGTACACTTATTGAGGAAACTCTTTTTGGAAACCCAGACCCAAGCTGGCTCCAAGGTTGCATTGCGTCAGTAGGCATAGATGGGCACCATTTATGAGAAGAGGCAAGATGGCCACATTCTAGTTCATTAATGAATTGCATGTTCGTAAAACAAAACCATAGTGGGGATTTTTATAGTAAAACATTTATCTTTAGATTTAACAAAACCTTCCCCTATTCAGCAGGTATATCTTTTGCCAACCTTATTGGCAAAGAAGGACTTCCCAACCCATGGTCCTTCATCACTTGTTGCTCGTTCATCATCAAGACAAAAGAGGAGGATGTGATCAATTGCACAAGATGCCAACAGCTAAAAACATGTCATAGTTTCAACAGGAACAAATTAATGTTGGCTATGCACAGTTCTGCAGGAACAGCCCTCTGAATTTACTCAACTGAGAAATAGCATGTAACAATAATGACCGCTTAGGTACTTCCTAGTACTACCTCACTCATAAAGGCAATATAAAGTATATCATTACTCTAATTCATCCCCTGAATAATTTCACACAATCAGGTAATTAGCATTCGTTAAAGGCTATTTGGAAACCCCATCCCTTTGAAAAATGAACCTCAGTTAAGCATTATTTAAAAACAGACTGTAACGATAAATAATAATCAGACAAGCTATTTGCCTAGACCTCATTAACTGAGCTCCCCCCATGTCTCCCCTACTGTCTCTATGGCAGTTGCATCAGCAGAGATGGCAAATATCTGAGAAGCCGTTCAGTAGACACCAGCATTGCCTGCAGTCATTGATACTGGTTCAGAAACGGAAATTAGCACTTGAAAAGGGCTGGGATATTTTTATACTAAGATGCATGAAATACATAAACCTAATGCTGAAAGGGGTTGCGTTTTCATCCCCTTTTAATAATCTCATTTAATCTGAAACATGTGCTGTATTATTTGCTTTGGCATTAGAGATGTCCAACATTTATTGTTCAAGGGTAATGGAACACTAAGTGTATTGACAGTTGTACTTTCAAGTAGATCTTAAAGGGCAAGGAAAGTGTAAAATAGAATAAGGGTAGAAATGGTGTATTTTGTATACTAAACATAAACATGAACTTACTGCACCACAAGCCTAATCAAACAAATGATTTATGCTTTCGAAGTTGGCCACAGGGGGCTGTCATCTTGTAACTTTGTTATACATCTTTGCAAGACTAGACTACATACACATGCTCAGTATGGTCTGTGCTGCTTAGGGATCGTCATAAATGATCAAAAAACAAAGCTGCTTGAGTTCTGCATGGCTGGTAAGTAAGGCAGGGGCTCCCCCTGCTGTTCATAAGTATGAATGTTTCCCTGCCAGAAGTTAGGGACCGTCTGACAATTCCTATCCACAGCAGTAAATGAAGGGAGAATTTCACTGCATACAGTCAGGTTTCTTATAAAAATGGTACACATTTTTAAATTAAAGTATATTGGAAATAGATTTCTTTTTCATTAAAGAAAGTAAAAATGGGATTTTATTTCTTTGCATTTCCTTTCCCTTTAAATGCGGTGCCATATTGACCCCCCCGCATAATAGCCTTAAACTTCCTTAAAAGCGTTTTTGCCAGTGTTTTCCTTTGCATTTTTTTGGGTGCTTTGGTGCTTGGAATAGTTAATGTGTTGCCCAACCAGTAACGGATTAGTCTCACAATATTTCTTTTCATTAGTCAATCAGGCTGCAAATGGGTATTCTTTATGTGTTTATTCAGCCTATGACTATGTACAATAAAATGTGAAATGTGTGAGGCTAAGTTCCTTTATGAGGTTAATAATGTTAATTAACCAGTAAAGGATTAGTCTCATAATGTTTCTTTTCATTGGTCAATAAGGCTGCAAATGGGTCTTCTGTATGAGTTTATTCAGCCTATAATTATGTACAGTGGAAGTACTGTATAAAATGCGTAAGGCTTTGTTTCTTTTTGTGTTAATAATGTTAACTAACCAGTAAATGATTAGTCTCGCAATGTTTGTTTTCAATGGTCAATCAGGCTGCAAATGGGTCTTCTAAATGAGTTTATTCAGCCTATAATTATGTACAATAGAATATGAAACGCGTAAGGCTATGTTCCTTTATGTGTTAGTAATGTTAACTAACCAGTAAAGAATTAATCTCACAATGTTCCTTTTCATTGGTCAATCAGACTGCAATGGGTCTTCTGTATGAGTTTATTCAGCCTATAATTATGTACAACGGAAGTATAAAATGCGTAAGGCTATGTTTCTTTTTGTGTTAATAATGTTAACTAACCAGTAAATGATTAGTCTCACAATGTTTGTTTTCAATGGTCAATCAGGCTGCAAATGGGTCTTCTATATGAGTTTATTCAGCCTATAATTATGTACAATAGAATATGAAACGCGTAAGGCTATGTTCCTTTATGTGTTAGTAATGTTAACTAACCAGTAAAGAATTAATCTCACAATGTTCCTTTTCATTGGTCAATCAGACTGCAATGGGTCTGCTGTATGAGTTTATTCAGCCTATGACTATGTACAATAGAAGTGTGAAATGTGTTAGGCTGTGTTCCTTTATGTGTTAATAATGTTAACTAACCAGTAAATGATTAGTCTCACAATCTTTCTTTTCATTGGTCAACCAGGCTGCAAATGGGTCTTCTGTATGAGTTTATTCAGCCTATAATTATGTACAATAGAATATGAAACGCGTAAGGCTATGTTCCTTTATGTGTTAGTAATGTTAACTAATCAGTAAAGAATTAGTCTTACAATTATTCTTTTCATTGGTCAATGAGACTGCAATGGGTCTGCTGTTTGAGTTTATTCAGCCTATGGCTATGTACAATAGAAGTTTGAAATGTGTAAGGCTGTGTTCCTTTATGTGTTAATAATAAGTTGATGAGCCAGTGAAGGATTAATCTCTCACAGTTTTTATGATCATTGTTCAATTAGGCTACAAATGGTTCTTCTGCATGAGTTTATTCAGCCCATCAATATGTACAACAGAAGAGTGAAATGCGTAAGACTGCATTCTTTATTTACGTGTTAATAAATTACTTCATTATGATAGTACGTCTGACCACGTCCTCGACTTGGTTTATACTCTTGGTTATTACCCTGTGCTGAAGGTCTGGTTCATGCGCCCCCTAGACCCCACATCCTACTTCATGAGCTAAGGAGGGGGGATTTAATATGCCTAGAAAGGGGCAGCCTTAGCAACTCAACAGGCAGGAAAGGAAGGGCAGGTGTTTCTGGCAGAAGTTATGGCGGTCAACTCCA
Source organism: Xenopus borealis (assembly GCA_024363595.1). NCBI lineage: Eukaryota > Metazoa > Chordata > Amphibia > Anura > Pipidae > Xenopus > Xenopus borealis. The sequence goes on from CM044448.1 coordinate 6,043,254, forward strand.
CTCAGATATGGGGCAAGGCTTATTTGGACAAATATATTATACTGTCGAAGCAGGTGTAGAATACTTGATTTGTTTTGAGGGCTTATCCCAGGGGTTATTTATGAGCCGTCTGGAGATGATGTGCTACGTATATTATCCTGCAATATCTTTTATTGTCTAAAGGGAAATGAGCCCAAGTGTGTCAGGGAAAAAATGACAGTAGGAGGTGGGTTAATGGTGCCTGTGCCACCATTCCGTACCTTCGAGCTGTCCAGGAAAGATGCTGGTTCCCAGTTATTCCAACCCTGCACTTAGTAGACCTGTGCAATAATGCAACCATTTCATCTCCAATGTTTGAATTTAATACAGCCATTCACTTTGAACTTGGTTTAATAAAATAACATCCCAAATAAGAAGCACGATGAGAAAATCTGCTTACCCAGCCTGACAAAAAAGCCTACATCTAATGTGCTATTAAGATATGAAAGGTTCCGCACATCTGTCTGCAGGGAAGGTCACGCCTGCTAAGAAGAAAGGTGAATGTGGAGCCTCGGGCAGCAATATCCCTTTGGACAGCAAATTGCTTCCAGCATAATTTAGAATATCTCAGCAATATAGTTACATCCCTGCCTGCAGCATGTGCAAAATATATGAACCAGTCACTGGGTCCTGTTGTTGAACCCACAGTCAAGCTACTGAACGTTATATAGGCATTGGCGAATGTATCCTGATCCAAGGAAAGCATCAATGTAAGAATGGGAGACCATGTGCTGATGGCATTATTAACTTGTACACAGAGCAATGTGGCTGGTCAACAGGTTAGACCAGGGGTCCCCAACCTTTTTTGCTCGGGAGCAACATTTAAATTTAAAAAAGAGTTGAAGAGCAATACAAGCATGAAAAAGTCCATGTGGATGTCAAATAAGAGCTCTGATTGGCTTTTTGGTAACCCCTATATGGACTGGCAGCCTACAGGAGAGAATGTTTGGCAGGACATCTGTTTTTTATACAACCAAAACTTGCCTCTAAGCCTGGAATTCAAAAATAAGCTCCTGCTTTGAGGCCACTGGGAGCAACATCCAAGGGGTTGGAGAGCAACGTGTTGCTCGTGAGCTACTGGTTGGGGATCACTGGGTTAGACCATTTGGACCATTGACCAGCAGTTGTTGAAGTACTCCAGTTCCAGCCTAACCTGTGAGGTCTAACCTTTACACATGGGCCTCAGCTCTTAATTATGTTATTGATACAGGAAGACATTAATGCTGCTAGTGAGCCAGGCCTACAGGTTGAGCATTATATGATTTGAACCCCCGGGACTATTTGCACTTTGTTCTGTTATTTCCTTAATGCTCTCAAGAACGTAACAAAGACCTTTTTGACTCAACCTTTTAAACCTACAGAGCCTGGAACTCTGATATTAGTTGGGGTCATTTATAAATTGCATAACAGGACGTGAAGACCAAAAACGTGAGAGCAAAATGCTATGGGTTTTTTTTTTTTGGATGCTTGTGCGCTGCTTTGCACTTATTGTGCTCCAAAATGTAGAGTAGACGCCTGCAACTTGCACATCATTCAGACACGAAATAGTGCATTAATAGGCACAGGCTGCAATGGACAGTCTAGGATACTAGCAGTAGGACACTGGTAGGCCTTAGCCTTCATTGGCCCGCTGACCCAGTTCTGCTCCTCCAACCGTATTGACCCCTCTCCCCTTAAACAGATGCAAGCACAGAAGTAAGCAGCATTGACATGTGCATAAGTGGTGCAATGTCTGGAGCCTGGACAAGAGCTCTTTAGTTTCTATGAAGGGTCCTTGAGTCACAGTTGTGGTGGACCCTGATGTGCCAGTCTAACTCTGGCAATGGAGACCCTGGCAAGGTCGCTGGTGCATTTTAGCAAGTGCTTATGGAATAAGCATTAAGGAGAGCACTTTTGTACCAGGTCACAGGAAATAACCCCCTATGTGTCTACGGATGAAAGCTGCCTAAAGGAAAACTTAAATAACCATCAGGTCCAGATGGCTGGTTTTAATCCCACAAGCACCTTGTGAATAGGGTTAGACCCCTTTCAATTGGTCCTCCCATTTAACCCTTTGAAGCTGTGCTTGTAAGCCCTAAAGTGCCGTGACCTGTATTAAGTCACCAGGCCACAAGTTCACAAGTCAGTTATGTAACGGTCACAGGCTCTCGGCAAAATGGTCTTCACTTAGTAAGAGTCAATGCATTCCATAGTGAACACTGTCATTTGTTTTAGAAGTCACCTTGGTGTTCATTGACCAATGCAACTAAGCCTGTTGGCTCCTCAGAGACTATCAGTTTCCTTATAGCATAGAGCAGGGGGAGCAATTTGCTATGTAGGTATTTTCACAGAATCCCATATTGCTATCCCTGTTCATTAATACCTATTGTTGGGCCTATTGATTGGCAGTTATTCATCCACAGGCTTGTGGCTTATTATATGGAACTGTGTTTTATTGTCTGGGTGATTATTATAGGAAGGTTACAGTTACAGTGCTGTGCGGGTCCCAGTGAGGGAATAAGGCTATTTTAAGCATCTTGCATTGCATGACTACCATTAACCTGATTGCAGTTTCCAATACTGAGGGGGGCTTCAAGGGGCTGTTCGTCTGTAAAATAACTTTTGGTATGATGTAGTTATTGAGACAATTTGCAGTTGGTTTTCATTTTTTGTGTGCTTTTTCAGCTATTGTTCAACAGCTCACCAGTTTGCAGGTTTAGCAGCCCTCCAATTGCTAGGGTCTTGTTTACCTTAGCAACAAGGAATTTGTTTAGGGCGGTGACACACGTTAAGATTTGGGGAGATTAGTCGCCCAGTGTCCTCTTCTTTGGGCACTTCAGGCCTGAAATTCCTTCCCTGACTACTATAAGTCCCTAGAAATTGCTGGAATACAACTCGAAAGCCCCAGCTTACATGTTGGAAAATGCCCTTGGCTCACAGTGTCACAGTTGCCCCATGGGAAGGAGAATGTAGATAAAGGACATATTATATTGATGTATTATATTGACTGGGACTGCTGTCTTAGGGTCTCTTTCCAGATCCCCAACTCCTGCTGCAAAGCCCCCTCTGGGCCCCCTGACCCTGCCGTCAGCCTCCTGTCCACCCCTCCTTGTACATCTTTTATTTAATTGAGCGACTGGTGACTGGGTTGGGGCTGCTAGTGGGACTAGGGCAAGTGGGGCACATGAGAGCTGGGGCCAACTGGATTTTTTCCTGGTCTCTGGTCCAGTGAGTCCCACCGGGGCTACCACATCAGGGATTCCCTGGATTTATTTTTATTAAAATAGAATCTATAGATTATGGCAGGGATCCCCAACCTTTTGAACCCATGAGCAACATTCAGAAGTAAAAGGAGTTGGGGAGCAACACTAGCATGAAAAATGTTCTTGGGGTGCAAAATTAGTTCTGTGATTGGCCATTTGGTAGCCCTTATGTAGACTGGCAGTGTACAGGAGGTTCTGTTTGGCAGTACACTTGGGTTTTATACAACCAAAACTTGCCTCCAAGACAGTAATTCAAAAATAAGCACCTGCTCTGAGGCCACTGGGAGCAACATCCAAGGGGTTGGAGAGCAACATGTTGCTCACAAGCTACTGGTTGGGGATCACTGGAATATGGCCTTCCCATAATAATGTTTTCTGGATAACAGATTCCATTACTGTACTTACATTGCAAAATGGCCCCTTACATTTTTATCCATGATTGAGTTTTTTCCCAGAATTAACGTGTATTTGAACCCACCACAAGTCACCCGTTACAAAGTATTTATGGGTGGTGTTCTGCCAATGCAATCTCACCTGCAATGTTGACCTCAACCCTGTGCCTGCTAATAGTGGTTGCAAAAGAGGAGGACTATTAATGATTACAATGACCCAATCTGCTAAATACAATGTGCTTAGCGCACAATACATATTCTCAGTCCTGGTGGAAAATAAATTAAAAGGAGAGCATCGAAGCGAAGGATTAATTGAATAGTTTGTACCTCAACATATTCAGGAGGGAAGAACAAGTCCCCCTCTCCTCCCCCCTTGGTTTTCTCATTTATGGGGACAATTAATTAGGAGGAGGCATTCCTTTTTGATTAGGCAGAAAATCTATCACCCGGCAAAGTATTCCTTTGAGGGTTCTGATTCGGGACAGATAATGTCAGGAAAGGGGGAGAAGGAGCGTAAGGGCTAACGCTTACCTGATTGTAATTGGACCAGGAATGTCACCTTCTCTAATTAAATGAATAAAGTTGGCCATACACAGAGAGATCCACTTGTTTGGCAATGTTGGCAAACGAGTGGATCTCTCCCAGATGTGCTCACATTGAGGTGGGCAATATCAGGCTAATCCGATCATGGGCCCTAGGGCCCAACAACCGGATCATAATGGGGCTCGTTTATCAACACTGGGCAAATTTGCCTATGGGCAGTTACCTATAGCAACCAATCAGGGATTAGTTTTTTAAAGCCAGCTGCAAGTTGAACGATGAATAAAGCAATCTGATTGGTTGCTATGGGTTACTGCCCATGGGCAAATTTGCCCATTGTTGATAAATGACTCCCAATATCAGATCACGGTACTACATCAGCAAACAAATACGGTCCGCGATCCAATAGGATTTTTAACCCTGCCCAATCGACATCTGGTTGACTTTTGGTCTCTGTCTGTTGGCAGCTTTAATCGGCCCATGTATGGCGACCTTTAGTCATTGGCCTTTATTCGGCATGAATGGTGGATTGCCAGCTAGGTTTAGTCAGTAGTTCTAGAACCCAAGAACATATGAAAAGGGCCACTTTCTTGTACATTAGCAGAATGGGACAGGGGTATATGAGGCCCACCAGGGCTGCTACTCTAGGGGCCCCCAAAACCCTTTCTGAGGGCACCAACCACCAGCCCCATCCTTTCACCACTGGACTCTCCTTATACACAGTGATTTGGGAGTGGAAGGCAGACAGGGATTGGGTCTGGCCCATGATGAGGCCCATAGCTATTAGGGCCCACTGAGTTTCTCCAATGATCATGTATCCTCAAGGTAATAGTGCCGTACTGTTAATGTTCCCAGTGCCCAATCAGAACCTTGGATGAACCAAGTATCACAATAAAACAGCACAAAACCCAACCAGTCACGTGAAAGTCATAGAACTCTCACTCTCCTTAATGCAAAACTAAAAAATGTGCAGCGGCACTTAAATGCCAGACGCATAAAAGAGTTTAAATGTGATAGATTCCCATTTAATTCTGAAGCACACAGTCTTTATTTTAATTGGTGAGTGGTATATTTTTATTTCCATATATTGCCTCAGATATACATGGGGAGCATGCTGGGTGGAGACATTAGAGATGATTGATGCTGAAATACTTGCGATGCAATGCAGGAGCCAACGGTGCCAGCCTTGTCTGCCTGCCATTTGCTTACGCTGCATTCCTGCAGCACTTAAAGAGACGGTGCCAGCTTGCACATCGTATTAAAATGCAGACCTGAACATAAAGAATCTCGGGAAATTGGCACCACTCACGCATTAATGCCGCATTCTAGAGGTCATTATCAGTGCCAGGTGCATGCGATATATGATCTATGAACATGCTACTCATGCTTAGCACCCTTTGTCCATAGGCATTTACTTTAGTGCCTTATGAATGTTTCTTGCTCTCCATTTACCATCAGTTGTAAGTATTTTAGCACCAGGCACAGCCACCTTCCCCGCTACATCAATGAAATGTTTTACAACTTATCTGCGGCCCTGTAGCATATACAGAACTGCAGAGCTTCATGGAGGGTGTTGGCACCACCATCTTTGTTGTTTCCTCACCAGGAGTCCAAACTGGTCCAAGCTGGGAATCAAAGTGACATAGCCAAAGATGATGGGCAGCTCTACAGTTCTGGATGATCTATTGGGCAAGTCATTTCCAGGGCTGTGTGCTGGTACTAAAATTAAAAATTTGCAAAGGTAGTAAACAGAGAGCTTGCACCTTGTAGTAAACAGAGATCAAGCAAGTAAGGGGAAACGCATAGCTCTACAATTCGCTTGAGCACTGTGGTCAGGGATACTGTACATTCCCTTCAATATTTGAGTATGAATCAAGCAAAAGAGATAATACACACAACCCATTCCAATAACTCAGTCCTCTGAGGCTTTGTAGGGTCACTGTGTAAGGAAAGGGGGTTATTAAGTCTCTCTCACTCTTCCAAGTTTCCTCTTTTTGTAGGATTCTTACCATGCCAACATCATAGGCCACCATTTGAACAGGCAGGGGGGGGGTAGCAGTACTAAAAATATTTTATCTTCCACAACAGTGACCTTGCAGAGTCAACAAAGAAGGAGCAAGTGTATTAATAGTAATAATATTATCATGTTGAACACGGGAATATGTTGTACCTTTAAAGGCTCCTTATTATAAGGAAAGGGCAGCAGAACGAAGCTACGCTAAAAATGAGCAAAAGAAAAATGCATGAAAACCTCTGTCATTAAGATAATAAGACAAGCTGACCAACCGGTGACAGTCTGCCCTACAGAGCAAGGGGCATGAGTCCGTCCCAACTGAGAACAGTGATCTCATCATTATGTTAAAGCGATAGCGCCCAGAGCCTTACGTTAGAGCTCAGAAGGACACGCTGAAAATTTTTCCTTCCTTGATCTATCATCTTTCTATCATACTTTCCTTTTCCCTTTTGTCTTCTTTTTCTTATTCCTAATAAGTCTGTTTTTTCTGCTTTAAGTTTAATTTTATAGGTGTTTTCAGAATGTCAGTGCCATTGTACACCTCAAATCTATCAAATTTGGGCCTATGTAGAGTGGTTCCCAATAGCTACAACAGCATGAGCTCCATATCCCCATTTCTCTGTATAATCTTTTGTATGGTACCAGGGGAGTGCATTTAGCATATACCAAAGCCAAGAGGCACTCTATTCAGTTAATTAATTTCCCCAGCTAGACATGTCTGTTAAATGTTAAATTCATTAGCTAAGAAATTTAGAGACAGTATTTAAATATGAAAAGACAGAACATTTAACGTACAGCTCTCTAGCCACAAACCCTTTACTGATAATTTATCTTGGCCTGCACGGAAAACTACATACAGTACACTTAAATAATACAGCCTTTGTATTAAAATTCACGGCGCCTTCACTACAACACAAAAAGAGATATGATAAAGCAGGTTATGGTTAACAAATACCAAGCTCTGGGTTTGTCATTGCATTCTGTTTGTTACACCTTGGAAGTGTTGTCATTTCTCTTGCTAAATAGGTCAATAATAAGAATAATGGGAAGAAAAAGGCCTCTGTGGCTCTTTAAAAATAAGTCACTGATGGGCTCCTCATGGGTCAACGTTGACTTGTTTGCCAGTAGATGCTGAGATATGTTCAATGAACTAATTCTATGGTGCAAAAATAGAATTATACAGAGAATTTCGATAATTCTAGGTATTTGGTGAATAAATAAAAATGGCCTAGCATCATCAACATAGGGCTTTACTATGTTCTACTCCCTGGTTCTTTGAATCCTACACATTCAGTATAAAGATGCTGTCCTTTCAAACAATGGTTATGATAGTCCTCTTGAGACCACTTCCATATTATGGGAACCATTAGCTTGACTTATTTGGTCCTACACTGCATGCCTCAGCCAAGATATTCTCCTTAGACATCACTAAGCACACAGCAGGAACCCTTCAACAACATTGCAATCTTACAAACCTTTGTCAAGCTTTGTGTACTGGATTTTAAACAGAGGCAAGGAGCCTCATTCCAGGTCCACTGGGTACAAATTAATTTGCAGAGATCGGCAAAACAGAAACAAGCTTTGATCAGCAAAAACATGAGAGATTTAGATCACGTGCTAGTCCATCATCTGAACACAGCGGGAATTTTTCAACGAGCAATCTGACATTTCCCGCTGTGTTGTGTCTGGTCATAATTTTTGTAATTGTTTATTCATAAAGCATCAAACACTTCTTGTAGCACCATACAATTATAGCAGAAGCTGCCACAAAGCACCAATCACATTTAGTAGCAGGGAAAGGGAACCTATTGTAAAGCATGAATCACTTCTAATAGCACAACATAATAGTATGAACCCAAGGAAATATATTATAAAGCGTGAATCACTTCTAATAGCACAACATAATAGTATTAGCCCAAGGAAATATATTAGATATATTACAGCAAGAAATTCTCATAACACCAAATAATAGTAGAAGCACAATTAAATGTATCATATAGCACTACAGCATAGTAGCACAAGAGAGTCTATCAAAAAGTATGAGGAACCTCTCAAAGCACCAGGTCATAGTAGGAGCACAAGGTATTCTATTATAAAGCATGAAGAACTTCTCATAGCACCAGGTCATAGTACGAGCACAATGGAGTCTATCATAAAGCATGAAAAAGCACCAAAAAAGTAGTAGGAGACCAACAGACTCATAAAGTATGAAGAACGTGACAACTGTAGGGGCACATTGGAATCTATCATAAAGCATGAAGAATGTAACGATTGCAGGTTCTCAATCATCATAAAGTATGAAGAACATGACAATTGTACAGTAGGTGCTCAATAGAATCTATCATAAAGTGTGAAGAACGTGACAATTGTAGTGTTAGGGTAGGTGCTCAATAGAATATATCATAAACTGTTAAGAACATGGCAAGTGTAAGCACTCAATGGAATCTATCAAGTATGTAAGTATGAAGAACTTGACAATATTAGGTGCACATTAGAATCTATCATAATGTATGAGGAACATGATAATAGTTGGAGCCCAATGAAATTTATCATGAAGATTGTAGAACATGACAATAGTAGGGGCATATTGAAATCTATCATAAACTATGAGGGACGTGACAATAGTAGCAACACACTGGAATCTATCATAAAGCATGAAGAACATCACAATAATAGAGACACACTGTAATCAGTTATAAAGTATGAGGAACATGACAAGAGTAGGAACCCAGTGAAATTATCATAAGGAATGAAGAACATGACAATAGTAGGGACACATTGGAATCTACCATAAAGTATGAAGAACATGACAATTGTAGGAGCTCAATAGAATCTATCATGAAGTATGAAGAACAAGACAATTGTAGGAGCTCAATAGAATCTACCATAAAGCATGAAGAACAAGACAATTGTAGGAGCTCAATAGAATCTATCATATAAAGGGGCACATTGGAATCTATCATAAAGTATGAAGAACATGACACTTTATAATAAAGCCTGAAGTAGTTCTGAAGTACTTCTAGCAGACACCTAACTTAGCAGGAGTGCACAGAATTGGGAATGAATTTTTATTTTAATAAAGTCTGTTACAGTTGCCCCAAGCCAGCCACAGAGAAAAGGCACAAGGCAAAGCTTTAATCCACCACAAACTGAGGAGTTAAACACTTTTCAAATTAGGTTATTAGCAAACAGATGTTTTCTGTAATTAGACAGACAATATCTCTCCAGCAGAGACAGCAGAAAAACCCAATCACCTGGATCAGATCATTCTTCCGTGATGGTGAGATTGTTCTGAGCAGTCTATATATATGACCCAGGTTGGTTTACCTTTTTTTTAATTCTTAAATGCATTCAAATAAAAACCCAAATGAGTTCCAGGCCATCTCCACCAGATTTCCATCAGTTTCCATAGACTTGGCCTGTTACATAATCTATGGATTACAGAGTCGGTATAGCCTACTGACTATTCATGCAGAGAGGAATGAGAGAGGCTTAGTGCAATGAAGAGATTAGAGAAACACAACCACCTTGCTCCAGCGGGCAGGTAGAATACAACACTATTGCACGCAGCTTTATTTTAATGGATCCAAGTAGGGGCAATGGCTTTTGATAATTGTGCAGCTACCAAGAGAAGCAAACGTTTTGGAGTGGAAAGTTAGATGATGCTGAAAAGCTCAATAAGATTTAATCTGTGCTGCATCTCTGGGAAGGGAGTGTGACTGTGGGATAGCAGTTATAGTAGGGAGAGATGGTGTCTATAGTAACAGTGGGATAATAGTCTCTGGGAAGTTAGTGTGACTGTGGGATAGCAGGTATAGTAGGGAGAGATGGTGTCTATAGTAACAGTGGATAATAGTCTCTGGGAAGGGAGTGTGACTGTGGGATAGCAGGTATAGTAGGGAGAGATGGTGTCTATAGTAACAGTGGGATAATAGTCTCTGGGAAGGGAGTGTGACTGTGGGATAGTAGGTATAGTAGGGAGAGATGGTGTCTATAGTAACAGTGGGATAATAGTCTCTGGGAAGGGAGTGTGACTGTGGGATAGCAGGTATAGTAGGGAGAGATGGTGCCAGGAGTAGCAGTGGGAATAACAATCTGTGAGAGACTGCGGGATACTGTATCATATATGGTGTAACTGATGGAAACAGTGACAGCATTTCTTTAACTCAGCCCTTCAGTAACTTTAATTATATTTTACACTCCCCACAAAATCTGCTAAATCATGTTGGATTTTCAATGGATCAGTTCTCCGAACATCCTTTATTACATTTTTCATTTCTGAGATACCTTATGCTTCTTAATGTGCTGCCTCAGTCATACAGTTAATGACCTTCACTCCTCTGAACAAAAAGAAAAAAGTAATATCTCGGCATTAAGGGAAGCCCAGTTACATTTTAGACAAGGACTCATGCAATCAGTCAGGAATAGACAGTGTGAGTCATTGAGTTGCACCTGGATAAAGACGCGAGACTGTGGTGTTTATACAAATGACCTGCAGGTGGCACTGTGCATACATAGGACTTTCTGTACAACTTGAAAGTGAAAGTAAGACTTAATGCTGTTATGTAAGGGCTGCATTACCTGCTAATAAAGCACTGTTATACTCTCCCATCCTCATCGCCATTTGTTGTGTTTGGTAGCCGAGGATGAGGAGAGTATAACAGTGCTTTATTAGCAGGTCATGCAGCCATTACATAACAGCATTAAGTCTTACTTTCACTTTCAAGTTGTACAGAAAGTCGCCTGGATCTTTAGTCAGAATTAAGAAACCAGGAATACTGAAACAAGGACAATCTAAATTTACTACACCACTTGAAGTGAGACACCAGCGAGGACCATACACATATGAACTGTCTGATGGACGCATATGGAATGCAAGTCGTCTTGCTCCTGCTAGATATGACTTTGGAGATGTTCCATTTGATGAAGGACATTTTCCTACTCCTGATGCCAACTGCACTAGGGCAGAGGAAAGTGAATCTATAAGGCATACTGAGAGAATCAGGAAACTACCTGCATGGACCAAGGACTATGTCATGTAAAGAATATAAATATTGCTTTAAGATACACATACATTTAATGTTACTGTTTAAATATTTGTCTAAATGCTTTTCTACTATAAGGGGAATATGTGGTGTTTATACAAATGGCCTGCAGGTGGCACTGTGCATACATAGGACTTTCCGTACAACTTGAAAGTGAAAGTAAGACTTACTGATGTTATGTAATGGCTGCATGGACCTGCTAATTAAGCACTGTTATACTCTCCTCATCCTCGGCTACCAAACACAACAGAGAGCTCAGTAACAAAACCATTTGTTCTCAGATGTGTAACTAGTAGTGGGCTGCACTGTGCCCAGTTAATGTATATGGAAGGCAATTATACATATTGGCTTTTAATCTTATTGCCCTGTGTTCTTTTGTACAGATTTTATCTGTGCAGAATCTAAGCTGCACCTGTGACTGGAGCCCTTGGTTTTTTTCAGTGGAGCACAGCTAGTAAGGGTGATGGCCAGCGTCTGATTGGGTCCCAGGACCCCCTAGGTCTACTGCCTTAGGGGCCCCCCAGTTTGAAAAAAAAACACTGGCCCACTCCAGTCATAACCACCCTCTGGCCCCCTTCCCAGCCACAAACCCCTTCTGAGTAAGGGGAACTACTTCAACTATGGCCTAAGCTGACAAATAGAAATTCTGGGAGTTGTGCATCTGGCACCACATAGCCACACCCTCTGATGCTGAGTGTGCCAGATGCATTTTTCTACATGATGCAAAAGATCAACATACGCCTCCCGAATTATACACAACATTATTATGAATATGTATTGCAAAAGTGGCAACATGTCCCACAGCGCTGTACAGTAGGAGGGGGTATTCATCCAACATAGAAATTACATCAAAAAATCTGTTTTATACAGGGGTTAGACTAGAGTTTGTGCGTTATACACAGAGTGGGTGGAGTTTGTGGGTTATACACAGAGTGGGTGGAGTTTGTGTGTTATACACAGAATGGGTGGAGTTTGTGGGTTATACACAGAGTGGGTGGAGTTTGTGGGTTATACACGGAGTGGGTGGAGTTTGTGTGTTATACACAGAATGGGTGGAGTTTGTGGGTTATACACAGAGTGGGTGGAGTTTGTGGGTTATACACAGAGCAGTAGGTGGGAGCATCAGAATTATACACAGAACAGTTTGTAGTATTTATGTTATTATGTTATTCACAGAACAGGGGTTGTGTTTTTATTATATACAAAACAGGGGGCACCTGTATTATTCCCAGGGCAGGGGGAGTATATATTTTATACACAGAGCAGGGGGGCCTGAATCTGTATTATACACTGAGAAGGGGTATATCTGTATTATTCACAGGGCAGGGGGAGTATATATATATATATATATATATATATATTATACACAGAGCAGGGATATATCTGTATTATACACAGAGCAGGGATATATATGTATTATACACAGAGAAGGGGTATATCTGTATTATACACAGAGAAGGGGTATATCTGTATTATACACAGAGAAGGGGTTTATCTGTATTATACACAGAGAAGGGGTATATCTGTATTATACACAGAGAAGGGGTATATCTGTATTATACACAGAGAAGGGGTATATCTGTATTATACACAGAGAAGGGGTATATCTGTATTATACACAGAGCAGGGGTATATCTGTATTATACACAGAGCAGGTGAGGTGTCTGTTATAATTAAATACAATGAAACATATAAATATTATTAGAATTGTTAAAAGTTTTCTGGTTGGAGATTTGTTGGGAAATAATGAAGAATGGAAGAAGAGAGAATTCCCAGTAAAGATATGGGATCCATTATCCGGAAACCCATTATCCAGAATGCTCCAAATTACAGATTGGCTGTCTCCCATAGACTCCATTATAATCAAATAATCCACATTTTTAAAACTGATTTCCTTTTTCTGTGTAATAATAAAACAGTAGCTTGTACTTGATCCCAACTAAGATATAATTAATCCTTATTGGAAGCAAAACCAGCCTATTGTGTTTATTTCATGTTTATATGATTTTCTAGTTAAGGTATGAAGATCCAAATTTTGGAAAGATCCATTATCCAGAAAACCCCAGGTTCTGAGTATTCTGGAGAACAGGTCCCATACATGTACAAGGTGCTAACAAGGTGCTAACAAGGAGGAGTTTATGAGTAAAGAAAATAGAGAAATGGGGCTATCCATGAGTGTAAGACTGTGAAGGCATGCTGGGAGCTGTAGTATAACAGTCAGAGGCAGCGGATCAGATAGCCCTAATATATCATTAGGAGAGCAAATTCCTTCTAAACATATTTGCCCCTCCTATGAGACCCCACATAGGGCTCAAGATGGTTTCACCTGCTTGTACCGTTCTGAACGGTATAGAAGCCATTCCAAATGCTCTTTTTCAGATATGGACACTTTGAGTCTCAGTATACATCCCACTCGCTTAGCGCACAAGATACCAACCCAGCGTACAAGGAACCAACTCGGCGTACAAGGAACCAACCCAGCGTACAAGGAACCAACTCGGCATACAAGGAACCAACCCAGCATACAAGGAACCAACCCAGCATACAAGGAACCAACCCA
>CM044448.1:6084849-6096339 GCA_024363595.1 Xenopus borealis
TACCTGCCATCCCACGGCCACACTCCCCTACCAGAGATTATTATCCCGCTGATACTATAGGCACCATCTCTGGAAGAATTATGGCAGCTCACATTATTATTCAAAATCATTATAGGCCAGGTTCCTTATGCAGCTATTATATGGTGCAATGTGGTGGTGGATATTGGGGAGAAAATGGACCTCCATCTGCCTTTTTGGCAACACTGCAGTCTACTGCAGTCATGTGCCTACTCTCCTAATTGTTGCCTTACTGAATAATAAAAAACAAGTTCTAAACAGAGCCACAAGGCACCACAAGCTGCCCAGGTAATGAGATGCTTGCCAAACAGAACAAGGTCAATGAGACCATCAATCAAGCAATGAACTATTGGGAGGGGGAGTCCTCGTCTTTTCCTCTCTGGGCAGCAATAAATACAGCATATGGAAAGAGAGGTGGCTTTATGGAACAGTGACTAAGACATAGAAGTTATCATCTTGGTGGACATGTAAGATGTTAATGAGATAGCACAGTAGTTCTCCACCACTAGGGTAGAAATGCGGAAGCTTTTAGGAAATCAGACATTACATTACATTAGACCATTACATAATTTTAAATCAATAGAAAAGCAAAGGCCCCCTCAGAAATCCAGCTGCTAATTGAACCACTTGGAGGAGATATTTATATATTCCTTACAAAGCTCAAAATGACAAAAAACTTTGGTCCCTAGATCAGTCAAGTCTGATCTTTGAAAAATGTAAATCATAACCCTTTTTTCAACAAATTAGAATACACTAAAAAGACTCTCTTAAAAGGGAAAAATAGACTCCCTTTGTAATTAGGTTGTACTTGATTTCTTACAAATATCCATTAAGCATAATCCTTGGTTGGAAGGTTTACTTATTTGAGTATCTGTGAGCAGCCAAGGTTGATCTGATGAAGATGACTGAGCAAATGACTCCTAATTATGTAGTAGCTCCAACAAAAGCCCAATAACCCCCTTAATATTTTTAAAACCATAAATGATCATTGTAATGTCCCTATAAACCTTGTACTTCCCAGCTCTCCAAAGTAGGTGGACTTCCCTTGAGAAAATCAACCATAGGAACACATGAATTATATATCTAGGGCGCCTTGGGTTCTTGAGTTATTACTCTCTAGGATCACCTGAAAACAAGCTGGATGCTGTTGTTAACACTCCATAATGTCTACACATAGTAACATGGGCTCTCAATTTCCAATCAACAGCCAGAGGCCAAATTTGGACAGCCTTGATATTAACTGTCATTGTTGATCTCTCAATATCCCAGAAGCCATTTCTTTCACCACTTCTGGTGCCTGATAAATCTGAGATGCACAGTCCCACCTTCAGGCCATTATAAGATGGCCTGTTGATGGCTATTAACAACAGAGATAAATCTATCCACCATGTATCAATGTCAGTTTAGGCAAATTACATCAGTTGGTCTACTCAAGGTTGGGAAGACTCTGCATCACACACCTTTCTGTCAACAAACCTCATAGGAGAGCTCGTTTTCATCTCTAATCAATAAGCACAAATCTGACCTGTGTCAGCTGTTTTCTGTCTTTGACTCACATACAGTACTTTGTCCTCCATCTATAGTTTCACCTTCAGCCATTAAACCGCAAGGCTTTGAAGGCTATTTCAAGAACAAGATGGATGATATTCAGAGAGGGAGAGCTAAATGTCCTTTCAAGAGCCTTTTCCCTCTTCTTTAATCTTGAAACCTTCTGTATCGTGATTGCATGTAAGTACCTTTGTGTTGTGGCCACATCTGATCCCCTGCCATCTCCTTCTTGTAAAACAGGACCTTTTCTGGATATTATCCAGCCTTTGATCTCAGAAATATGTACTTTCTTTAGATAAAATAAGATCAAACAATGCGACTGTTCTTATACTTTCTTCTTATGTCAGTTGCCTTCACCCTCACTCTACCGCTGTGTTTCATGCTATGATCATAGGCCTCTGATGTCTATGTGCCAAACTGCTCCTTTGTGGCATCACTGTGAGATGGTACAGGATGATGCTTCAGCCAGGTTCTCCACAAGCCTATGATGAACCCCCCAGTGCCTGGCTTTATTTTTACCTTTTCAAGGAAGACAGGGGTTGTTAGTCTCAGATGGGTGAGCAGAGGTTCTGCTCCAGCTAGACCAACAATGTGGAGTTGTCCCTAATACTTGTTTCGTCCCAAGTGACTCCTGAGAGTAGGACCTCACCTGTACAGATGATGTAGGATATTGATGGATAAGCTTAGGATAGCCCCACTGTGTAAGATCTTTCAGGCATTCTTACTTACAGCTGTTTCCAGATGACCTTCTTGAATAAAGGAAGACTCATTCTCTTGGACCCCTTTCATTGACAAGGGTAGATGTTATCTGGAGCTTAGTATATTGAGGGATGCAGAGAAGTCAAAGTCCATGTCAAGGTAGTGAGAAAATTCAGACCTGACCATAGCAAAACTAAATGTTGCATGTACCTGCTGCTGCAGAGAATTTATGGCAGGTAAGCAAAGGGCAGGCTGATATACAATGGCAGTCATTTTTATTCTTTAAAGATTAAGAGCAGCGGGTGACAGACCCCAAGGTTTCCATTACTCTTAATGGAATAGTAGGTTTGTGTGATGATACCAGGGAACTCTAAGCAGACAGGAGGTTGGCTGCCCCTTTAATCCTGCTTATACCTGTAACATATAATTGGATAAGATGAGATTGCTTCAGCTTCTCTTGGGACTTAGGGGCTGTTTCAGAAAAAGGTAATAAATGTCAGACCTAAAGTACCCAGCTCATTTCATGTGATATTTATTGCTAGAAGGGGACCAGGGGAGAGTGTGGTGGGTCAAATAGCCGTATGTTATAACAGGTCATTTGGATCTGCCATAGAATCTTTATGCAATAAGTAAGCAAATTAATGGCACAATTTAATATGCATCCAATTTCCCTCCACCAGCTCAAAGTATAAATCCTCAGCCCTATAAATTATAAATATGGTCATGCTACATGAGAGAGATAAATGACTACTGACCCTTCAATTGGCATATTATTAAGAGATACAGAGGCAGAAATTTGATTAAAAAATAATGAGCATATATTTGAACTGACACATGCATTCTTCATTGGATTAACACGGACCAAGTTTTATTGTACCAGGGGATAGACTGATAAAAAGCTTTGGGTTTGATTATCATGGGGATTGCTAGCCCCTCTTCTTCCACTGAACCCATAATATAAATGGTAGGACTGCAGTCTATCATCACCTCTTTAACTGGTGACTGTCATATCCCATAGAACTTTCCATTATCCACTAATCTGATCAGATGTAGGTAATACTGATTTAATGTCCTTGTTCCCAATGTGGGGCTGGCCCCATGGGGGACCAAGAACAGGGGGCTCTAGTCTAAGAATTGATTTAGAGAGAACCCCTGCTTGCTCCGCTCAGCTTGAATGTCAGTTAAGGTGAGATTTTGGATCAATATTGAAGTTCTGGAGCTTCAAATTGGACTTTAACCAAAATAAGACTTAGCAGTTGACAGTTGTCAACACAATTTGTTCCAAGGGGAGTCAGCTCAAAAGATCCCCCAACTTTAGATAAAAGCAGGTGCACTTACCATCAGTGTTCCATCCTCTACCAAAAGCAGCAAATTTTCTGAGATTTTCTGTACAGCACCTCAACCGTTTATCAAGCTTGATAAAAGGCCACACTACAGTAAGTCCTGAAATATTGCTGACCAGATTTGGCCATGAAAATGTGAATAAAGGCATTAAAAGGCACTACAAGGTGCTGTACAGAAAATCTCTAAATGGGGATTTAAGAACCCTAATTTATTAAGTAGAATCCACCAACACTGAGAAAAGCTTTCTAGTTAGAGGATATTTTGAATACATCTCTCCAGTTGGTCAGTTTTACACACCTTGGACATCTGCATGGATAAAAAATCAAGACTGTCTTGATGGATAAAGGGCATGTTGATAACGATTCATTAATTTTCACTAAATTGAGAAAGACTTTTCATAAAATTGGTTTAAAACAGGGTTGGTCTGGCCTGTCAGAGTATCAGAAAATTTCCCAGTGGGTTCCAGTCTGGACACTCTTTCTCATGCCCACACAAACCCATCTAACCTCTATGTTATTTGGTGCTGTCTCCATCTAACTGCTGGGATGTTGGACCCTAGATGTCAGGTTCTCTGGTGAGGCTTAGGAGGCCCAGTCCAATATTGATTAAAATAACACATTACTTACTGTGTCCAAAATTCTCTACAACTCTGAGATAATGTGCCAAAAAAATTGGGTTCATAAGTCTTTGGCGTTTGACCCCATTGTATCATAAGAAATGGATGAGTAGGTCTTTCTCTGAAAGCATCTTGATTCATTGCCACCCTAATGGATTGTCTCAGTCTCAGTAATTCGTTTTTTTCACCTCTGGAACACAATGACAATGCCTTAATAACATAGAAATCACCTTTGAGCATGCAGCCAGGACTACCTGTTGGTTTTGAAGATCTCTTGCTGCAGAAACAAATGCACAATTGTGGACTATAGGGCTTATTTGCTTTCATTGGTATTGCCAGCAACAAATCAAAACTTTGCTTTATTATATCTTAACATGTAGCAGGCTAAAACAAATGGCTAATTGGTTATATATGTTGCCTTTGTTATATTTTAGTGACCATCTGTAGGCAACCTTGGCTTGATAACCACCATGGTTGATGAAAGAGGGTTATGTTATCTGAGTAATTAATATCTTGATCCCTCAATAGTTAAATGTAGGGGATCCTCAACCTACACAGGTGTATCACAAAGAGGTTTATAACCCATAACCACAAATACAAGGTGACAATGGTGTTTTCCTCTTCCCCCTTTGCCTGTTTGGTCCATCCCTGAAAACCATAGCGGTGAGTTCTGTCTTGGAACTAATGGAATGAGATGATTTTGTTTACATGATTCTCTCTGCGCCCTGCAGGAGAAAGAAGTTATTTATCATTGGGGGAAATAAAATGTTCCACTTGAAAGGGAAAATTAAATAGAACCGTGACAGCTGAAGATGGCAGAACAAGTGAAGAGCATGTTTAACATGATAGAAAATGAAAGGAGACAGGCAACGGAGAGCCCAGGGGACCCGCGAAAGATGTGAACAAAGTAAAGCATTTACTGAGTGAGAAAGGACCCGTGGGATGAGATTGTTCTGGGTAAAAGAGTGATACAGGGGACACCACGCTCATGCGAAATAAAACTGGAATATTTGGAGAGGTGACTTGTTCCCAAGATAGTGCATGGAATGGGATGCGTGTATGATGTTCTGTGGAGATGACAATGTGAAGAATAAAGCAGTCTCAGGGGGATCATTACACACCATTTACAAGGGATGGAAAATCATAGGATGGTACAGAGTATGAATCACTAAATTGATACCATTAATAAAGAATTAAGGGTGCATGAAGAATAACAGAAAGTGAATAAGAGGACCACGTACGCATTGCAAATGATCATGTTTTGTTAATATTTCTATGGGAACGGTCTATTTTCTTTGACAGGCAAATGGTTAGTATCAGAGTGTCATCAGAGTGTGATAACAATATTGGGTTTATATCTATTATCTGAGTCCCCCATATGCTCTAGTGCTGCAATACCAAAGGCCAGTGGCGTAACTAGATTATACTGGGCCCCACAGCAAATTAATTTTAGGGCCCCCAACATATGCAGAGGTTGTCCTGTTTCACCAATATATGTTGATATCGCTGATTTATTAGGACCTCATTGGGCCCCCTATACCTTCTGGGCCCCCCTGCAGCCACAGGGTCTGCTTCCACTGTAGTTACGCCCCTGCCAAAGGTCTAAGACAGGATAGACTATAAGGCAAATGGCCAACTGTGGACAGTAATCATCTATATAAATGATACTAGGCCATAGTACTAAACAAGGTCCTCTCTATTACTAGAAACCAGAGTGTCAGCATGTCTCTTGGGGTCCTGTGCAGGAGTGTTGCTCAAAAACTGACTTTACCACAAATGTCTATGTATAGCCAACAGATGTTTACGAGGCTGTGGCCCATTGGAACCAGGAACCTTATGTTGCAATATATTCTCAAAATATATAATGCCAAGCAAATATTCTAGACATAGACGTACAAGGAGGAGTCAGACCATATATGGTAGATGTATAACCCCTTTTTTATCAACCCATGTATGACATCAAAAGTGGTATATAAACTTGTGTAGTGGGAAGTGACTTTGGAGAAGCACTCATGTAGCACTTAGGGGATTCACTGACTATTTCCCAGGCAAAACCCATTGTCTTGTTTTGGACTCAATAAACTACCTCATTGTATTTGTGCCTGATCTCTTAGTTTTGCTGTACATACAAGGTCACAGAGGTAGGAATAAAACAACATTTTCTAGATTGCAACATATTGATCAGTACTGACAGAGAATGGTAAAGAATGGCGAGAGAGTGACAGCATTGTGAGTGTTGCTCAGCCTTTATCCCATCAGTTGAGCTATAGTGCCCATCATCCTCTAACAATTTAAAACTATTACCCAGGAACTTGGGGTTGACTCAGCCTGAAGGCCAGTTAAGGTATGAATAGTTTCCCATGACCATGAAAGCCCAGCTTGAGGGCCATGTATAGAGAGAGGTTTGGGGGCAGTGTGGACCACCAGAATACCAGGAAAACTCCCGGTGGGCCAAGGTGCCAGTGGGCCCTCATGCTGATAAACTTTTGGCCTATTTCATGGCCATTCCCTATTTCTATGAGAACAAAGAGGCTAAATAGATGGAATAATTGATTATAGTACGTAAAGAAAACAAACTAGGAGAATAGAGGTTGATTGAGGAGATGAAGAAAATTAGTACTGAGAGTGGCCCCTGGTCTAAGGTTTTATGGTGGTCCCCTGGTTTAAGGTTTTTGGGTGGGCCCCTGGTGTCCCAGTCCGACACTGTTTGGTGGGTGAACTCTTATTTCATATTTGTTGTTACAGGTATGGGATCCATTATCCAGAAACCCATTATCCAGAAAGTTCAGAATTACAGAAAGGCCGTCTCCCACAGATTCCATTTTATCCAAATAATACAAATTTTAAACAGTACCTTGTACTTCATCCAAACTAACATACGCATAATCCTTATTGAAAGCAGAATCAGCCCATTGGGTTAATTTAGTTTTCATGATTTTCTATTAGATTTAAGTTATGAAGATCCAAATAACAGAAAGATCCGTTATCTGGAAAGCCCCATGTCCCGAGCATTCTGGACAATAGGTCCCATATCTCTATTAGATATTTCTGAGCTGTGGATGATACACCTTGATACATCCTATGTGATGGCTGAACTTGCAAGAGCGACAACCACTGGCTCAATGCAACCCAAAGATACTCTGCCCAAAGAACTATGGTTTATATTAAACAGACCTCATTTTAATCAGTCATTCAGGGGTCATGGAGCTTATTAATCTATACCAGCATTTCCCTGTCACGGATTTCAGCTACAGTTCACAGGTTATGGGAATCTATGTATTATTAGTCCAGTCTAATATGCTAGAGTTTTTATCACCGCCGCTGGATAGAAGCTAACTGACTGGAGGAGCAATTATAAAAGAAATAATTAGGAGTCATTTGCTTTCGTCCCAGGGAAACACATTTCTTTGAATGCCATTACTGTAGACTCGTATCACGTTCTTCATACTCAGAAATGAAGGTGGTTGATTTTTTTTGTCTAGTCGCGATAGCTGTACTGTTACACTACTGTGGTTTCTTTCTTGGATACAAGTCCATCAAAGTTCTCTCTTCTTCTAAATAACCCCCAGTGCTTACACATGTAAACTATATATACAGATACCGGTACTAAACTAAAGTAAATGTAGGTCTTAAGATCACAAAAGCCTTGGAGATTCTCCTTGTTCAAGAAATCATCTTACAGGCATTAATAGATCAGCAATCAGCAGGCATTCCCCAACCTCACTGACCTCACTATGAAGAACATCCTACTTCAGTTCCTCTACTCTAAATGGGTGGCCTATAGTTATTTAAAGAAGAAAGTAAATCCCCTGCTATCTATCTTTAAAGTCCTCTAATGTACTCAAGGTAATGTAATCAAGGCCCCCCTCGCAAGTGCATTTTCTTCAAAGAAAACAACCCATTGCAGGGTAAGAGTGTCCATCCATGGGCATCGTTGGACTGGGGTTCTGGGCCCATTGGAACTGCCACATCAGGGTGGCTCCAGCTGCAAATACCTACAAGCCCCCTGTCCCAACAAATCCCTCCCTGTCCTCCTTAACCCACACCAGTCCAGCCACGAGTGAGTGTACCTGCTTGCGTGTCCCTTTTTGCGCGTCAAAAAGGGGATGCCAGAAAAGCAGCACCTGGTTTATTCCCGATGTCCCTCGGCCCAGTTCGGCCCTGTCCACGGTTCATAAAAGCTGCTGACTTGGGATTTCCAAAAATAACATTTCTGGCAGTATATGGGACCTTTAACTGGAATGATAGAACATTACAACCTTGATGCAAAGCCCAGTAAACCATGCACAGCAGGGCTTGTTTCCAGGCTAGGTACCCCAGTATATCCCAAGGTGTGACCAGTTATAGACCATGGCAGGATCAGGCCAAACCAACTGGGTGCCCTAGGCAATCCAGCACCCCCTTCTGTGCAGACACCCAAGCTCAGCAGCTGAGGGGAAGACAGGGGAACAGGAGGAATGTGGGGATAGCGTGAGGGCTGTGAACTAGGGGTAGGCAGAAGACACTTTAATTAGTACCTTCCCAGTGTCCCCCTAACATTTCACCATAGGCAGGCGCCTACCCCTATTTCCAGCCCTGGACTGAGCTGCTGAATTACAATGAGAGTCCCTCACCTTCATAAGCAGGGTCCCCATGATCTGCAGGATCCACATAATCCCAATGATCCAGCCGATCTAGAATTTAAATTGGTCAGATAATAAAAAGCTGGGAAAAGCTGTTATCATGCAGAAAACAATAGTAACCAATCACATATTGTCTTTCATTACTGTAATTGTGGTAGAACGATAAAAGCTACCTGCTGACTGGTTACTATATTCAATAGGATTGGGGCAAACTTCTTTGCTATGTTACCACTACTGCTCTTCTACATAGAGAATGGTTTTAGAAGGACGTAGAAAAAAGACAAGTATTTTCAGTGGGTGGAATGCAGCTTTTTAAAAACAGATATTTCTTATGTAATTAAAGGCTCTAATTTTGCCCAGGAGCGGTGACCCATAACAACCAATCAGATCTTTGCTTTTAACAGGTGACCAGTAAATGCCATCTGCTGATTGGTTGATATGGGTTACTGCTCCTGGGCAAACTTGGTGCCATTTATTACAAAACCCCATTAGAGTTTTGTTTTAAATCTGAGTAATGTTAAAGCACCACCTTATTTAGATTTTTAAATGACTTTCTGACTCATTTGTCTGGTGATTTCCACCTAGTTTGTTAGACACCCCCATAAAACAGTTCTTATGCTATTGTCATATTTCCTATAGGTTGGTTTACTGTTTATAAATGGTGGGATTATGGGTGGTGGTGGGGGTGTATCAAGGTATTGTTCATAGATGAGCTGTTAGATTCCAAAAAAACAAGGGCCACCATCAGGGGAGACAAGCTGGGAATTCAATCAGGGACCACAATGTATTTATGGTCCAGAAAGACACAATGGCCTACTTTAGGGACTCGGTTTAGTCTAGAAAGGGTTTAGGTGTGTTGGGGGCATAATAGCCATAATGGTGTATGAGCTGGGGATGGTTTGGCCAGATTTGACTTATATTTATGAGCTTTTTGATTTTTTAAAACAAGGTGCTAACTGCCCAGGAGGCTGATCTGACACAGGGCTAAAAACCCAGCCCCTTTAGGGACTATGTCCTGCCAACTAAATAGCATGGGGCCCCATGATTTCTGATGACCAGCCCTACTGAACACACACATTGTGTCATCACAATTTGCCCTCGTGAATGACACAGCACACTCAGAGAATAGGCAACAGGCCTTGGACAGAACTCAACTGTAATTAAAAACCAACAGCCACTTCATGGAGTCACACAAGTGCCAACTGGAAAGGAATAAAGCTGCTGATATCAGTCCTTTAGACCAATTTATCTGCCCGTGTTTGGGGGCTTCTGACAGGTCTTCCCAATCGATATCTGGGCACAATATTGATTGGGAAGGTTTCATTTTTCCAGGGACCCGACCCCCTGGAGCCCATTGTGTCTCAATGTAATCTATTGTTTGGCCCTAGGGCCGAATGTTCAGATTACCCCGATATAGCCCTGCCATTGGTGGGAATATTGGGGAAAGATCCGCTCGTTTGGCGACGTTGCCGATCCCCAACTTTACTCATGACAATGGCCTGTGTGTTCTTCCTTATCAGTGAACCTCATTCTACTTTTATTGTGTCAATGTTTTGTCCAATCTTGACAAACCCCTTGTAACCTTCTCTGCAATCAGGAAGGAATAGTAGGAACCTGTTACTAGACAATTAGTGTCAGCACTAGCACACGGGTGTCAAAATTTGTTCCACTGCTGTTAAGGGAACTGTGTAACTGTGGCCATTGCATGAGATTCCTATAAGAGGCAATACTGATACCTGAAGTTTTCATTTGGAAGCTGTAGTTCAACATCAACAAAGTCTTCATGTTGGACAACCCTAATTTGCATCTGTTTCTTTTCTTTTGCATACGCCATATTGATGCCAGGTAATTGCACCCAGAACAACCCACTCTTCCTGGCATGACCTCAAGGATATCAGCATCTCTGTGTCAGTGGCTTTGCAGAGATATTCATCCCAACAGAGGCCTACCACCTTCCTCCATGGAGCCATTGCCATTAAAGGTTTCCAAAGAAATGGGACATATTCATCTATGTACCTAGATATCTATAACCTTAGATTAAGACTAGACTATCAGCATTATTCACCATGGGTGCAAGGTCTAAAAAGCATGTTGGGAGTTGTAGTTTGCTGTCCAGGGTACCTAAACAAATATGTATGCTGAAACAATGCTGTCCAGGGTCCTGAAATAAGACTGCCCTGAGCTTATCTAAACAGCACCTTTATTTGACTGTGGCTGAGGGTATAGTGATGAGCCATGACCTCACATTGAAATGGCTTCAGCCTTAAAGGAACTGTAACAACACATTGAAATGTCTTCAGCCTTAAAGGAACAGTAACAACAAAAAATGATAGTGTCCTAAAGTAACGAAAATATAATGTACTATTGTGCTGCCCAGTAAAACTGGTGTGTTTGCTTCAGAAACACAACTATAATGTGTATAAACAAGCTGCTGTGTAGCCATCGGGGCAGCCACTCAAAGTTGAAAAAGGAGAAAAGGCACATGATACACAACATTTGTTCTGAAGAATCCCATTGTATAGTATAGAGCTTATCTGGTATCTACTCTGTGCTCTGTGCTTGAATGGCTGCCCCCATGGCTACACAGCAGCTTGTTTATTTAAACTATAGTTCTAGTTATCTGTTATCTATTGTGTATCCTGT
>CM044448.1:6097548-6113159 GCA_024363595.1 Xenopus borealis
TAGTTTTCCTTTAAGAACAAACCTACAGACCCTATCTTGTATGTAACCTGAGGACTGCTTGCATTTGTATTTAAAGGAGAAGTACACAAATATGTTCAAATTAGAGGAACTTTATCTGTTACATTGGGGCGTCTTATTTTAGCTTCACCCCCTTCTCCTCCTGTTTTCGTCTCCAGCCGGATCACGTTCCCTCCTTCAGTAGGATACCAAGAACACTTTATTTCCCATTTCCCATCGTGCTACTTGATCTGTTATTCACGTCAGGGTAAGATGCAAAATGCGCTTCCGATCTTTACATTTGTCCGAGATATTATCCAATTAACCAAAAATAGTAGGAAAGTGCATCTGTGTTTATGCAGCCGGGCAGATATTGGATTGCATCTGCGGATCTATACAGATTCACTTATCTGTGTTCTTCTGTGTGCAGACATCCACGTACCCCAATGTGCCAAGGAGACGGGTGCCCTGCCCACGAAAAGGATCTCGCTTTGATCCCAAATACCTTTCATTCGCAGCTGTCGTTCATTAGAGGAGTCGTGACACAAGCGCACTAATATCTGCACACCCAGGCTGTACAGAACCCGTATAATTGAATGGAATGTGGAATGCATTGCACTTTCCCCGCTTCTTACTACTTTGATCTGTATGAAGTCATTTGTGGTGCAGAAGCAAAGTCTGATGACAATGCCCATGCATTTGGAGGGGGAGTCAGTACTTGGAAAACTGTAATAACGGACTTTCTGAGATCCATTGTTTATGTAAAGCGAATGCAGCTGATGTGAAACTACACAGAACCCCCAGGGGTATCATCTTAATTATTGTGTCTGTGTGATACTGAGCACCCTTAATCTTGCACTGGGGCCTACCGTCGCCTTGTTCTACTCCTGGGAGTAACTGCTTGTCAGTATGTTTACCTGCAAATTTCACATTTGGGTCCCTTATACTTTATTTATCTGTTTCATACACATGCACATACTCATAACATCAGTCATCAATCCAGTGAACCCTCAGAAAACCTGATGCCTCCTGTATTCTCCATTGTTACACCCTGACTCCCAAACAGTGTGGGACTGGGATGCCAGGGACCCAGCAGAAAACCTTAGATCAGTGATCCCCAACCAGTATCTCGTGAGTAACATGTTCCTCTCCAACCCCTTGGATGTTGCTCCCAGTGGCCTCAAACCAGGTGCTTATTTTTGAATTTCAGGCTTGGAGGCAAGTTTTGGTTGTATAAAAACCAGGTGCAGAGCCTCAATGTAGGTTGACAATCCACATAGGGGCTACCAAATGGCCAATCACAGCACTTATTTGGCACCCCAAGAACATTTTTCATGCTCATGTAGCTCCCCAACTCCTTTTTCTCCTAAATTTTGCTCACGGGTTGAGAAGGTTAGATCAAGCCTTAGATCATGGGCCCACCAGAAAACTTTAGACCGTGGGCCCACTTTACAAGTTAAATATCTTCTCCCTTTTTATCATTCTAGTCTTTTATATCTACTTACTATTCTCTGTTCTTCCATTATTAAGCCACTTTTATTTTCCCTTAGAAATAGATAATGACCATGAAATACGCCAAATGTTAGAAGCAAGAGGGCCCACTGACAACTGATATCCTGGAGGGCCAGTCCGTCACTGCTCCCAAAGGGGTAGTTCACTCAGGGGTGATCCAGCTCATTTCGCCGCCTGAGGGGGCCTTCAATTTGCCACCCTTCCCCACAGCGCTCACTTTTCATCGCTGGACAGGGGTAGGGGGGATTCACGGCGCTAGTGCAGAGCCTACAAGTGTGTGCTAGAACTACAAGAGCCGAATTTCCGGGGTTGAAAAATGGAAATTCGGCTCTTAGTTACCAGGAGCGGCATTTTTGCTAGTGCTTTAACTCGCCTCATTGGCGGAGCGCCCCTGGGTTCACTCTCAACTTTTAGTATGTTATAAAATGCCCTATTGCTAGCAATTTTGCCATTCGTTTTCATTATTTGTTTTTCATAATTTTTGAATGATTTGCCTTTCTTTTCTGCCTCTTTCCAACTTTCAATAGGGTTCACAAAAACGATTGCTCCGTGATGCAACAATTTTATAGTTATTGTCAGTTTTTTTATTATCTGTCCTTACCTACTGTATTCATATTCCTGTCTCTTGTGTAAACCACTGCCTGGTTGCAGGTCCAGACTGAGAATTAATGGCCCTGCCATTTCAGGTACATAGAGGCCCAAACAGCCCCCACCAGCCCACTAAATACTGACTTTCTATGGCACCTTATAGCAGCCCCTCTGGCATTTGCCCTAACCCACAGATTGCCAGTCCGGGCCTGCCTGGTTTCTAGAGTAAACATGACCCTGGTGAACAGATAGCTGCTGAAATAGTAAAATGCAGAGCAATATTAAAATATGGGAGAGTTGGGCAGGGGGAGCTAGAAGAAATTGGTCAAGGACATGGATATGTCTATGGGACCAACCACAATCTCACAATCTTCATATTACAAACAAGTATACATCTGCTTTATGTAGCCCCAAATACTACCACTTTCTACCCAAAACTGTTCCACCCTACCCAGTGGCGTAACCATAGAGCAGATCCCGCAGTTGCGGGGGGCGACCAGGGAAATGGGGTCAGGTCTTTGGGGTCATTTTCCTTTATAACCACTTACTGCAAATTTGTGCATGCACCCAAAGCCTGAGATGGAGCGGCATATTAAGTGGGGGGGGGGGAGCAAGGGAGGCTCCTGCCTGCACAAGTGTGTGCTCAAGTAGGTGGGAAGAGCAAGGGAGAGCTGGGCAGAGCCTGAGGGGAAGTGTCAGTCCCCTTTAAAGATTGTTCATTTGGGGCCCAGCCTGGTGTTGTTATGCCACTGACCCAACCAATGCACATTTCTAGGGCTTTTAATTGCTAACTGTACTTGTTAGAAATGAAACTAAAGATCTGATTGGCTACTGCAGGTAACTACACTGGTGCAGTTTAGTAGCTGTTCATAAATGAGCCCCTTGTCCTTTGAGTTCATGCATGGCAGCACCCATATGGATTTGGCAAGCGTTGGGGACTCACTTACAAAATACCATTAGTTGTAAATATCAAAATATACACTCTTGTCTGTTAGATGTGTCTTCCACCACCATAGCAGCACCCAACTCCCCACCTAATGCTGCCTTGTCTTATTATTTATTGATCAGCCAGATGACCTATGGTTTGTCGCCATTCTTCTCAAGCGTGACATGTTTGGACAGCTGAGTGATCGTTGTCTAGATACCGAAAGAGAAGCAATTTTTTAAGATTCACTGTCAAACGCGCATATTGATTGAATCCTTAGTGTCCGGCTCACTCTCCGTCTGACGAGGAGAAATGAATAAAGTCTGTAAGAACTCATAAGAAGCATAGGATGGCCAGGCAGCCAGCATTGATTTTGTTGCTCAAAGTTGGACTTTCTTAATAGCAAAGTGTTCTGATAGCAGAATCGTAACTGATGGGCCTGTCTCTTTTAGGCTCAGACAATATCAATAGGAACTAGGGATGAAGGGTCAGTCCATGCAGGGATCAAGTATTAGGGATAAAGAGGTCGGTGCCCAGTGTCGGACTGGCCCACCAGAATACCAGGAAAACTCCCGGTGGGCCAAGGTGTCAGTGGGCCCTCATGCTGCTAAACTTTTGGCCTATTTCATGGCCATTCCCTATTTATATGAGAACAAAGAGGCTAAAGAGATGGAATAATTGATTATAGTATGTAAAGAAAACATCTAGGAGAATAGAGGTTGATTGAGGAGATGAAGAATATTAGTACTGAGTGGCCCCCTGGTTTAAGGTTTTATGGTGGGCCCCTGGTCTAAGGTTTTTGGGTGGGCCCCTGGTGTCCCAGTCCAACACTGTCGGTGCCTATAGGGACCATATGGGACTTTAATTTAAATGGAAAGGTCATTGTAAATATCAAAGAAAAGGGCATGTGTAAGTAGTATGTTTGTGCTAATGACAGTGACCTGAGGTCAGTTCATCACATGGGAGGTTGGTATAGCCATAGGTTTTATTGGAAAGGACGTAGACCCTCTCAGAGGAACCATGCTTGCTAACTGTGGGGCTAAATTTAGTTTTATCAGATTTATTTTATGGGTCACTACACATCTGTGGCATAGTTATGTCTGTTGGTACCAGGGCACCAGTAAGACCAATCTCTGGTGGGCGCCAAGTCTCTAGTTTCCACCAAAGAACCATGTTTTACGTCTACCAGTTCTTAGTGGGTGTCAAGTAGACTATATACATAATCACACCCTTTACCTAACACCATCTTGTACAGGGATCAGGAACCTTGGCTCTCCAGCTGTTAAGGAACTAAAAGTCCCAGAATGCAATGGAGTCTGTCATGATTCATAAAGGCAAATGCATTGTGGGACTTGTAGTTCCTTAACAGCTGGAGAGCCAAGGTTCCTGATCCCTGTTATACTTTATCCTACAGCTATAGCAGCGTTAGCCATTCTTATGCGAAGAATTGTGTTTGATGATTTGGAAACTGAATTCAATTAATCACAGCTGGTTTAGTAATATAAGTAATTATTAAGCTGTTGGTCAGGACTTCTTTAGAGGTAGAATGGAAACTGCATTTGTCTTAGGCCCCCAACCTCACATGAGCCCCCTGGGATGAAGCTGGTATAGAATAGTAAGGACATGTTGTGTAACAATTGTTAAAAAATATATCACAATCTTCTGTTGCAGCAGAAAGGTAAATACTTCAGAGCATGAAAGGGAATAGAGAGGTCCAATTTCATGTAATGGTTCTCAACAGATAATATCCCATAATCAGTCAAACCCGCAGCGACCGGCTGTGGATACAAGTTTTCCATAACGTTGCCATGCCAACTGATAATTGTTAATTACCCAAGCAAACAAAACGTTTATATCGAAGCAGGACTATGGCAAGTTTATGGTCCTTGGTTTTGGAATGTTAATGGCTTCAACTTTATCCCTTTCCAACCAATCAACAGTGATCTGCTTGCAGCCTTAGCACTTGTCTCCTGCTCTCGTATGAGCAGCCAAGTTAAATTCTGTTCCCCAGGGTGTACCTTCTGCATATTGCAATCAATCTCTTTATGCCTTATATATGCAGCTGAATGTAGTGGCTGCTACAGAGGCTGGCTGAGGAGCTTGGAATGGAATAGGCACGAAGCCAGCATCAAGAAC
Source organism: Xenopus borealis (assembly GCA_024363595.1). Classification (NCBI taxonomy): domain Eukaryota; kingdom Metazoa; phylum Chordata; class Amphibia; order Anura; family Pipidae; genus Xenopus; species Xenopus borealis. The sequence continues at coordinate 6,102,707 of CM044448.1, forward strand.
CACCAAATCCTAACATTTTCCTACCCGTTAGTACAGGGGAATACCTAGAAGAGATAGTTTGTTCTTATCTCTTCGTACAGACGAGGTGGAGGGGGAGTAGGCGGAGTGAAACACACAGAAGGCTATAATGATAACCAGCAATTAGATAATTATATTATATGCAAGAATTCTAGCTGATCTTGTGAAACGGTTATAATTTTAGATTTATTTGTTAATATTTACATCTAACAAATGCAAAGTGAATGCAATAAAATGAAGGTGGCCCTTTATGAGACTAAAAAAATGCTGCCTAAAGTTTCTTTTTGTAGGATGAATGCAATAGGCTTTTAGTTCCCACTGTCACATGCTGAAGGTCCACCATAGCCATAAAGTATATTCACCAGTCAAGAAAAAGAACATAACTTCACACTAATGCAGCAGTGTGTATTCATGTGTTCATACTTTATTATGCAAAACGTGATGTCAATCTAATCCAGGGTCGCTAACCCATTCAGATATAAAAAGAGTTGGGGAGCAACACAAGCATGAAAAAGTTCCTTGGTGGCCAAATGAGGGCTGTGACTGGCAGACCCTATGTGGACTATGGATTGCTGGCCTATAGGAGACTGTACTTGACAATACACCAGGTTTTTATGCAATTAAAACTAGGGATGCACCAAATCCATGATTTTGGATTCGGCCGAACCCCTGAATCCTTCCCGAAAGATTTGGCCGAATACCGAACCGAATCCGAACCCTAATTTGCATATGCAAATTATGGGTGGGAAGGGGAAAACATTTTTTACTTCCTTGTTTTGTGCCAAAAAGTCACGTGATTTAACTCCCTGGCCCTAATTTGCATATGCAAATTAGGATTCGGATTCGGTTCGGCCAGGCAGAAGGATTCGGCCGAATCCGAATCCTGCTGGTAAAGTCCGAATCCTGGCCGAATCCCGAACCGAATCCTGGATTCGGTGCATCCCTAATTAAAACTTACCCCAGGCCTGAAATTCCAAAATAAGCACATGCTTTGTGGCCACCGAGAGGAACATCAAAAGGGGTTGGTGCACAATCACTAGTTAGTGATTGTGTTTTCTGTCTTAGGTCATGAGTTGCTCCTGAGGACTTCAGTTCCATCTGTGCAGGCCTAATTATGGAGTGGATTAGATGTTGCCATCAAAGTGGTGAAATTCTATTAATAATTTACACTGAGATAGGGGTACTCTTTGTGCCATCACAGTGACTGGGGAGCACCATCAGCCTTTTGAAGTAGGTGATTTGCCATAATTCGGCCATTTCTCCAGTTTTTATAAATTCAGAACTGGAACCAACTGGTTTACATACTTCTAGTTGTGACACTAATGATGAAACACAATTTTGCTGCTGTAAATCCACTTTTGAGTGGAATCCTTTCAGGGATGTCAATGATGAGAGGAAGAGGCAGGCAAGGGATTCTAGACCACAACTTCATGCCCAATATGATGAGTCTCATTCAGTTTTGACTCTTCCATTGGTGGACTGTTGCCTAGCAACATCCAAGAACGTTTCATCATACTGGTGATGGATTTCATTTATGAGGTTTATCGTATAAACTGAACAAGAAATTGTCTCATTAAAGACACGGGGGAAGATATAGAGGTCAGGATTGTATGAAAATTTTGAAGACATGTTATATATATATAGGGATAGAAATTTCTACTAGTCTTGTTGTCACTGATAAGGAGAAAAATCCAACTAATGATGAAAAATTGTGAGATTTCCTACTTGAATCCAAAGAGAACAAATTTAAAAAAAGCATGCTCTTTTAGATGGTATACAGAGGCTGATAAAAGCTCACATTCAGTCCCTCCAGACCTACAGTAGTTGACAGCTTATTGGCCCATGTGTGGGACCTTTCAGATGGCCTGGTTGAAAATCAGCAGGATAGATAAAGAATCGAAAATCCTATTGATTGTGGACCACATTGGCACATTGATCCAGTCCTTTTTCTGATGGGCCTCCACATGCAAATTTTGGCTCAGGGCAAAATTGGCCAACGATCTGCTTGTCTGGTGACCTTGCATATATATATATATATATATATATATATATACATATACATATATATATATATATATACATTTATGGTATATTTATTTAAATTCTATTTTTGGCTCAGGTACCTTTATCAATTGAGAAATCCAACCATCAATAAATTGAGATTGCCGACTTGCCATGGCTGAATATGGTGGAATTTTAGGGAATTTCAAAAGTTTAAGGTTAATATCTAACAGGTGCAAATTTTTGCAACAGATTTTACTGCTCACCTGTTGGAAGGCATGGAGTTCTATACCTGGAGCAAACCTTCCACCTATTATTGCATTGTCCCCATAATGCAATCATGTAGAAGCAGTTTTTCAAGTTCCCCAAGATAGAGTCCTGCAGCGGGTCGCATAACCGCAAAATCCTGCAGTACCCTGCGGGCTGCATGTAGAAGTTCTGGGTATAGAAGCAGGTCTGTGGTTCTGCAGGTTTGCGGGTTAAGGTTCAGGCCGCAGATCTTCTCCATAGCGATTTTTACTCCTTTCTTATGAGCATGTCTACATCCGATGATGTCACTTCCGGTTTACAATGACAGCACTTCCTGTTTTACTCCTTTTTTTCTGATCATGGCTACTTCCGATGATGTCACTTGCAGTTTACAATGACAGCACTTCTTGATGGTCAGTGGGTCACGGGTCCGGGTTGTGTATAAGGTATTTGTGGGATGGGTCGGGTCGCAGGTCCAAGCGGGTAAGAATGAGGGTCGCAGGTCCGGTTTGCGGATTGCAGGTTGCGGGTACGGGTCCCAAAAAATGTACCTGCACAGGACTCTACCCCAAGAATACTGTGAACAAAGAAAGACCATAAAGTTTAACAGGATAAAATAAAACAAGCAGAGATTCGGACAGTCTAAAAATAACCAGCCTTGACATCAAACCACATGACATTTCAGAAAGGAGCCAGTTGATGCCACTGTGATAGAACAAATTTCAGAGGTCAGTTGAGTCAGTCTGTAACAGTAGCTTGTTTCCGATTCTCACAGAGAAGCTTGTGTTCTCTTTCCAGATCCAGCGGGAAAGGAGGGGTGCACCGATCAATATCGTAAATTTCAGAAAATCAATTTTTAATGTTGGAATGCAGGCTTGAATCTCATTAGGGACGGACCTGTAAGTGCAGAGCGCTATGCTTTACTCAAACCTTGGTCCCATTCTCTCTCAAGCTGGAAGGATAATCATTGATCTTTTGCTGACCCCATTGGTCCCTGGTTGTTAACACAGAGCAGAAAGCTAAACATGGGTCAGAAGAGTTCCTTAGACTTTTACTAGTAAGAGGCTCAGAGTCAGACTTGACCCTGAAAATCGATCAAGTTCATCAGCTAAACAGCAAAATGGCTCAATAAAGTCAATTATCTAATTTTCACATCAAGTCCATAAATGGTGGGCACGTGTGAAGATCCCACCAACTGTGGAACTGTACGAGTATATTCTTTCCTAAGCCTCTATATCAGGGTAAATACATAATTTGTAGTGGTACTCTATTATAACAGAGTTTCCTCTGCTATGGAGACGCCATTCCATACACATGGAACACCAACTCCCATCCCATCTGGCTTCAATTATAACAATAAATTAGGTAATAAGAGAGACAATGGGGTAGATTCATCAAAGAGTGAAGTTCCGCCACTAGAGGGAAATTCCACAGCTCTCAATTCATTTCTATGGGATTTTGCAAGGCGTATTTATCAATGGGTGAAGTGAAAGTTCACCCTTTGATGAATACGCCTTTAAAAATCCCACTTCACTCTTAACTTCACTCTTTGATGAATCTACCCCAATGGCTACTCAGGAAGAAGATCAAATGATAAAACATTCATTCAGCTCTTAAAATTTCCTTTAGACAAATCCATATGGAAAATAACTATTAGAAAGCATAGTGTCCCTTTAAATGCACGATAGAATGACTTTTCCACTAAAAAGACCTATAAAGTTGTATCACTTGGACCAGATTCTGCCCAAATCATAACTTTGCATGTAAATGTACAAATATAGCTGTAAGAATAATAATGAAACAACACTAGTGAAGACGTTGTGGGAAGTGATGGTAAAACCATTTTACAGTTGAGTTTTTGTTTCAATTACTGAATGACGCTGGCTATTATTTGATTGTTTACAGATGAATTTGAAGCCTTAATGTGTTCTGAATGGTAATTAGTGGATTTAAACAGGCAGATCAACCCATGGTGTTCACCTTGCGTCGTAACCATGCAACCATTATGGTAATTGCTCTGCCAGACGAGAGGACTTCGGCATTTCTGCTGTCATTACTATGAAAACGCCAATTCGGGGGTCATAAAGCACTCACATGTCAGAAATAAGGTTTTAAAAGTATGCTCATTAAATGCAGGGAAAATATCAATCAGGTGCTTGTGCTGTAAATGTGACACACGGTCCTTTTGATCTGATGTGGAAAATTAAAATGTAAATTATAAATGTCTAGCAAATATGACATCTCCTGTACTTGCTTTTGTTTCAGTCTTAATCGGGTCTGATCAGCCTATTTAGATCTATTATCTCCCATCTGAATATTGAATGCAAAATATACCTGGTTTTATAAATGCAACATATTTTGCAAATGAGTGAGAGCTTCCATGCTGCTTATAATGGCAGTTTTAAATATGTCCCATATTGTACTCTTTTGTATTAAGTCCCATTTGGAGGTCCAACATTCTTTTGAAGGTTCAACTTATGTTCAGCGCATTATATGAGTACAAATATGGGTCATATTTTCAACAATATCTAGGTCTGTAAACACATTTTATTTCCAGTTCTCACCTTAATTGACCTTCTGGACTTTCAGGTGTATCTAGGAGAACAAATGTCCATTCTCCATAGAGAATAGGTGTAAACAATATGGTATTCTTTTGTATTAAACCCCATTTGGTGGTCCAACCTTTGTCCAAGGTTCCTTTAAAGAACTTGAAACTACTGTTCAGGTCTCTCTTAGTTCATTTTATATATAGAGTTCAAAGACAGCTCTCACCTTAACTGATCTTCAAGCTGGACTTTCAGGTATATATAAGAGAATAAATAACCATTGTCCCCAATTCTCACCCTAATAAACCTTCCGACTAAGCCCACTTGCCACTGCTCCATGCACCCCATAGCCCGTCAGGTCAGCCCCACAGTTTGGGAACCACTGCTTTACGATTTGCATTGAACACCAATGACATAGCTCGTCCCGTTCTTGGTTTAATGGATCATCTAAGATCCCTGTTTGGGAACCATTACTTTAGGCTTTGCATTCAACACCATTGATATAGCTCATCCCCTCCTTTGTTTAATGGATCATCTAAGGTCAAAGTTACAGCCTCCCTAACTGATATCAGGTTGGGCTTGGTCAGATATTGATTAGGCCGTTGGAAAATGTCTCTGGGTGAGGTCTACATTGGGTCCTTGTTCTCTGTTGACGTGTTCTGTGCTTTGTTGACATGCCACATTTATCGACCTAGTGGCCCAACATTTGGTTTAGCCCAATTTGACCTACCATGAGAATGCAGATCTTCTCGTTATGTCCAGATTTAGAGTTCCCATGAGTTTTTGTGAGATCTCCTCATCATACCCACACACAGCAGTTGCGTGCCTCTCATTCATAGATATTCTTATCACATGCATGTTTCATTTGCTAAAAGGTTGGCATTGAAAACGGAGAAACTAGAAGTATCGCAACCATCCTTCATCTGCTTAAGCAGCAGGGGATATTACTGTGATTAAATCAAATAGCCTCAGATGATGATTATTATATACATATACTGTATATATATAAGTGTTGAAAGTGTTCTTTCTGTGGTATTTATTAAGCTGCTAATCTAAGCTCTATTGAGTGAGATTCTGTTGGACCTAACAGCACCAGCACACTGTCCCATATCCTCTTACTTTACTCCACAGCCATAAAGCCTCTCTGGTGCTCTTAGTATAATTGACTTCAGATTTAACACCTTTATCACAAGGATACATGCTGAGCGCTGGCTGAAGGGTCTCGCCGCTGACACACTTTCCCTTCCTAAAGACACCGTTTCCAATCATCCTTTTAAGTTTCCCTTTGATCTCTTTTCTTTTGCTCTTCATAATTGCCTCATTCAGTCTCTTGCTGTTAATTGTTATTATTCTTTTTTTTTTTCCTACACAAGCAGGTGTTTCACCCTCGTTTTACTGGGAGGAAAACATTGTGCTCAGTAAACGATTTCAGTTTTTATTTTACATTTTGCCAGCTTCAAAAAGAAAACCGTTGTTGTATTGTACAAGCCAGGCGATGCAAATGATACATTTGGCAGGGTGGTGATCATTTATTATAGCTAAATGCTTAGTAGGTTGCTCTACTTGCTCCACATCCTTAGCAATGCCTTTATAGAAACAAGGGAACATCATTATAAGTTCAACAAAGAAACATTGATTAGAGAACCTCATTTTCTGCTTAATGATGGTGATGACCCCTAAGCTTAGCTTCTAAACAGCTTCAGCGAACACACTGAGCATGTGCAGTGTCACTGACACCTCAAGGACAGTCCAAGATGTGGAACTCCTACACACAACTTTGCAGCCCTGGATCACTACTGTGAGATGTTGAACCTTTAGGCTGGTTCAGTAAATTTGGTTTTTAGAATTTACGTTTGTTTAAATTAGGGATGCACCGAATCCAGGATTCGGTTCGGGATTCGGCCAGGATTCGGCCTTTATCAGCAGGATTCGGATTCGGCCGAATCCTTCTGCCTGGCCGAACCGAATCCGAATCCTAATTTGCATATGCAAATTAGGGCCAGGGAGCTAAATCACGTGACTATTTCGCACAAAACAAGGAAGTAAAAAATGTTTTCCCCTTCTCACCCATAATTTGCATATGCAAATTAGGGTTCGGATTCGGTTCGGTATTCGCCCAAATCTTTCGGGAAGGATTCGGGGGTTCGGCCAAATCCAAAATAGTGGATTCGGTGCATCCCTAGTTTAAATCCCTACTTTCAATTGCCTCATACATTAAAGTTTCAGTCTCACCATGTCGAACACATGCGAATAAACTGACACAATCACCTACTTTGTTAATTCATTACACACTTTCCTTACTATTGTCTTAAAAATCTAGTCCCTCAAAGGGATTGAGGCCTAATATATGATTGGATTGGGTTGGATCAGTCAAATTTGGCCAAACATGCGGGTGGCCAAAATGGGTAGAGAACTGCTTTGTAAAATGTATAATGAAGCAATGGAATTCTTAATGAATCAGATGCAATTTTGAGAGTAGGACTGGCCAAATATGGGACTTTGACGTGGTTGTTCAGCTTAAATATATTGCAATATATGGACAATCAATCCCTGTTGTTTAAAGGGTAAGGCATTTTTTAGTAGCTGTAGGCACAAAATGTCTCAATGCCTTAAATATATTGATAATGGGTTGAGTGCAGAGGATCTTGTATTTGTCTATATGTATTTTGTGGTCACAACCACACCAACATTGGTTCAGAAATTTAAATTTCCCTTGTGCCAATTCCTATTGCTCCGTCCCGATGATGAAAATTTGAGCAAATAAAGGGGGACAGGGGCGGCAAACGACAGCGGGCCTAGGGGTGCCAGCTATCTAATATATATAATAAATATCCTACTGCAGAGTAAAAATAAGGCATTATTGGATGTGATTGGGGGGGATCCTAGTCCTATAAGAGCCATAAGGATGGAGATAATGTCCATGGGACCCCATCCATTACCTCCAACCCTGTTGCTTCTATCTGTCTGTCTGTCTATTTGTATTATTAATCCCCCCCTTGTAGAAGCAGAACCATTTCTAGAGGAATTGCATCCCATATCATACAGAGAGAGTTTAAAGCATCTGAATTTCTTTCAGCCCTTTCTGTAGTTACAGAATGTCTTGGCAACTGTGATTGTATTAAGTCCTCTGACATCTCAATGTCTCTCCATAAAATGTCACGGAGTCATGGGAATGCTTGATCAGGGCTATCGTAGCCGGCATCTCCCAGCAGTATGCAAATTAATGTATCAAAGCTTAACGGAGATGGAGGAGGAAAATCTGGCAGCTAATTGAACATGTTCTGCCTTGTCAGTTAATTAAGGGAATTTCCAGGCATTCGGCACACAGATGTCAGCTGTATCGGGTCCAGGATGACACTTGGTAGAAGATGGCAGATGATAAAAGTAGACCCACATCACAAGCTTTGTGAATCCAGATATCCACCGCCTGTGGGAAGGAGACACGGATGAGTGAAGGAAACTTGGTGTCTGTTGACTCTTTAAAGATGTTCCCTAAGGAAATACAAACATTGCCCTGCACACACTTAAGGTTCCCAAAGTTTTGGTCAGAGGAGAACAGTCATTTAATGTAGTAAGGCAGGGGTGTCCAAACTTGGCCCTCCAGCTGTTAAGGAACTACAAGTCCCACAATGCAATGAAGGAGTCTGACAGCCACAGTCAGGCAAATGCATTGTGGGACTTGTAGTTCCTTAACAGCTGGAGGTCCAAACTTGGCCCTCCAGCTGTTAAGGAACTACAAGTCCCACAATGCAATGAAGGAGTCTGACAGCCACAGTCAGACAAATGCATTGTGGGACTTGTAGTTCCTTAACAGCTGGAGGGCCAAGTTTGGACACCCCTGTAAGGTCCCAAACTCAGAACTAACTCCAAAGACCTAGTCACAGCTCACTCTTCTGCCTATAGCAGCTGCCTCTGGCTTCTGGAGGAGCTCTCCACCACCAGGACTTAATGTGAGAGGACCAAGGAGAGAGTGAAGGCTGGGGAATCAAACGTATGTGGAAAGGACAGGGGAACAGTCAGCGAGACTTGAGACAGGCAGGGTCAACACCTGACCAGGCAATGCAGTAACAAATCAGATATCGGCTGTAAAGTCAGGGTTACAGGACAGGGTCAAAACTACTGAGTGTTAGAGCTGTACCAAATCAGGATCAGAAGAATAGTCAAAACCAGGCAGGGGTGAGTTTAAAGGACAAGGAAAGTGTAAAATAGAATAAGGGTAGAAATGGTGTATTTTGTATACTAAACATAAACATGAACTTACTGCACCACAAGCCTAATCAAACAAATGATTTATGCTTTCAAAGTTGGCCACAGGGGGCTGTCATCTTGTAACTTTGTTATACATCTTTGTCTGACACTGGCACTGCACATGCTCAGTATGGTCTGTGCTGCTTAGGGATCGTCATAAATGATCAAAAAACAAAGCTGCTTGAGTTCTGCATGGCTGGTAAGTAAGGCAGGGGCTCCCCCTGCTGTTCATAAGTGATTGTTTCCCTGCCAGCAGTTAGGGACCGTCTGACAATTCCTATCCTCAGCAGTAAATGAAGGGAGAATTACACTGCATACGGTCAGGTTTCTTATAAAAACAGTACACTTTTTTAATTAAAAGATGTTGGAGATAGATTTCTTTTTCATTAAAGAAAGTAAAAATGGGATTTTATTTCTTTGCCTTTTCTTGCCCTTTAATGCAGCAATGGGGGTTTCTCCTGCATCTGTAATTCATTTTGGGATCCCTACTAGGGAGCACTAGATGGAGCAAAAGAGTCAGTTTTAGAGAATCTACATGTTCCCTTTAATATCCTTATATGTGGGCGCTCTACATTGTGATTATGTTTGTAGTATTGCTAAGTTTGTCAGCTGCTATATACAGTATCATGTACTTGTATATATTTTATATTAGATTATACTACATCAAAGATGTTACCATTAATCATAAAACTACCAGCCAAAGCTTTGTGTGATCACCAGTCTGCCCCACTGCCCAGAACCCTAAGGGCCCATTTGCCAACAGGCTTTTCCGAGGATGAGAAACCTCAATAGACTCACAATATTAAATCAGAAATGAAACCCACACTTTATTGGGGCAGATCCTATTGTAGAAGCTTGAGAAATCCCCCCACAGAGCATTAAGGTGTTTTATGGTCTGTTTGTCTTGATGGGCTAAAATAACCAGGCAGGAGATAAATACTAAATACTAATCCCAGAGAAGCCTGTTATCTGAGCAAGGCTGTCTGTTGTCTGCTGCGAGACTGGGGGCACTGGGGTGGGACTGTCTGTGTCACACTATGAGACGCTTGCAAACATCTTCCCAACGCACTCTTCTTTGGGTATAAGAGGTAAAAAAACACTTTGCCAATATATAGTTTTATGTTATGTTTCTGTACAGCCAATGAGCAAATTTAGGGATGGTTCCTGCTGAATTGTGTTTAGTATAGTGGATAACAAATCCATGCAGAGTTTCATAATATGTCTATTGTCCGAGCAATGATAATGAGTAAATGTAGTGGGTTTTGGTGCATCCATGCCTGTATAGTACCGTTTTCAGTTGTTTCTAACTGGCCTTACCTCACCTCTAATCTAATCTATTATCCACTGTTACTATAGGCACCATCTCTCCCTACTATACCTGCTATCCCACA
>CM044448.1:6127881-6138416 GCA_024363595.1 Xenopus borealis
ACTGACCCCATCTAAAAACAAATGCTCTGTAAGGCTACAAATGTATTGTTATTGGCACTTATTACTTATCATTCTATTCAGTCCCTCTCCTATTCACATTCCAGTCTCTTATTCAAACCAAATTGCTGACATTGCAAACTGGAGAGCTGCTGAATAAAAAGCTAAATAACTATAAAACCACAAACAATAAAAAATGAAAACCAGTTGCAAATTGACTCAGAGAATATCACTCTCTACATTATACTAAAAGTTAACTCAAAGGTGAACAACCCCTTCAAGCCGTGTGTACTATGGGGTAAATTTATCAAGGAGCGAAGTTCCGCCGCTAGAGGGAAATTCCGCCGCTCTCCATTCATTTGTGAAAGTTCACCCTTTGATAAATACGCCTTTAAAAATCCCATAGAAATTAATGGAGAGCGGCGGAATTTCCCTCTAGTGGCGGAACTTCACTCTCTGATGAATTTACCCATTAACTTCACTCTTTGATAAATATAACCCTATATCTCTCTGTTCAGCACCATGGACAAGGCCAAACACATTTAGCTTTTGCTACAGTTGGGTGAACAACTTTACACCTATTTAAAGGAAATCGGTCTTTATGATAAAACAAATCCAGTGTAGTAGATTTTATTAAATCATTTTTAGGCGCTGGGGCCCCTCTGGTGCAAGTGCTGGAACTCTGAGGGGGATCCGGCCTTTGCACTGAGCAGTAATTGAGAACCAGAGCACTAAGGGGGGTATATGACTATGAAGATTTTTCATTCATCCAAGTCATGGTTTATCTAGTATAAGTAATTCTAGAACAACTGGACTGCCTGAGTAGTTATCAAAGACGTTTCACTACTCACAGAGGTATAATTCTGTGGGGTTACTGTAATTGTATTAGTGGAAGAGTTTATATGCTGAGGACTTCCCGTACCAGTCATTTGAACTGAAGAAGCTGCTCGGATGAGTAGTGAAATGTCTTCATGATTACTCCGCAAGTTCAGTTGCTCTAGAATACTAATATATATAAGAATATAAATGAAAGGGTATTATTTTGTGCTCTTGCATTTGTGTCCGGGGCATTAGCAAATAACCCATAAAGGCTGTAAGTTGCAGTCCAACAACAAACAATGGAAATTCTCAATTTAAAGGTTTGGATTAGGTTGTCCTGATATGACTTGTATCTCACCATCCCTCATATTAATGTATGAATCAGTAAATAACCATTGTCTTGTTTACTTTGGTCAAACTTTTCCATCATATTGATTTAAAAATGTTAAATTAAATCACCCAGTCTGACAGCAGATAAGACTAATAAGGTCTATTAAATTCGCCTGCTCTCCAACAAACCCAAAGAGCTCAGATTTATCTCTAAGTATTGACAGAATTTTGGATGTCTTTCATTAATTGTAAATACAGACTCCTTTCTTCAGTTTTTTCAATAATACACTTGAATATTAAATAATGAGAATTTTTAGCAAATGTTTCATATTTTACAGCATCTCCTTATCTGCCCTGGTCACACTCAATAATGCCCAAACGCGCCCCAATCCACCCAGACCAGACCCTTTCCTTTGGGCTCTCCCATCTAAATCTAAAGCACTGGAGGACAACCACAATACATGGACCTTCTATACATATGTTTAGCGCTCTCTATAGCAGGGGTCCCCAACTTTTTTTTTACCCGTGAGCCACATTCAAATGTAAAAAGAGTTGGGGAGCAACACAAGCATGAAAAAGTCCATGGGGTTGCCAAATAAGGGCTATGATTGGCTATTTGGTAGCCCCTTTGGGACTGGCAACCTACAGGAGGCTCTGCTTGGTACTATACTTAGTTTTTATGCAATTAAAACTTTCTTCCAAGCCTTGAATTTAAAAATAAGCACCTGCTATGCGGACAATGAGAGCAACATCCAAGGGGTTGGAGAGCAACATGTTGCCCGCGAGCTATTGGTTGGGGATCACTGCTCTATATGAATATACATATCACACTGGTGGCATCTGGATGTCCCAACGATTCTGTCCTGATATCACTTATTCTTTCAGTGACGATGGACTGATACTCTCCGCGGATCCCATCACTACCTGCCAACAATTTATCCACAAATGTAGCCATTATTCATATTGTATTTCTTGGAGATTCAATTTATCCTTCTACTTCACTTCAAACGGAATTATAAATCAAAGTCAACTTTGCTTTTCAGCTAAACTTAGCACTAACGGGGTTTAAAGAGGAGGAGGGAGGCTGGTAAAGAGTGTAATTATCCTACTCCATTAACTACCCACCCACTGCAAACAGTTTGTATTAACAGAAGTTAACAGCTGAATGCCAAAACCTTCATGCATAGATAATCAAGTGTGACTGTAAAGCCGTAGTGCATGGGGAAGAAATATTATATCAAAGTAATTGGCAAGAGTAGAAAACTATTAGAGAAGGCTGGAATCACTGTGTAAGTGTGCAAGAGGAACATACGACTGACATGTTTACTAGAGTGCTTGACGGCACTAGGAAACATACAGTATACTACTAGGAGCAGAGCAGACACAATAAATACAGGGGGTGCGATATGAACAATTCAACACCAATGTTGAGATGTTTCATTCTAATGAGGTTAAACCCTTCCTACTAGGAAGACCAACTTACTCTTATCAAACATAGGGAGATGCTAGCAATACTAAATTGTAATCAAACTTCAGCAGAATAGAGATAATGACTGTTTATGGGTTCCAAATTCCATGAACCTGGGTGTAGGATTCTCCTTGGTGGAAACTCTTGTGTAGATCAAAGAAGAGCTTTATAGAATAGTGCTTCTTCATGAATGGAAGCTCATGTTATCATCCTTGGAGGTAATAAACACAATAGTTTTGTAATGCACTATGCCCACCCTTCTGATGTTTGATTATTGAGTAGTATCAAACCATAATTAGATCAGATCTATTCAGTAGAGGAAAGATGGCTGACTTGGTGCTGGTAAGGAGGATTCTCACTAGAGAAACTAGAGAATGTTCTTGTATGCGTAAGCCAGTGATCCCCAACCTGTAGCTCGTGAGTAACATGTTGCTCTCCAACCCCTTGGATGTTGCTCTCAGGTTCCTCAAAGCAGGTGCTTATTTTTGAATTCCAGGCTTGAAAGCAATTTTTAATCGCATGAAAACTAAGTATAGTGCCAAGTTGAGCCTTTTGTGTGCTGCCAGTCCACACAGGGGCTACTAAATAACCAATCATAACCCTTATTTGGCACCCCAAGGAACTTTTTCATGCTTGTGTTGCTCTCCAACTTTTTTCACATTTGAATGTGGCTCACGGGTAAAATAAGGTTGGGGACCGCTGGTGTAATCTAAAGCTGGCCATCCACGGACCATTAAAAGCTGCAGACTAAAGATAGCCATACACAGTCTGAAAAAAAGATTCTGATAGACCAAATGTCTGGCCAAACAATCTAATTAACACATTAAGGTGGGCACAAAACCACCCCTTTGACAAACAAGTTGATATTTCAATATATGGCCTCCTATAGCCCTTCCAGTTTTTGTTGGCAGCATATTGGTCCCCTGATTACTTGATATCTGGCAGATATCTATTGGGCATTTTAGAAAAACCAATTCCCCATTGTTGTTGATGTCCACTCCATATCAGTTTCCCCAGGTCCCTATTATGAGATTCTTTATCTGGGGGCCCGTGGTGACCTATACTCAGATCTAATGTGTATAACCAGCTTAAGACTGGTCTGCATTTTTTGGAGATCACAATATGATCGTTTTCTGTCTGTATAAAAGTGCATTTTGTCACAAAAGCCCATATTTTGTTGCTTTTGTGTCCTGCCATAAAGGTACATTAAAAAAAAAAAAAAAAAAAAACACTCCTTGTGGACACGCTGTAGGAATTTGCTTCAACTATTTCTGCTTACTTTTCCTCATGCCAACTGTCATTCTCGAGTGAAGGCAAAACAAAACCTTTATTGGCATTTCAAGTTTTACTCCTTAATAAGATAATTTCTGACCAGGAATAGAGCATTTTGGGTTCCACACCAGAACTAGTGTTTACAGCCCTGTTGTTTTCTTCCTTTTAGAGCAGTGCAGTCATTATTGAAGCATATGTGCTCCCGTATGTTCTAGCTGATTATAAACCCTTTGCAGCTATTATGGGAAATGCTTTGTTCAACGCAATAACTTGTGGGTAAGTCTAGAAATGCCAGGGCTTTCATTTCAGCTAGATGAAAGTGCTCTACAATACCACCATTCTCCCAAGCAAATTATGTCTTTGATAAGAGGAGATACAACACTTTCAATGCCATTAAGCACTGGGAAAAGTTTAAAGGAACACGTCTACTGTGCTCTGTCTGATGTTGGGAGTTATTAATACACTTTTCCAGTTAGAATGGAATTATTCACCATATTTAGCCAGCTTAGGCACCATGGGATTCTCTTGTAAATCTGTAGAGATCGAGCTGGTGGATAGTGTAGCAATATATACAATTCAAATAGACTATTAAAGAATCAATTCCAGATTTAAAGGGGACATACATCTTCTATATAATAGTAGGCAACCCAAACTTAATTGCAGATACAACAGTTCTCTCTAGAGATCTCTCTAGTGATACTTCGATTTACTATGTTAAGATTACCATGTCATTTCAGTGTATCAAAGAATGGATTTATTGGGGATCATTAACAGTCCCCCCCGGATACTAGTGCAAGAGTGATAAGCCATAGGTAAGGGGAGGGAGTGCCAATTTCTTCCACTCGGCCCAGATGTAGTAAACGATCCTTGAAGGGGTTGTTCACCTTTGAGTTAACTTTTAGTATAATGTAGAGAGTGATATTCTGAGACAATTTGCAATAGGTTTTCATTTTTTATTGTTTGTGTTTTTTGAGTTATTTAGCTTTTTATTCAGCAGCTGTCTATTTTGCAGTGTCAGCAATTTGGTTTCTAGGGTACAAATTACCCTAGCAACTTTGCATTGATTTGAATAAGAGACTGGAATATGAATAGGGGATGGACTGAATAGAAGGATAAGTAATAAAAAGTGGCAATAACAATACATTTGTAGCCTTACAGAGCATTTGTTTTTAGATGGTGTCAGTGACCCCCATTTGAAAGCTGCAAAGAAACAGAAGAAAATTGCAAATCATTAAAAAAAAACTATGGAAAATAAACAATGAAGACCAATTGAAAAGTTTCTTAGAATTGGCCCTTCTACAATATACTAAAAGTTAACTTGAAGGTGAACCACCCCTTTAAGGGCAGATTTACTAAGGGTCGAATTTCGAATTCAGAAAAAAATCGAAATTCGACCAGGTAATAGTGGGGGGATAATGGTCTATGATCCTAGCAATGAGTAAATCATTTCATAGGTAAGATGTGAACCAGAAGTGATAAGCTTTCTAGGAATGCCTCTGATAAATTCAGATTTCTTGGCTGCGTTGAATATGAACTGATTGCATTTCATTTAAAAAAATCAAAATAATTGACTGTTTCCAAGAAGATTGACATTGAATAGAATGGGGTGGAGGGGATTTTTTTTTACCTTTTGGCTCATGCCAACCAAGCTGTTAATTGCCAGCTGAGATTCTAGCTATCTGTATAACAGAGCATTCTGTCCCAGTGGCTGCACAGATCTGATCCCCATTATAGGAAGCAGCAGTCCTGCCCTGCTTTATGGCAGCTGAGATTCTAGCTATCTGTATAACAGAGCATTCTGTCCCAGTGGCTGCACAGATCTGATCCCCATTATAGGAAGCAGCAGTCCTGCCCTGCTTTATGACAGCTGAGATTCTAGCTATCTCTATAACAGAGTCTGTATATGTTAATTAGCAACTGCTAAACATATTGCAGCCATTCATTTAGTTTGCTGACGTACCCCAGGATGAGTGAGCTATATATCAGCATGCTGAAATCTGAGCATGGAGCATGTAGTCAGCCTGAAGATGTTCTCAGTGCAGCCGAAAATCTGTTCCCAAAACCCAATGACTATAGTAATCAGGGCAAGGCAAATAACTGCCCCAGCAGCTGCCTGCATTTTCGAGCTCGGGGTGGTTACTTGGAGATATTAGTACACATATATCTATATATCTGATAAGGTTTATTAAACAAGTCACTTGTAGTTTGAACAGACCCTGCTTTCAAGCTTCACCTCTTCATCCCTCGAAGACGCTTTTCCCACCGGGATTTGAAGCTGATCTGTAATTACTGATTCAAGGCTTTTGTGTCTGAAGGCTCTGAAGAAACCCGATTACACGGAGCTCAGTAGGGCTTACATGTTGCAAGAGGAAGAGGACGGTACTGACAGTGTAGGGAGAAAGGGGATACAGGCTTTTAGTGTAAGGGACATTCTCTTTCTTTCAACTCTTTGGGGCAGATTCACTAAGATCCGAAAATTCGCCAGCGTAGGCTTCGCTAGCGTTCACCGCACTTTGCCAGGCGAATTTTCGCCAGCGCTATGCAAATCCCCTAAAGTGCGAATTTACGCTCAGGTCGGCGAATGGTAGCTTAGTTGCGCTAGTTATACTTCGCTAGGCAGAGCGCTGTTACGCTAGCGAAGCCTAATTTGCATACGGCGGGAACTTTAACGTATAATATAAGTATATGTTCCAGCCACTACATTCCACTACACAAGCCCAGGAAACCTTTAATAAATAAAATAAAGTTGTCCTATTGCCCTACATGTGCCCCCTGTATAGTTGTGTTGCCATTAGGGTTACCACCTGGCTGGTATTTTACCGGCCTTGCCGGTATTTTTGATGTTTAATCCCAATGTTATTAATAGGAAAAAATATATATATTGGAAGGTCAGTATTTTTTTAAGGAAAAGGTGGCAACCCTAGTTGCCATATGTTAGGAAATGTAGGGGGAAGGAGGGTAACCCCCCAAAAAAAATAATCAATCTTTTTCAGACTATCGCCCATCAATGCTAAAACACGCCAGCGTTTTTTTGGGACTTAGAAAAAATTTGACATTTATTTTTCAACCTCCTATCTATTGTGTTGAACTTCTTCTGACCAGGCGAAGTAACGTCTAGCGCAAGTGCTAACGTTCAGGAAAATGTTCATCTTAGTGAATTTGCAAAGTTACGATCCTTCGTCAGGGTGCGAAGTTGCTAACGAAAATTCGCCAGAGTCCGTGTTAGTGAATTTGCAAGTTGCAAAATGACGTCACGCTGGCGAATTAGCACTAGCGTTAGACGCTTCGCGCTTTAGTGAATCTGCCCCTTTGCATTTTGGAGAAGGACAAAGAGACCCAGTTTCCCCGTTATCCAACTGAACCAACACAACGCAAACTGAAATGACTCTATAACATGGTATAAAGTGTTGTAAAATGTTACATTTCTCCTTTCCTCTCTGGCTATGAAAATGCCCAATGACCTTGTCTAGGCTGTAGGGCTTCTATTACTGGTACCACATCAGTCAAGGGGAACGTCCAACATGAACAAGAACATTGTAGATGTTTAAACAGACAATTGATGACATCTAATAGGGACTTATTCCTTCATCAGTTCCTTTCATCTCCAGCGGTAATTGGCTTTAGTTTAAAATTTTACTTTCTTTCCATCGAGTAACATGTCATTATCTTGGAACCGTCATTAGTCTCTCTACCGATATTTCACGAGATTAATTTGTCTTGCAGAAGACCCAACATGGCAGGGAAAAACTGCAAATTAGTCTTGGAGAGAATCGAGCCCTGACGTGTTGTGAGACAACCATAAGGGTAATTCAGTGAATCTCAGGCAACATAGTTACACAGCTGTGTTTAACCAATTTGCATGATAATCTATGGTAACAAGTGGCAAAGCAGAATTGATCAACGAGTTTCTTCTTCTGGAGTCCATGGTAGGCTTGAACCACGCATTGAATTCATGGAAAGGAGCTTAGATGTGACATTATTGGGGTAATCAGCAATAGTGCAATTTCCCAAGTCTAATCTTCTTGAGGTAACCATATATTGGTTCCACTTCGGGTTATCTAATCAACTCGCTAAGGGTCAAAACCAGTGGTCCTCAAACTTGGCCCTCCAGCTGTTAAGGAACTACAAGTCCCACAATGCATTTGCCTGACTGTGGCTGTCAGACTCCATCATTGCATTGTGGGACTTGTAGTTCTTTAACAGCTGGAGGGCCAAGTTTGAGGACCACTGGTCAAAACGAATGGATAATGTGGGCCACCTGGAATCCATGCAGATGGAAACTATGGAAGAACTGAATTATGAAAATGACTGGCCAGGTCTGAATTGGCCAGAGGTGCTAAAGGGGAGATATTATCACTATGTATAAATATAGGGATATGATATAATTATCCACAATGCGGTAGATACCGTACATGCAATAGTAGATATTTCCACATGACTAGACATCCCTTGATATTAGATTAGAAGAAGGGACGTTTCATATTAACTGAAAACCTATCATCATCAGCATCATCACCAGACGGAATAGTTGCAGCTGGTCCACCTGTACAACCAAATCTGAGCATTTTGTCCATGAAGGTTTTCATTCATCCAGGTCATGGATAATCTAGCAGAAGTAAATCTAGAGCAAGGGATCTTCCTGAGTAGTTATCAAAGACGTTTCACTACTCATCCGAGCAGCTTTTTCAGTTCAACTGACTGGTACGGCAAGTCCTCGGCATGGAAATTGTTCCAGTAATCCAATCACAATGGAACAATGTAACTGAGGGACCTGTGAAGTCCATAGTCTGACCCAGGGATCTGCAACCTTGGCTCTCCAGCTGTTGAGGAACTACAAGTCCCACAATGCATTTGCCTTTATGAATCATGACAGACTCCTTCATTGCATTGTGGGACTTGTAGTTCCTCAACAGCTGGAGAGCCAAGGTTGCAAATCCCTGGTCTGACCTGTACTTGAAAAGCCAGGACCTGTTTTGGATCAGCACACAATGGTTAGAAGAGAAGAAGTAGCTGCTAAAGCTGGGGGTGATACAGATGAAGGCTCCGTATACCTCGCTAATCATTATCTATCCTCATTTCCCTGCAATGGTCATTATTCTAAAAGTAAGATTAGCAACAGAATAAAATGATAAATAATTCTTATTTGCATTATCTGCTCTGTAAATAGTACTGATCCATCCGATGCTTACTACATGTCTAATACTATGTCTAAGCCAGTGTTTTGTGTATAATACAGATATACCCACTGCTTTCAGTATAATACAGATCATCCAAGCATGCAGTGTTGGACTGGGATGTCCTGGGCCCACCAGAAATCCTTAGACCGTGGGCTCACCAGAAAACCTTAGACCGTGGGTCCACCAGAAAACCTTAGACCGTGGGTCCACCAGAAAACCTTAGACCGTGGGTCCACCAGAAAACCTTTGACCGTGGGTCCACCAGAAAACCTTAGACCATTGACCCACCAGAAAACCTTAGACCGTGGGTCCACCAGAAAACCTTAGACCATTGACCCACCAGAAAACCTCAGACCGTGGTTCCACCAGAAAACCTTATACCATTGACCCACTAGAAAACCTTAGACTGTAGGCCCACCAGAAAACAGAACGTGGGCCCACCAGAAAACCTTAGACTGTGGGTCCACCAGGAAACCTTAGACCGTGGGTCCACCAGAAATCCTTCTACCAGGGCCCACTTTTATTATTTATCTTTCCTTACTCAACCTCTTTATTCTCCTAGTCTTTTAGATCTACTTACTATATTCTTCCATTATGATGCATTTTTTTTACATAAAGAAATATAGAATGACCATGAAATAGGCTAAATGTTTAGAAGCAAAAGGGCTCACTGACACCTGGGCCCACCGGGAGTTTTCCTGGCATCCTGGTGGGCCAGTCCGACACTGCAAGCATGATGGGGACATTGGAGATGCAAATGAATAGTGAGCTAATTGATGCAGGGCCACGTCCAGCCACGTCCAGGCAATTGGGAGGATTCCAGGGGCTGCCGGGATGATGTAGAGAGGAATATGCCGTTGTGCAGAGCAAAATACAATTACAAGTACCGGGATCATCTCTGCACCAGGAGGCAGCCGGATCAGCTCATTAAAATGGGAATTAAAGATACAGGCCAAGCGGGGGAGCGACGAGCAGGTTTCTGCTAAATCCTTCATTACTGCTGTTGCATGAGAGGGTGAGAAGATGCAATTGAAAAAATAATAACTTGGACGGGAATCTCTGTATAATCCTGAGCTGACGGGGGGATGTTTGGTAAAACTTTAGTGCCGTATGATTGTAAATGAATCTTTATCATCTCATATGCGCTTGGCACAATGGAGAGGTCCCTTTCATGTTTGTTCTGGAAACCTTGGGTTACAGTATATCACAGTGTAGTGAGCACTGCAGGTAGAAAATTAATTAATTAAACAGTTTCAAACTATTTAGAAGAAAACTAAAACCTGGCAATAATATGCCCGGGTCTTTGATATGTTGAACAAATGGCTGTGGGTTGAAGGCACAGCTTGTTATTTATGGCAGAAATATGACTCTACAGCACTGGATTGAAGTCAGAGGCAGCCACTAGTATCCTAATGCTACTATAGGCACCACCTCTCCCTACTATACCTGCTATCCCACAGTCACACTCCCTT
>CM044448.1:6149288-6165982 GCA_024363595.1 Xenopus borealis
CCCTTTACAGCACAAAACGCAGCGCTGTGTCAACAATGTATTTTTTAGAAACATTTTCGCGAACATTTTTTCCGACGTTCGCTACATCCCTATTAGTCTTACTTTCACTTTCAAGTTGTACAGAAAGTCCCATGTATGCACAGTGCCACCTGCAGGCCATTTGTATAAACACCACAGGGTTGGATGCTTTATTCACCAGTAGCTCCTCCCAGCAGACAGGAGGGAGCCAATGAGATTAGAGGAAAGGAGGGAAAGGGGTTGGATGGCGTTTAACAAGTGAGGGAATACAGGGTTAGGGAAGATAGTTCATAGTACAAGTTGATCCAGGGACTGGTTCCATTGCATCTTGGAGTCAGGAAGGAATTTTGTCCCCCTCTGAGGCAAATTGGAGAGGCTTCAGATGGGGTTTTTCACCTTCCTCTGGATCAACTAGAAGTTAGGCAGATTATATATAAACCTAAAAGGTTGAACTTCATTGACGTGTTTCTTTTTTCAACCTGACTTACTGTTACTACTGTATGTACAGTATATCAGTCTACCATCCAGTTGAGAAGTCTGTTTGTGTTTCATTAAGCATCAAGAGGTCTAAACCACCCTTATATTATTGGTATTATGGAATGTTGCTGAAAGCCCAACAATTCCCACCAACATGAACCAGAGCTAGGGTTGGTCCGGGCAGGGGGCGGGGTTGTGATGCGGAGGGGGTGGGCAGTGGCGTCTGGGTGATGATGCGGCGATTGGTTGATCACCGTGTCAATCATAGGTAATCCTGCCTAATTTGGAAAACCCGGGAAGGCAGTTTTGACCCAGGCAGCCCTTCAAAAAATAACGGTCTGTCTGGGTCAAAAATGGACATGTGGCAACCCTAACCAACGATGTTTTGGATATCTAGTTCCTCCATAAAAATCACTCCTGATATGTAGCTACAGTCATCATTGGAAGGCCTTGGACCTTGGGCTTGTTTATTCCAGCTCCAAACAGCAAGCCTACATCCACCCTTTTGATATTTGAATACAGGGTTATAAGAGCGAGACAAAACATGGATATTCTGACATTGGATAGAGTTAGGGTGCAAGATGGGGGGCATAGATGACTTATTGATGCTGTGCCCATGTGATGTTCTTCCACTTGCTCCCCCCAGTCACCAGCCTTTCTGCTAGTTCTGTATATTAATTATGGCTTATCTTAGCCCCAGGGCCATGAGACTTGATGTTTATGTAGGTACCCCTCCTTTTATCATTATGTATGTATGTATATTTCTATCATAACATTTTCATATCAGAGAATGTTTCAAAGCAATTCCATTTTTGCTCATTAATCAGCAGATAAAAGGCCCGGGGGCTACGTATGGGCAACTCCAGTACAGCCGCATGGAGCTTTATTTATTAATCAAGGACCTTGGCTGAGACTCAGTAATAAATGAATGACGAGCGCTGGCAGTTTGTCTGGTGTCGAGCGATGGCAGGCGTCCTTCACAAGAATTTGGCATAATTTACGTTATTCTTTATTAGGCGCCTACGGGAGGGTGTTTGATGAGAAGAGATGAGGAAGGTTGAGCTCTACCGTAAAGGTTGATTTTATTTAATGATTTCATAGGTCATGTTACCCTTTATTGCCTTTCCCGGTGGTGTTGCCACCCAAAGGTTGCTGAATTGCAATTCTTAGCCTAATCAATGGTAACATTAAGGCTAAAAGCATGCTGGGAGCTGTAGTTCCACACAACATCAGGAATGGAGCAATAATGCAAAGCAGCCCAATAAAAACTAGGGAAAGATGGGCCTCCGAGAAGAACCTTGTTTGTTTAGTGTTTGGGTGATCAGTGAGATGAAAACCATCCCTAACCGTCCAAGTGGGTGTCCACAGTGTTGTGAAAGGGGCAGGGTTTCCTGATAAAGGGGTGGAGTTTGGTGGGTTGTGGTTGGGTGTATTAGGGGTGTGAGGATCATGGCATCAGGGGGACACAGGGGGTACAAGTGGGCCGGGCCTGGGCCTGAAGGGCTGCGATTTTCAAAAAAGCCGTGCCACCCTTCCGAAGTCCTGAACAGCCAAATGCAGAAGTGCTGAAAAGCCTAAAGTCCCGGAGCGGCAAAAACACCCAAAATCACGAAAGGAGGCGAAGTCCTGAAGCCATGAGTTCAATTCTACTGACACCAATGTGGGTTTTTTTTTTTTTCTTATTATTTTTTAAATTCCCTGGCCACCATTGTATTATTTTAATACTCTATAGGTCCCTGCCATCAATGTTTTTGAGGGGGGTGTTTCAACTGAGAGCTTCTAGGTAAGTATATATATAAGAATAAGAGCTTCCCCTATTTCACTATTACCCCATCACATAATCCCCTGTATTTAGAACATCGCTGGACTACATTTCACAGAATTCTGGAAGCATGCTGGGAGCTGTAGGCTATGTATGTATATAAATATGTATATAATATACCCAGCTCCGAGGCAGTGTTACTGCCCAGGTGCCAGCATAAAAGGCATAGTATATAGGATATAGAGCAACATGCGGCATTAACGGGAACTTGATGCAGAAACTGAAGAAACTTTATGAGACTCAAGTTCAACGTTTCTATCTCCCACAATGATTTGCATCAGAAGTATACAGGAGTTTGTGTGTTGTATATGCCTGACGAAGATCCCTGTGGGGGATCGAAAGGTTGGATCTAACAAAGTTTCTTCTGTTTTTGCATCTAGTTCATGTGAGTGCCGCATTCTGCTCTATATCCTATATACATATATAAATATAATATAAATATGATGCCAGTGAGCTGTGGCACCCCCAGAATACAATGGGGATCTGTAAGCAGCAAATTTTTATGATTTTTCTCATGGTATTTATAATTCCATGAATTAGCTGTAGGTTTAGGGTTAGTCCTCACACGCGGCAGTGCGCTTTCTGAAATCTGCCTGAGGCAACTTCGGGCGATTTCGGAAAGTGCACTGCTACGTTTGAATTACCGCACGTGACTTTTCATTTTAGCCAGCTCGGGACAGGTGTAAGCTATTCAGGGAGATTAGTGGCCCAAAACAAGAGTCGATTAGTCGCCAGGCGACTAATCTCCCAGAATCGCCTGGTGTGGACTAACCCTTACATCCCCTTTAAGGCATGGGGCTACTACTTAGCTTCCTATAGGCACAAGGCCAGTCATAGTCTGCCCAGGGCTTTGGGCAGGGGGGCTTCAAAGATGCCATTGCCAATTAGGGTTGCCACCTTTTGTATATTTATTTACCGGCCGGCGTGGGGGTGGGGCAAAAAGGGGCGGATCGTGACATCACAAAGGGCGGGGCCATAAAAAGGGCCATCCGGTGATGTCAAAAGGGGGCGGACCGGTGATGTTTTGGGGGCGTGGCCACGAAGCGGAGCCTGGAAGAAAGAGAAAAAGGTAAGTTTAAAGCGGAATGGGGGCTGGCCGATGGGTCTTTTTAAGGGTATTACAAATTTACCAGCAGCTACATTGCCGGTAAATTTGTAATACCGGCCCCGGCCTTGGCAGGTGTTTTACCGGCTAGGCTGGTAAAATACCGGCCGGGTGGCAACCCTATTGCCAATCCAGACCGAAGTGATCCAGGGGCATCTTGCCTGTCTTACAGATGCAGTGCTAGATATTCAGAGTCAGACGCTTCTTGCTAGTGATGGGTGAATTCACTGCGAATTCCCGCGATTCGCGAAACGGCAGAAAAATTTTGTTTTTTAGACGCCGGCAGTGGGATGAAAATGGATGCCTGTCCATAAACGGACACCCACGTCCAAAACAAGGTGCGGCATGGTTTCGCAAATTCTTCGTAGTTTCAGCGAAACGCCCCACATTCGCCCATCACTAGTCCTTGCCAGCAGAACTTACAGCCTAGTTACGTGTGCAAATAAGCTGATGATTAGTAGTAGCGCTTCTAAGTGCCAACAGAGCAGGACAAATGTATTGAAAGAGCAAGTGGTGAACACAAAGTTAACCTCATGTCTTTTTAATAAGTGCCACTAGGTGGCAGGATAGCTCAATCCAAAGCTTCACTACAAAAAAAATAAACATATCCCCCCCTCCCACCTCTTGATACCTTTTTGATAGAGCAACATAATATTGATTTATAGACAGAAAAAAGAGCCTTCAAATCCTTGTTGGTTTCTCCTTCAAATGAAAAAAGAAGAAACCTATGAGGTTTGGGAAGCTCAGTATTCTGCCTATAAATCAATGTTATGTCAGTCCATTATGTGTTATCTCCAGCTGCGACCATGTTCATCTTCCCAATAGCGCGTGATAAATGCGCCAATATACTGAAATATAAACCACATTTTAGGTGCAATTTAATGCAAGCTGTGCCCAAGAGCAGGTGGGCATCAAGTTGCCCCTATCTGATACACAGAATAAAATACAGGAAATTGCACTTCCTTTTCCGTCGTCTGAGACCCACGGGAATTTCCTCTGCGCTGCCCTTGTTTCCTTTGTAATCTCCGACTCCCAGCCACCGACACACTGGCCATTTAGTCAATATTATGGGTAACTATGGCTTCGTTTTTTTGGGGCTGCAAAAACTTAACAGGGATCCATAACCAGTTTGTTTTACAATCCTATGGGCCTTAAAGGGCAAGGAAAGGCAAAGAAATAAAGTCCCATTTTTACTTTCTTTAATGAAAAATAAATCTATCTCCAAATAACTAAAAAATATGTACCGTTTTTATAAGAAACCTGACTGTATGCAGTGAAATTCTCCCTTCATTTACTGCCGTGGATAGGAATTGTCACACGGTCCCTAACTTCTGGCAGGGAAACAATCACTTATGAACAGCAGGGGGAGCCCCTGCCTTACTTACCAGCCATGCAGAACTCAAGCAGATATGTTTTTTGATCATTTATGACGATCCCTAAGCTTAGCCCAGATCACACTGAGCATGTGCACAGTCTTGGTCTTGCAAAGATGTATAACAAAGTTACAAGATGACAGCCCCCTGTGGCCAACTTTGAAAGCATAAATCATTTGTTTGATTAGGCTTGTGGTGCAGTAAGTTCATGTTTATGTTTAGTATACAAAATACACCATTTCTACCCTTATTCTATTTTACACTTTCCTTGCCCTTTAAATAAAAAAGCATTGGTTTTCCCTTCCCAGGCTGTGCCAGTTTGCATAAAACTTTATGTTTCTGATTACAGCGTTGCCGCACTGTTGTCTTTTATTGCTTTTAGTTTTCTCCCATTGCCCGCCGAGTTTCCGTTCTGAACCGGAGATAAAGCTTCTCCTGCCCTCCTCCCAGGAACCAAGGTTTAAATTTAGAGAGTATATTCATTATTCATTTTCAAATGTTTTAAAAGTTATTTGTACATGTAATTGCTATATTCTCTGCCTTGCTGGTTCATACTCATGAAGCAATGTAGCAGCCTCCAGCTGAGGACAAATGACACCTACTAACAGTAACGTAACTAAGGAGGGTTTGGCCCCAGGTGCAGGAATCCCACCCCCCTCTGGACGCAGTTTTCCTTACGTCTTTGCATCAGTGCAATGGTAGGAGGGCCCCAAGGGGTTACGGGCCCCGGTGCACCCCCCGTAGTTACGCCCCTGCCTACTACAGGCTTCCAGAGCCCCAAGCAGAGAAGAGAAAGGGCTAAACTAATACTGCTTTCAACTTTCAGCAACTCAATTTGCAATTAACTATAAAAAAAAACGTTGGAAACAAATTCATGTAATATTGTTCTTCAGACTACCCTTCTAAGCACTTTTGCAATTTACATTAAAAAAAATCAGCTGTTTATACACCAATATAATGATTTTGAAACACTGCCACCTGCTGGTCATTTTTAATTAACCAGACACAGTCGTCAGAAAATGAAGTGAGTGAGAAAAGGAAAGTCTTGCGCTTTTGCTCTGCTGAAAAAAGGAAGTTAATGAGCAGAAAATAATTATTAGTTCTTGTGCTAAGGCTTCTGATCTCAGTTCTGCTCCATCTGTCTTGTTTTGGACTCTCCTGGTCCTGTATCGACTGATTCCTGCTCTTCTGTCCTGCCTGCATTCCTGGTCAGTTTCCCCTTGCTGAATAATTTGGGGTGGGGGAGCTATGTGGGACGTGGGGCAGCCCCTTTCCAATCCAATTTGCCCTTTGGGTAGCAGGTTTATATACTTGTAAGTCTACTTGTATGTCAGAAATATTCACCAGCGTTATTAATTAGAAGGGCCTTCTTAATTGATGGAAAGGTTATTAATGACAGCCAGAGATCAAAGGGTAAGTAAAGACAAAAATGGACCCAACGGAAGGAAATGTAATTCTAAGCAAGTCCAATATATGTTTCATTACACATTCCCAATGGTTTTAACAGTTATTTATAAATATATTTGTTATTGAAAGCAGGATCTGTCTGTCTCTTTCTCCGCTACTGGTTCTGTCTTAGAGAAAGTCAGTTATTTTTGGCTTTATATCCCCTTTAGTAATGAGAACAGGTATGGGACCTGTAATCCAGAATGCTCGGGAGCTGGGGTTTTCTGGATACAGGATTTTTCTTCATGTCTTAAAGGGATACTGTCATGGGAAAACATGTTTGTTTTTTTTTCAAAACACATCAGTGAATAGTGCTGCTTCAGCAGAATTCTACACTGACATCCATTCCTCAAAAGAGCAAACAGATTTTTTTAATATTCAATTTTGAAATCTGACATGGGGCTAGACATTTTGTCAATTTCCCAGCTGCCCCCAGTCATGTGACTTGTGCCAGCAGTACGGCAGTAAAGAGTGCAGTGGCGTAACTACTCCCTGGCGGGCCCCAGTACAGAATGGGCAAATGGGCCCCCCTGTCGGGCCCTTACCTCTATAAATCCCATGCTGGAGTGTTGATAGCATGTGTGCTGTAAAATCTCCCCCTACATAACCGCCTGCCATAACCATTATCGTGGCTTCGATGGGCCCCAAGGGGGGGTGGGGGCCCTGGTGCAATTGCACCCTCTGCACCCCTGGTAGTTATGCCACTGAAAAGAGTGATTGAAGTTTATCAGAGCACAAGTCACATGAATTGGGGCATCTGTGAAATTGACAACATGTCAGATTTCAAAGTGAAATATAAAAAAATCTGTTTGCTCTTTTGAGAAATGGATTTCAGTGCAGAATTCTGCTGCAGCAGCGCTATTAACTGATGCAAAATTTTTCCCATGATAGTATCCCTTTTAGTGATGGGCGAATCGACTGTCGAAACTCACGAAATGCCGCAGAGGGCGCCCAATGCCTGTGTTGAAAAAAATGGATGCCGGCAATGGGCGCCGGTGTCCATAAACGTACGCCCGTTTATCAATAAAGACCTACGTTAAGCATCATGAGGGGTTTACAGCGGGAGATGGGCCCTTGAGTTGGTGGCCCCAGACACCCCAGTCTGATACTGAGAATTGTATTTTATTTTCAGTTTTACATTTCCAGATGCATGGGATGGTATCCTAGTATGCCTTTAATAGTCTCCTTCCTTGATTTCACTTTCATATATGAGACCCCACGGCTGCTCCTCTAATTCTGCCACTTCAGCCAGATTTGGTTCATTGGTTCATTGGTTGCTGAATGTGATATCGACTCTAGAAATCTCTTGCAAAACTTTCCTTTCTGGCAATCTTTCCTCTAATTTGATGGTGGCCATGTGCACAAAAATCACATTTGCTCCAGGAAATATATATATATATATACAGTATAAACCCTTAAAACAAATGAATGTTTTGAGAATGATTTGCATATTACATTTTCTTCTTACAGTTTTCAATATATTAGCAGTTTGTAATCTGCTAATATAATGTAACAAATACAACAGCACCACCTGCTGGTCAGCTTTGCTAATCAAGGGGAAAAACTTCAAGACAAGAAGTAACATCAGATTATTTGCTTTTTTCAGACATACTTCTTTTTCCTGAAATTTAGATTGTGAGCTCATGTGAGCAGGATCCTCCCACTATTGCTGCGCTTGTAATAGTGAGTGTCAGCTAGAATAGACTGCAGGGCATGTATAAAAGGAAGGATTCTCATGGGAATGGTGTCCCTGGAGAGCTGGGGAAACACTCTGTTGTATGGTGTTGCTGGACTACAATTCCCAGCCTGCTTAAAACTTTGATAATATACCAACAGTGTGTGCCCTTTAAGAATTTTTAGCCTTAAAGGAGTTATAAACCCTCAAATGAAATGAATATAAACCTGCTCAGAGCACTCTTCTAAGCATTGTGGTTTACATCACTTTTTTTTTTTTAGATTTCAAGATGTTAGCTGTTTTTTAACGGTTAATATAATGAACAACAGTGCCACCTGCTGGTCATTTAGACTGATTGGCTACAGTAGGCTGAATATTTCCTAAGAAAAGAAAAAGTTGCTCTGCCTGGAACATTCAGTTAGTGAGCAAAGACGAGTCATCTGCCAACTGGGTCCCTCCATACCAAGTCGTTAGCTCATTGGCCATTTGTTGGGTTTTAGGGACTGACATCTGGATGAAATTTGGGTAGAGAGACAAGTCTAGGAATCGTGTTGGTGCAAGCTACATGGAATGGCGACTTTCTTTACGCAAATATGTTTTCCGGGTGTATTATAAAGGAAAGCGCCGTTGTGTTGAACATGTTTTGTGTTCTGGGGGTCTTATACAGATAGAGTCACTTGGATTTGTAAGTTAAATGCGTCGTGACTCAGCATTAATTGAAGAAACTGTGTTATCTAAAGTTATCTTAACTCATTTAATGCATTTAACCTTTTCATTAGCATACCAAAGCTCCATTGTTTTCAATGGTGAACTCTTTAATTGGATGGGATGCTGTGACACAATATTCTGTGATAAGTGTGATAAATGAGATAAATGAGTTAAGTCGCGACGCATTTAACTCACCATCCAAAGTGATTGCATCTGTACATGAAGCTGACCTTGCATTTTATCCTGAAATTGATTCTAGGGTAATTTGGATAGCGTTGGCTAGGGGATACCTTGAATAATATTGTGTAGAAACGTAATTATCAATAAGTCTTCCCAATGAACCTACAGTCCTTTGAAGTAGGTGTGTCTTCCTCTACAGTTCCTTGGAATGCATGAATATGAATGCATACAGAGATAATTAAAGGGCACCAATCATACCTAAAGTGATTTACTAAGTAAATACAATATGTTAGAATTGTTTGTATAATGTAAATGATCAGCTCACTATACCTTCTGCAAAATCTCCCCTATCTCCACTGCAGTTCTAGCTGAGGCAGCCATCTTGGATTTCACTGACTCCTCCTACCTATATCTTCACAGCCAACTGTAGCTCTGAAATCTCGCACATGCTCAGTTGAAATTCCTTGCTTGCCTAATAAACCTTCTAAGCTATTTTGAAATCTGCCAAACTTCTGTGTTAGTGCTGCCACCTTGTGGAAGTTGCTGTGTGCACTTCTCTTGATACTTCTAGAGTTTACTAAAGCTAGGCATTCTGGGTAGCTCATTTGCATGTTGCAGTCAGTGACAAAGTATGGGATTTTTTAAAAACTGCTGTTTTTTTTTCTTCAAAAAACTGTACATGTAGTTTGATTAAACATGTTTAGGTTGTACTGTTCAGCTTTTCTCACCTACATCTACAACTATGACACATTTTAAACTCTGCACGTCATCTCCCTCATGTGGATTTCAGTTTAATCACTAAGCTTCCTTGTCTCTCCATCAGCTTCTCACGTACCCAACACTTTCCTCCTTTAAAGGACATCTCTCTTTCTGAGATTATTACAACCCTGGAGGCAGCTAAAATCTCCAACCCACCCCCATGCCTTCTTACAGTCTCTAATAAAGAGTTCTTCCACTGATGTAATGTGGATATTCAGGCAAATATATTTACAGAGTCTGACGCTTCTCCAGTTTCTCCCCCCCCCCCTTATCACCTCTGCTTCTCTCACATCGAGGACTGAATCTGGCACTGTCTGGGTTTTTTAAGGCAGAGGGAATGTGGGTGGGTTAATGAACGATGGAGAGAAATAGACATTAATTCCCAGGATTGGTCATCAAGGGAAAGAAAAGCCTTGGCTGAAACCCTCCCCAGAGAAGATCTGCTGCCTTTTTTGT
This sequence comes from Xenopus borealis, assembly GCA_024363595.1. Lineage (NCBI taxonomy): Eukaryota > Metazoa > Chordata > Amphibia > Anura > Pipidae > Xenopus > Xenopus borealis. The sequence continues at coordinate 6,159,308 of CM044448.1, forward strand.
ACCAGTTCACTCACAGACGCACGGCTCTCAACGCTTGTTTGAATCCTTTATTCGTTGGGTTGCTCGGCTTGTTTAATCACATTTCTGTTCTGTCTGTGTGTGAGAACGAGGTGGAGATGAAGCGAGAGAGAGAAGGGATGAATTTGGTTTCTATTGGCCGAAGTGTCTCCCTCTCTCCACCCACCGCCGTTCCACCACACCTTGGTGTCTCCCTGCACACATCTAGCCCTCCTTATCGCAATGAAGAAATCTACAGCCAGAGTTTCCATGGATTTGATTTATAAACATTTACCCCCAATGGGCGGTCACTGAGTTTGACAGCATCTGAGCTTGGCTGAAAGGGAGGGAAGGGTTGGGTGTACTTCGTACTTGCACTTTGTTATTTCATGTAGACAAGATTTACAACACAAAAATCAAGCACAAACTGGAGGTGACCAGGCTGTACCTCCCAAATGAGAAGATGGACCTGAAGGATAGCCCCAGTGAAGACAGCTTGGGCAGCCTTCACCCCTCTAGCATTCAAATTTTTGCCAATACTTCCACCCTTCATGGAATTCGTCACATCTTTGGGTTTGGCCCATTGACCCTCCGCCGCTTCCTATGGACAGTGGCCTTTGTGGGTTCCATGGGCCTTCTACTTCTGGAGAGCTCAGAGAGAGTGGCCTTTTATTTCTCCTACCAACATGTGACCAAAGTAGACCAAGTAGTAGCAGAAAACCTTGTCTTCCCAGCTGTTACTATCTGCAACCTCAATTCCTTTAGATTTTCCAGGATTACCACAAATGACTTGTATCATGCTGGAGAGTTGTTAGAGCTGCTTGATGTCAATGGGCAAATCCTAGAGCCCCACTTGGCTGACCCAGAGGTTTTGACTGTCCTCCAGCAGAAGGCCAACTTTAAAGTTTTCAAACCCAAGCCCTTTTGTATGGAGGAATTCATGGAACGGACTGGGCATGACCTGAAGGAAATGATGCTTTATTGCAAGTTCAGAGGCCATGAATGCAACCATAAGGACTTCAAACAGGTGAGTCTCACTTTTACTACTCAAGTGGGATATTGGTGCAGTTGCTGGAAATAAAGCACAGTAGACCACTTTCATGTCTTATAGTTACTGTCTGTGTAAATTTAAAAAGGTGTATGTGGTTAGGAACCTAGGGGTATATTTATCAAAGAGGGAAGTTAAGAGTGAATTTCCGCCACTAGAGGGAAATTCCGCCGCTCTGCATTCATTTCTATGGGATTTTTAAAGGCGTATTTATCATTTTCACTTCACCCATTGATAAATAGGCCTTTCAAAATCCCATAGAAATGAATGGAGAGAGGCGGAATTTCACTCTAGTGGCAGAACTTCACTCTTTGATAAATTTACCCTCTAGAGTCAAGTTGGGTGGCATCGGGCTGAAGACCGAAGACTGAATTTTTTTTAAATACAAGGCACACCCCCTACTGTAATATCACTGCTCCACATTGCCCCCCCCCCCCATTGGGCATTGGCTTCTCTCTACAACAAGTACAAACCCATGTTAAATGGTAACCATATACTGAACAAACAAACTCCCCCTCATTTTCAACCGACTAGAACCCGGTGGTCACATTTCTTGTCCTTGTGTTTCATAAATGAAAATGAAGACTTATATATATATTATAACTGCAATCTCATATCAATGGACACCTGGGTTTAAATCCAACCAGGACTCAGCCTGTGGTCTAAGTTTGTACATTCTCCCCTGATTTTTGTCGGAATGTCCGCATTCCACCCACAATCCAAACCTGGCCTGTCTATAGTTAGGGGAAATGAAGTTACGAGTTTAAATATGTTCTCTATCACGTTGGCATCAAATACAGAAAACTGTCTATAAAGTCTGGGACCATAGCAGAGATCTTGGTAACTGGGTAGGCAGAAGTCAACAGGTGGTATCCTGACTCTAGACCTTGCCATGCTTTAAATTGGATCCTGCTTATAATCAAGGATCTGGGCTGATAGATAGGGGTTAATGCACTGCTGCCTGGAGAAGGGGTGAGAACTGAACAAGTCTGTGTGTAGATACATATAATCTTACATTTACAGTGCCATTAATAAACACAAGGACGACTGGTTCATTGTTTTACAATGGCAGTCAAAGCTCCACCGAAGGAGAATGAAGCCAATGCAGTTTCTTGATCCCAAGTGATTGCTACCAATGTCCAAGCAATGTTACCTTAATGTTTAGGAATAATGCCATTAGCGGAATGGATCGACTGGCAGCATAATTCATGCAACGGTGAGGAGTGAGGAAAGCTCTGCAGGAGAAAGCTTTATAACTAATATTACGCTGGATAGTGCACCATACTTGGGAAATGAAGCCAGTAAGACATGGCTGGGAATAATATGTTAGTTTAATAATCATTTTGAAGTAGGCAGGGGGTGAAGTGACTTGCTGTAACATGTCAAGCATGGGAAGTAAGAGAGAGATCATACTGTGCACTGAAATACAGAATGAAATCCAGATTTGTCATAATATATTAAGATCATGTAAATCTCATATGCCTTGGCTCTGCGGGGATATACGTGGGGAGCCAATAGCCGACGACAACAGTTGACACTGGAAAATGTCTACGTGAAGCACTGGGAAGGTTTTTACATTAAAACAAGGACCGAACTTCTACTTTCTGGGCAGCTGTAATGTCTACTAGTTCCCCTTGATAAAACCTTGACTACATCTGGGGGATTTGAACATTTTAGGCATGCCAGATGCAAGAGAACTAAGGGGTGCAAAAGCTCATTCTAAGGCCTTGCGTGTAGGGTCTGGACTGGATAAAGGGTCCAGTAGGCTTGATAAAGAGCCCAGTAGGGTACGAAACTTTGCCCTTATGTTGTATGCACATGGGCTCAATAAACAAGGAATTCACTTGCTTCACTTCAAATCACTTTATTGCTGGTTCATTTTTACATTGGCTATAGGACCTGTTGGCTAGGAGAAGGTCATCCAGATCAATCACCTGACACCCATATTGGATGTGCACCAGAAGGGTGAGCACTCCAACAAATAAAATTTGAATAGGGGGGATTAAAAATTGTGTGAACTCTCCAAAATACAAATTCAAATTTACTATTCAACTCTTGATAAAGACCCTGCTTGTTATTTGGGAGTTCATAGACCTGAGGCGATTTTATATGGTTCAGGTTGCACAGTACACAAAACGTTACTTATACAATTTGTAGTATAGACGTATTGAAACCGTTGATTAGTTAGTACTCCATTGGGTCGCTTGAATCTCCTAAGCCCCATAACAGGTGTTTTCTGCCCATGATATTAATACAAATATCTAGTTGCCATGGTCAGTGTGTTTAGGAAATTCTATTTGCATTGAGGATGGAAGAATTATTTGGTCCCATTCTCCTCCCAGTGCACTGTGGGATATAAGCCCTGTATATTGATCCCCTTTTTCTGTGCTTCCTGCACCCAGGGGTATAATAAAAAGCAAGAATTATAAAGTTAGGGATATCCTTCAATACCTGTTAATGTAAAGTTTTATTGTCAGTATAACAATGTAGGGACAAGTAAACAACTAATAACTTATTTTCATTGACTTGTGACTCTCATTAGTACTCTCCCTCCCTTTGTTATGGTCGCAGATTACATTAAGCAAACGGAAGAATTATTGGAAAGTGCTCAGCGGATCAGTAAGGGCTACTATTGAGTGCTGCTCATGAGTCGCAATGGCTGGTTCTTACTGAGCAGGAAAAAGAGGGATTTATACTGGGAATGAGCAGGAGGTGTGTGTCCATTGGGGCAGAGTACGGAGATAAACTGATTGATTTATTAATGAATTAACCAAGACCAATATGACAATAGCCAAGTGGACTTATAGAAAAGGCACATAATGCAGTGAGACATATATAAAGCCCATGGGTGGTGAATGCAGGATTTATAGTAAAATGGGAAGAGTTTCAGTAATTGGTTTTATAGACCAACCCATATAATTAAAGGCAGGCAGATATAAAGAGGTGCTGCACTGAATAGATGTATAGACGGGATTTATAGGGGCATGAAACGGGCCGAACTTCAAACAATAAACTTTACCTGGGAATAAGTCCTGCTTAGTGGCTCTTTCCTGTCTAAAGTTTAAACTGCAGTCTGCTGTTATGGGGGGTCGCTGACCCTGGCAATAAAATACAGACTTCAAAGCTTGAGTTTTTTAGTACTACTCAACCATGTGCTATTTATATTCCATTGTGACTTTGTACCCTCTTCATGGTTGCTAGGGTAATTAAGTCCTTCATGCAGGCAGTACTGGGGCTTGTTTATTAAAGGTTAAGCTCGTGTCACATGTAGAGGATTCTTGGCATGTGGATAAACACAGGCTGAGAATCCTCCACGGAGCCATTGCATTGGCCCAGATGCAGTTACAGTACACAGAGAGAATTTTGTCTCTTTAATGCATATTAGAACATTTCTGCTCTGAAATCTGCTCCATGTGCTTATACCGGGGCCAATGCAATGGCTCTGGGTGTAGACACACCAGGAAGCAGTTTGAGCGTAGGGGCTTCTAAAATGGGCCAAGATAGGGCCTGGATATTAGCCCATTGTTACCTGGACGAACCACCGTCTGTTGGGTGGAGGAAAAACCTGTAAGGAGACACACCTAACCCAAACCTAGCCTCTTAGGCCCTGACTGGCGGGTATCCTGCTGGGCACACTGTGCCCACTCACTCCTTGTAGGGGCCACAGTCTGTGGCTAACTTATGTCCACTATAACATAATAATTACCACAAGCTTCCTCACTTTCTGCAGTTGCTAACTCTTCCAAGGAATGACTCAACTATCAGAGTCTACTGCTCTCTTTCCTTCTCATGATGGACCTCCAACATCACTTCCTGAAACCTTTCCTTTTATCACTTCCTTTCCTCCACCCATTGGGGACTTTAACTACTCTCCCGCTCCCCCTGGTGGTTAAACTGTATTAACTATTAATTACAATTAACAATTTTACCCTACCACAGGCTGATTCTCTGCCCTATGTCTGAATATAATGTCTGCGTTGAGAAGCCAATACTGGTCCTCAGCGTTAGACTGGCCTGCTGAGAAACAGGGAGAATTCCAGTGGGCCCTAGGCCTGTTGGGCCCCATGATCTGGGCACATGGAAAGGGTATTTAATTCAGTGGAGTTGGTGCTGTGATCCTCCACTGGAGGGCAGGTGGTGTGTAGGAGGGGGCTCTTAGCCGGAGACGGGTTAGGCCTTATCTCATGTTTTCCAATGGACCCCACCTCCCCCCCAGTCAGACAATGCAGGTCATACTAGTGCCTTTTGTCTCCAGGTATCCCCGACGTACAAATTCTGAATTATACTTATGGAATAGGCATTTTAGTGCCCCCTTTGACATGGCACAACTCCTTCAAGTTCTTTGTGTTCCAAGCTATTCATTAAACTGAAGTCTATAAAGTTGAACTTCTTCTGCCTGGAATTGGTGAGCTCTGACAAAGAGCAACAGCTAAAGATAATTTAGAGAAAAGAGTAAAGTCACAAAGGAGTTATTAGGATAGAGCACAGGGGGTATTATTATTCATTGTATAACAGTTTCATTAGAAAATTTAGCTTACACCCAGATGGCCATGTGCACGTGTGACATAGTCATGATGATTTTACTACTGGTAATAAAGAAACTAAAATATGAATAAAAAAAACTGGATTATAAAAAGGAGAGGCCTGGATAGGAAGATGAGTAATAAAAAGTAACTATAATAATACATTTGTAGCCTTACAGAGTATTTGGGACAGAATGGGACAGAAACAGAAATTTCATTTGGTGACCTTTCTGAGGATCTTGCTGTATAAGTATGGGACCTGTTAAAAAGAATGCTCAGGACCTGGGGTTTCTGGATAAGGGATTTTTCCATAATTTGGATCTCCATGCTTTAAATCTACTAACAAACCAGTCAGTGGCGTAACTACCAGGGGAGCAGGGGGTGCAATTGTACCAGGGCCCACTCCCTCTAAGGGCCCGCCAGAGAGGCTAGGAGAACTCCAATGAGCAATTCATAGGAGGGAGAGCCCGATAGGGGGGCCCGGGTGCCAATCCTGCACCACGGCCCACCAGCAAGTAGTTACGCCACTGAAACCAGTCAAACATTAAATAAACCCAATAGTCTGGTTTTGCTTCCAATAAGGATTCATTATATCTTAGTTGTGATTAAGTACAAGCTACTGTTTTATTACAAAGAAAAAGGAAATCGTGTTTTAACATTTCTATAGGAGAAGGACTTTCCATAATATGGATCATTCTGTATAGAAGGTTTCTGGATAACACATCCCATACTTGTATGGGATGAGTAATAGAAAAGGACACTAGGTACACTCGCTTCTGGTACGGCATTGTAACTTGTCCGAATCTCAGTTGGCTGTTTTGACTGCTCGCCGTGGACGATGAATGATCCAGCCAGACTTCTAGCGAAGAAATATTTAATGAGCAATTATTTAAAACATTTTAAGGCCATTAAGATATTCATAGGACCTGTACTGTATCTCTTTGAAAGAAAGAAAAATGGCATAATGTGCTATTAAAATACAAAGGAGCATATAAAGTAATGGCTTCCATTAAGGCCTGAGTGTGTCTTTGTTCTGTGCCGTAAGGTTTAAATATTCAGCTTGTTATTTCAGCTCAATATGAAAAGTAAGGATTGGGGGGGGGGGGG
>CM044448.1:6167569-6192533 GCA_024363595.1 Xenopus borealis
GTAGGGCCTAATGGGCCCCCTATTCCTCCTGGGCCACCCTGCAGCCGCAGGGTCTGCTTCTTCTGTAGTTACGCCCCTGTAGGGTTGCCACCTGTCCAGTTTTGACTCGGACAACCTGATTTTTTGAAGGGCTGTGTGGGTCTAAACTGGTTTCCTGGTTTTAAAAATTAGGAAAACTGGGCAGGATTTCCTAATATTGACCCAATCGCCATGTCATAGCCCTCAATACGGCTCGGCCCTTGCCCAACACAGTGTCACTGCCCTGCACCCCCTGGATTTCTTTTGGGGAAAAGGATGAAACCCTTCTGAGACACCAGGGGCCCACCAAAAAAACCTAAGACCAAGGGCCCACTCTCAGTACTATAATTCATGTCAAGGTGGAGAACCCATCCCCAAACGAGGCCTTCAACACCACCTATCTGCTACATACAATTCTGTTCTAGTATCTGTACCCTGGCGGTTTCAGAAGACTTCACACATCCATTCATGCAAGTCTCACAAATAACACCTGTTTATAGGAGTTGCATGTTACCTTGGTAATCCTTTCACAGTAATTCCCCGTTATCACACCTCTGTGAGTTTCAGGTGTGACCTCTCTGAACAGTCACTATTACCTTTGTGATTGGATTAGTGGAAGAGTTTATATGACAAGGACTTCCCATACCAGTCAGTTGAACTGAGGAAGCTGCTCGGATGAGTAGTGAAATGTTTTCAATGATTACTCAGCAAGTCCAGTTGTTTTAGATTTAGAACTACCTATATTCTATACCTCGTCACTATCATTCTTCCTCTCCTCACTCAACCTCTATTCACCTAGTCATCTATTCCACTAGTCTCTTTTCTTTAATACTATAATTTATTATTCCATGTATTTATCCTCTTTGTTTTCATAGAAATAGGGAATGACCATGAACAAGGCCAAATGTTGAGCAGCATGAGGGCCCACCAGGACTTTTCTTGGTGCCCGATGGGCCAGTCCAACAATGCTCCAGTCGTTCTCCCCTACCTGCCAGTGGGGAGGACACAGTCACTTGGAATATGCTGGGGGACAGGGTAGGAAAGGAACACTGAGTGCTGGGCCCCTCTGAAGATTTTTGGTGGGGCCTGGAGTACGTTAGTTAAACCATTGGCTAGTAATATAACTAGCTATATCACTTATATGTCACTGCTATTTCTGCTACAAGGCTACCCTAGAAGTTGCCCCATGCCACCCACTAACTGCTCATCTCCAAGAACTTTCCGTGGGCAACTAGATGCCATCACTGATCCACGCTCCAGTTGCATTTGTGAGGATGATGAGAAACTGGCACAAAATGTGAAGCCCTTAATTACTGGCTTCATTATACAATGAAGGGTAGTGGGCAGCAACACAGAAACAAAAGCTCTTAAAGCAACAGTGCCCCCTTTTGATGAAGCAAATTGTGGGTTATCGGACTTGTACACATTTCACCCATCATGACATTAAAATGTGCCTTTTATATTCCTCTTGTCCACCTACATCTACAGAAACAGCTCAATGTGCCCCCTACGCTGATCTGTGATTGAGGCTGATGCTCCTCTAACCCCCACCCGGATCTTATATAAAAGCAGAGCCTGTGACTGCTTTTTTCCTTTGTGTTGTGTCATTTATTATCAGTGAATAAGTGTCAGAAATGTGCAACGTGACCATTTTAAAATGAGACAAATAATTACCCTTAGATCTCTTGAGTAATTTATGTTGAGCGTCATTTAACTAAACAATCTCAATGGCTGCAGAGACACAGAGCTCGGGAATGAGCATCTTCTCCTGACACTCAACTTCTTACTGACAATTCCTGTGCTGATTGGTTATCTGTGTCCCTGGCCCCATCACCCCCTGACCTGTGGCCTGTTAGTCCATTGTAGAAAAGTGTCATATGTGAGGAGGATGGGAAGATTACATCTAATCTGCAAAATAATCCTTTGTTATTTTATGGTGGTTCCTCATCTTCAACCAGAAATAACCCCTTGTCCCACTGCTACTATACCTGTTATCCCACAGTCACACTTACTTCCTAGAGACTATTATCCATTGTTACTATAGGCACCATCTCTCCCTACTATACCTGCTATCCCACAGTCACACTCCCTTCCCAGAGACTATTATCCACTGTTACTATAGGCATCATCTCTCCCTACTATACCTGCTATCCCACAGTCACACTCCCTTCCCAGAGACTATTATCCCACTGTTACTATAGACACCATCTCTCCCTACTATACCTGCTATCCCACAGTCACACTCCCTTCCCAGAGACTATTATCCACTGTTACTATAGGCACATCTCTCCCTACTATACCTGCTATCCCACAGTCACACTCCCTTCCCAGAGACTATTATCCACTGTTACTATAGACACCATCTCTCCCTACTATACCTGCTATCCCACAGTCACACTCCCTTCCCAGAGACTATTATTCTCATTACTTCTACATTGCTTATGCTATGAGGCAACTGAAGCTTGGTCCTAGCCCCGACATGTTGAGACAGAAGTGTGGTCTCAGGAAAAGTTGGTCTTTATTTCAGTGTAACATTGTACCCCTGTTCACCCTAAACAGTCAGTCAAGAAATGGACTAGACAGGATTCTCATTGAAGGACACTGTTGCTTTAATTGTGGCACTTTGAAGTGTTACTTAAAAAAAAAAAAAAAAAACTGAACTACAGCCCCCATCATGTTGAAGCCTATGATAATAGTAGAATACTGGAATTGCAATCCAGCAATATTAATGTAAAGAGAAACACAGCTATGGAAGTCAATATCCCTTTAATAGATTAACATGTAGGCGCTGAGTTGTTTGCTAATGTAGATCCATTACACGGACCTTTGATTATGTGTGTGGGAGAGAGAAAAATGGAAAAGTCACCCAGTGAAAAAACTCATCTGATATACACAGAATGGGCTGGAAACAGAAAACAGAAATTCATTAAATTCATTAAAAAAAACAAAAAACCCTATTTCTCTGACATTGTTTTCTCTTGCACATGTGTGGACTGACCCATCCTGCTCTGTGATTGGGGGGGGTACAATGTTGTATCTGTCAGGTTGACCTGGAAGCCCACCCATAATGTACAATACTCCTCATAGGGAAAGGTACCCAAACACCTGCTCTCATTAGTATAATCCACACCCACTGCTGGAGCAGGTGTTTAATTAAGCTCTCAGCCAGGTAACTCCGTGCTTCTTACTTTATGGAACAGTTTGGGGAAGGGTCTTACCTGTTTCGGGACCATAATACCCCCAGGCACAGAGCCGGGTCCCTACACAATGGGTTTCTGAGATGTGAAGAAACTGACTGCACCCTGAGATCTGAACTCAACCCAACTGAACCCCCATTGGATGGCCTGATCCCCAACATCACTGCCCAAGCTCATTAATATTGAATGGACGCCAATCCCACCAACAAAGCTCCGACATGTAGTGGGAACCTTCCCAGGAGAGAGGGGCAGTTATAGTTATTCCGAAGGTAAGTAACTGGATACACTTTACTCTATTGACTTGTATCTTGTGTATAATCAGAACTGATTCTATTGCCCCCATTGAACAGAAGGGTGTTCAGATACTTGTATTTTAATGACCTTCCATAAAACTCTACAACAGCTGCAGAATGTGTTTGGTGTGTGATACTGTTAATGGGTCCACATAAAGACTAACTGCATAGCTGCAATATGTATGCACTGTGAGTTCTGACTGCTGAAACTAAGGGGGAAATTCACTAAAGCGGGAAGCCTCTTAACGCTAGCGCTAATTCGCCAGCGTGACGTCAATTCGTACGCAAATTTACGAACGCCGACTCTGGCGAATTTTCGCTAGCGAAGTAGATAGACTAGCGCAGCTTCGCACCCTTACGCCAGGCGAAGTTGCGCACTGACGAAGGATCATATTTACGCAATGACCATTGTCCTGAACGTTACTGCTTACGCTAGACGTTACTTCGCCAGGTCAGACCTGGCGAAGTTCAATACAATAGATAGGAGGTTGAAAAAAAAAATTGGAAATTTTTTCTAAGTCCCAAAAAAAAACGCTGGCGTCTTTTACCTTTCTAGGGTGATAGTCTGAAAAAGAGGGGGTTCCCCTCCTTCCCCCCCTACATTTCCTAACATATGGCAACACAACTATACAGGGGGCACATGTAGGGCAATAGGACAAGTTTATTTTATTTATTAAAGGTTTCCTGGGCTTGTGTAGTGGAATGTAGTGGCTGGAACATATACTTCTATTATACTTCGAAATTGGCGCTGTATGCAAATTAGGCATCGCTAGCGTAAATGCGCTTTGCCTGGCGAAGTAACACTAGCGCAACTACGCTACCATTCACCGACCCGAGCGTAACTTCACACGTTAGTGAATTTGCGTAGCGCTGGCGAAAATTCGCCTGGCAAAATGTGGCGAACGTTAGCGAAGGCATTTTCGCCGCTTAAGGAATTTGCCCCTAAGACTCTTTAGGTGAATCCAGGCAGTTACTAATGTAACAAATCCCTACACAGGTATGGGATCTGTCATCCAGAATGCTTGGGATCTGGGCTTTTCCGGATAATGGATCTTTCTGTAAATTGGATCTCCATACCTTAAGTCTACTAGAAAATCATATAAACATGAAATAAAGCCAATAGGCTGGTTTTGCTTCCAATAAGGATTCATTATATCTTAGTTGGGATCAAGTACAAGCTACTGTTTTATTATTACTCTATTTGGATAAAATGGAGTTTATGGGAGTTGACCTTTCTTTAATTCAGAGCTTTCAGGAAAACGGATCCCATACCTGTACAGGAAACGCAACCAGGTAATAATCCTGCATGAAAATACCCTGCTGAATTCATGCGGTATTTTATTTGAATACATTATTTTATCCTCTTTTGTACTGAAGGTTTTTAGCTCCATCACTAAATAAAGTGTTCTGGAGACCCTCCTTCCTTGCTATACACAGTTGCAGCCCCTTCCTCTGATACCATCTTCTATATTACCTGTACAGGTGTTGGATCTGTTATCCGGAAACCCGTTATCCAAAAAGCAATGAAGTCCAGAAAGGCCGTCTCCCATAGACTGCATTTTAATCTCAATTTTTAAAAATTATTTCCCTTTTCTGTGTAATAATAAAACCATAGCTTGTACTTGATCCCGACGAAGATATAATTAATCCTTATTGGAAGCAAAACAGATCTTTCCGTAATTTCGATCTTCAAGAAATTAGGACATGTATAAGTCTGACGCGTTTCGTGCCTGAGGTGGGCACTTACTCATAGGCTAGTGCCCACCTCAGGCACAAAACGTGTCAAGCCATGAAGTACCAGGTACTGTTTTATTATTAAATATTTAAAATTTGCATTATTTCGATAAAAAGGAGTCTATGGGAAACCCGTCTTTCTGTAACTCGGATCTTTCTGGATGACAGGTTTCTTGATAACGGATCCCATACCTGTACTGTGCTTTTTAAGTCTGCTTTTCTGAGCAATTTTTCCAATTCTATTTATCATAGATTATAAGATTTTTACCATTATTGCTGCAGTTCTAATGAGAGGACCATGCAAGAGGCGCGTGGGAAGCAACATATTATCCCTATGACATCATAATGGTCAAACAGAAGCCCCATTTTTAATTAGGTCCTTGTACTTGGTAGTAAGTGATACGGGGATCCTCCATACTCCTTGCTGGTGGCCCCCAATTCTCTGATCTCTCCATTTTACTGGCTTTGGTTTTTTTATTTATTGGCTTCCCCCAAATGAAGATCTCAGCTTTGAAAGGGCAACGGACTGTTTCGAGTAATTTGTGACTCCGAGGCTGACTGTCTAATAAGTGGTAATGAAGGTTTATTGCACGTAATGAGGTGTCAGTCAGTGATTGAGCATAGAGCGCTGCTTATTAGTCACATCGTGTAACCCTTCTGAGATGTCTCGCTCTAAGACTAATGTTCTCTCCTTCTTCTCAGAGATGGGGCTCCATTAATATATTGTCTCCTTTCTATATGCCTGAGTGGGTGGGAATAATGTAAATGAAACGTCAGGCATTTCGCTATAGGCTGTCATTATGTCAGGCTTGGCAATTTCGTTTTATGTTTATATGCAAATGTGATCTTTATTACCATGTTTTATGTTCCCAGTGATAAGCCGTGCCCTTGACACTGATATATACGGCCCCTAACTTTGGAGAGGGTATTGTAGACCAGTGTGGCCAATCAGCAGGTTGCCTTCGTCTATTTGAGCATCTGATTGGTTGCGATGGTTCCTTGAACTGGAGGCAGCAGCAGGGCAGGTTTAATAAGAATGGTGCAAAAGCGCACCAGTGTGGTTGTCCATGACAACAAGTTAAATATTTGCTTTTATAACTGGTGGTTACTGTAGGGGTGCATGAGAACCCAACCCTATCCTATCCCCTATCAAATAATCTCACTGTGCACCCTTGATTTATACATTTGCCACCAACCAACCATCTCAGGGTGATGACATCAGCTGTGGGGGAGGCTCTGGGAAGAGCAAGTCCTGCCCCCCATCCGTGAACAGCCAGAGGAGCAGTTTGTTGGGCTCGGCCTGACCTTCTCATGGATTTTGGGGCCAGTAGCAAATCAAAAGTAATTGCTGATGGGATATGGGCAATTAGAGCATCTGATTGAGATCCGTTGGCAGTTTGGCTCTGTATTAATAATCCATGAACTTGAAGTACCTGGGGAATAATTGCACAAAAATGACCCATGTAGAGGGCCTCCAGCATTTGCAGGATCTATCTTTAAGTTTTGGGAGTCATTCTTCCCCTAGCTAATAAAATCTAAATTCAAAATGTTTCAACAAAGTTTTCTTCTCGCTCTCTCTCCCATTTGTAAATAGATTTAATATCCTATCCTAAAAAATTAGATCTGTGACTTCATTATTTCCATTAAGGGAGGCTGTAGTTTTTTTTTGGCAAAATGACAGAAAACAATTAATGAAATTTTCCTACACGTTTGTCAGTCTCCGAAATGCAATAAAAGTAATGAGATTTCAGAAACGTTCTGCCACTTAGAAATTTCCCATCCCCGGTATTGAAATTGATTCTACCTTCATTAGATTTAGCCGGAAAACTCTTCCCTCTCTGTAAGTACAGTTTGTACAACTCTCCGGCAGTCTGAAGACATCCATGGTGTCTACAGCTTTATTCTACCGAGAAAGAGGCTAATTTTCATTGGTCTGTTGTTTTTCACTGAGAGGAACCATAACAAACACACCTAGGAAGTGGGGTCCAAGGCATGACATTGGCCTGACCTTAGGTCAATAGATGGTACTTTTCACTCTTCTGCTGGTGCTTTTCTTGAAGAATTTGTTTTAGAGTATGGGCTGGAACTTGGTCAAGTGAAAGTTGCTATAGAAGGTAATATGTTGCTGTTGAGTAGGACCTGGATGGTTGGTCTAAAGCTGTCACAGAAGCCTAGAGTTGCCTCTACAGTATGCCGTTAGGTCAAGTATCTGCAACAACTTCTACTCCAGCTGTAGGCCAACTATAGTTACCAATACCATTCAATAAACAAGTTGCAGATACTATGTCAAGGTGGCTCAACAGTGGAAGGCAATGCCAAATAAGTGGATCTCTGCCCAACTTGGTCATTAAGATGGAAGGCCAATCTGATTATTGGTCCTCAGGGAGCCTGTGCACACCAGGGTACAAGATGACCACATCCATGAGCCGAAATCATTGATGACTGCAGTGATTTTGAAGCCAAACTAATAAAAAACCTAGTCCAACCTCAAGCTGGTGTCGGGAATCTATTTTGGTTCCACACACTGTAATTAAGTTGTGAGTCTCAAACTGATTTCAGTAGGTGGAAATCAAATATTCAATCAATATAATTCAATAAGTAGTGGCTACGGTCACGATACAGTGGAAGACCTTACTAAATTAGTATATCTGTACAATATTCGGGCATCCAGTTGGTGGGCCATATCAATATGATCTGATTGTTCGTTCCTCTGGCCAGTGATTTGATTATAAAGGAGCCTGTGGAGACCTGTTAAAGTGAGGACTTCATCCATGACCCAATATGGCCCTTGACTGATGAGAGACCATGCCGATCAATATCTAGCCAAGTCCCAACCTGATATGAGGTGGGTTGTCCCATACATGGTCAATAAGCTTTCAATATAAAAAATTTTGTGGCATTTAAGTAGGAATTACAGTATATGAGTAAAGGGTTGATTCTTATGAACACGTGTCTTAAAACCTCATCTACTGTGTCATTAATTGTATGGAAAGTAAAGCTAATCTACTGTAAAATATATCAAAAATAGAAATTGCATTTTGCAGGGGTATTACTCATAACGCCTAAGCCAAACAAACCCAACCTGAGCATTGGAATATCTGCCATTTATTTATGTGTCACTTGGGACCCTCTGACAACTGGAGAGGGGAAAGATAAGAAATAGAACATGGATCCATCCAACCAGGAGAAACCAGAGTAAATGTTGGTAAAATATGTACATTTTCCCTCTTTCTCTGGGCACTTCCACTTCAGCTCCATTAATCTTCCTCCTGTCTCCCAGTGTGGTGTAGAGGATATGTGAGATACCTCGGTGTTTATTAACTGTCTTGGGAATAGGATGCATAAATATTCCTGGGATGTCTCTCCCTTCTCTGTAGGAAGAGCAAGAAGATACATTTGTCATCTCCTGCAGTACGGAATATGCCCCTACATCTGTATATATGAAGTGTTGTGATTTGTTTTTGTCTTTAAAGGGCACCAATCATACCTAAAATGATTTACCAAGTAAATAAAATATGTGAAAGTTCAAGAAATCCCATTTTTAAAACAGTCAGAATTGTTTGTATAATGTAAATGATCAGCTCACTATACCTTCTGCAAAATCTCCCCTATCTCCACTGCAGTTCTAGCTGAGGCAGCCATCTTGGATTTCACTGACTCCTCCTACCTATATCTTCACAGCCAACTGTAGCTCTGAAATCTCGCACATGCTCAGTTGAAATTCCTTGCTTGCCTAATAAACCTTCTAAGCGATTTTGAAATCTGCCAAACTTCTGTGTTAGTGCTGCCACCTTGTGGAAGTTGCTGTGTGCACTTCTCTTGATACTTCTAGAGTTTACTAAAGCTAGGCATTCTGGGTAGCTCATTTGCATGTTGTAGTCAGTTTCAAAAAACTGTACATGTAGTTTGATTAAACATGTTTAGGTTGTACTGGTCACGTTGTTGTGTTTGATTTTGGCTAGGATTGGTGCGCTTTAACTACTTGACTACCCCTCTGTCCAACTGTCCCTTCCCTGATGCTATGATCCCACTGCTACTATAGACACCATCTCTCCCTACTATACCTGCTATCCCACAGTCACACTCCCAGAGACTATTATCCACTGTTACTATAGACACAATCTCTCCCTACTATACCTGCTATCCCACAGTCACACTCCCAGAGACTATTATCCACTGTTACTATAGACACCATCTCTCCCTACTATACCTGCTATCCCACAGTCACACTCCCTTCCCAGAGACTATTATCCACTGTTACTATAGACACCATCTCTCCCTACTATACCTGCTATCCCACAGCCACAGTCCCTTCCCAGAGACTATTATCCACTGTTACTATAGGCACCATCTCTCCCTACTATACCTGCTATCCCACAGTCACACTCCCTTCCCAGAGACTATTATCCACTGTTACTATAGACACCATCTCTCCCTACTATACCTGCTATCCCACAGTCACACTCCCTTCCCAGAGACTATTATCCACTGTTACTATAGACACCATCTCTCCCTACTATACCTGCTATCCCACAGCCACAGTCCCTTCCCAGAGACTATTATCCACTGTTACTATAGGCACCATCTCTCCCTACTATACCTGCTAACTGACAGTCACAGTCTTTTTCTAAAACCTATTATCCCATTTGCTACAGGCACCATTATCTTATATTGGGCCAAAAAGTGCCAGTTTCCAGTGTATAGTGTGGTAGTGGGAATCAGCAATGACATGTCGGGAGTTTTACTGTACAAAATAAATGTCTTTAGAGATTTGATTCAGATGACAGATTTCATGTACAAAAACCTATGCAGAGTACACTGCGACCTTAATCTGACACATCTCAAGGGAACACGGTTACTATAAAAAAGCTGTAAATTACAGGACAAAGGCAGCTTAGAGAAATGCTAAATGACATGGGGACCTAAATAAAAAATCACAGGTCTGCACTCCAACAATATATTAAGCTGTTCCATCAGTGTGGGGGGAGCAACAGCACCAACATCATATTAATAAACACAGAAACACTCCATTAAATGATTTAGTGACACCACAACTCTTTGGTGTGTTTTTATTTTATTCATTCATCTTTAATGGAGGATGATACCAAAGTGCTGGTGAGGGGGGGTGTAGCAGACCTGCCATGATAATGGGCCTGTCCTTGGCCCCTTGTTTTTTTAATTAGTTTGACGAGGTGGCATTGTAAGTATTTCAGTTTTTGCCGATAATACAAAATTGTGCAAAACTAAAAAAAGCAGAGCAATTTAACTAAATTGGGCATCAAATTGGCAAATTATCTTTAAATGAGGGCAGTTTTCTTTGGGAATTCCCTGCAGGCTGATGGTTGATTCTTTTAAAGGGATGGTTCACCTTTAAGCTAGCATGTTATAGAATAGCCAATTCTTAGCAACTTTTTAATTGGTCTTTCTTGCATATGTATTTTATGGGGGCAGTGAACCCCGGCAGACACCTCCATCACTCTGTAATTCTACAATTGTATTGTACTTTTTATTACTTTCTCTTCAGGCATCTCCTATTCACGTGCCTCCATCTCCTTCACACTGCTGTCTGGTTGCTAGGTTCATTTAGACTCTAGTAACCAGATAGGTGCTAAAGATTCCTAATTGCAGAGCTTCTGAGCAAAAGAAAGCTACATTATTCAAAAACCAAAAGTAATAAAAAGTTAAGTCCAATGGCAAATTGTCTCAGAATATCACTCTTTACATCATGCTAAAACATGTAGGGGTGGACAAGTTCTTAAATGCATTGAAAAGTGACCCAGACCACATTGAGCATGTGCACAGTCTTGGTCTTGCAAAGATGTATAACAAAGTTACAAGATGACAGCCCCCTGTGGCCAACTTTGAAAGCATAAATTATTTGTTTTTTTATATTCAGTTTCGAAATCTGGCATGGGGCTAGACATTTCGTCAATTTCCCAGCTGCCCCTGGTCATGTGATTGTGCCAGCACTTTAGGAGGGAACTGCTTTCTGGCAGGCTGTTTTTTTTCCTTTTCAATGTAACTTAAAAGTACACAGTGGGACCTGGGTTTTACTATTGAGTGTTGTTCAGGACTGGATTGAGAATCAAAATAGGCCCTGGCATTTCAGGTACACAGAGGCCCAATCAGCCCACACAGAGGCCCAAACAGTCCCCATTTGCCCTAACCCACAGATTGCCAGTCCGGGCCTGGTGCTGTTCTTAGATCTACCAGGCAGCTGTTATCTTGTGTTAGGGAGCTGTTATCTGGTTACCTTCTCCTTGTTCTGTTGTTAGGCTGCTGTGGGGGGTGGGAGGAGGAGTTGATATTACTCCAACTTGCAGTAAAGAGTGATTGAAGTTTATCAGAGCACAAGTCACATGACTTGGGGCAAGTGGGAAATTGACAATATGTCTAGCCCCATGTCAGATTTCAAGATGAAATATAAAAAAATCTCTTTGCTCTTTTGAGAAATGGATTTCGGTGCAGAATTCTGTTGGAGCAGCGCTATTAACTGATGCATTTTGAAAAAGAAAAACATTCTTTTCCCATGACAGTATCCCTTTAAGCACCCCTGGTTTTCAGCACCCAATCTGCCCCCATAAACGTCAAAATCTCCTAGGAATCCGTTTAAGCGTTTAGCCTATGCTCACACCCCTCAGTGACTTTTCACCCAAGATTACAGCACAACAGCCACTCCCACCCACCTCCCCATAATCTCCTACAAGAGCAGAAGAGAAAGATTATGTGTTGGCTGAGGAATAAATCAGCATGTAAGTACTCGGCACACAAAGGCGCCTACTTCAGGCTTGATTACATGTGAGTAATCATAATACCGTACGGTTTCCATTAACCACAAGGACCTTTGGCAGCTTTCCTTACAATTCTACTGTAAACTCAAGAGCAAACAATGCCGAGAACAGTTCAAGTGGCAGTAAAAAAAGGGTAAATAAAAAAAAAATCTATAGATATCTGAGTGGAGCAGTGTCCCAACACCGTGGGCAAATCAAATTTAAAAAAAAAAAAGTCCAGACTTGGGAAGGGGTAAAGCAAGTGGCTGCTGGGCTGGGCAGGGTGACTTATACGGCTGTAAAGACAATTTTATCTGTTATTAAAGGAGAAGGAAAGGCTAAAACTAAGTAAGCTTTATCAGAAAGGTCTATATAAATACACCAGTAAACCCTCAAAGTAATGCTGCTCTGAGTCCTCTGTCAAAAGAAACACAGCATTTCTTTCCTTCTATTGTGTCACATGGGCTTCTGTATCAGACTTCCTGTTTTCAACTTAAACCTCCTTGCCCTGGGCGTGAGCATGCTCAGTCTGCTCCTCTCTCCTGCTCCCCCCCCTTTCCTCCCCCTCTGAACCCAGAGCATTAAGTGAGCAGGGAGAGACTCAGGCAGGGTAGGACTGGGGGGCATGGAGCCCACTGGTACCGCTTTCCAGGGCCCCTTTCTGGCCCCCTACTAAGATGCACCGCCGGAAGAATTTTTTTTAGAGAACCCAATATTGGGAGAGGGGGTCTGGCCTGGCAGGGACTCATGAGGGTCATGGCTCACCAGGTTTTTTTTTTTTTCTGTTGTCCCGTTGGGCCAGTCTGACCCAGGACTCAGGCAGGAAGTGGTCACACCCAGCTAATATGGCAGCTGCTATCCTAAACAAACAGACAGAGCTTCTAGAGCTGTTTACTCAGGTATGGTAAAGCATTCTGCAGTTTAAATATAATGTTATAACATGCTCTACTGTGGCAAATCTATTGGCAATAAACAGTTTTTCGGTAGCTCCCTTCTCCTTTAAATATCAGAGTTGCTTTGGGAGACCCCACTTGGAACACTGTTGTCTTCTACAAGTGCTTCCCAGCGTTATAATATTATCCTGTGTGTACAGCGCTGAGCTGAAAGAGGGTATTGTCCGTTCTCATGAATTCTGTATATCTCTAGCAAACAAAACTAAAATCAACAGAAAGGGATTGAGCAGCCCTCCAACTCCCCTGCTGACAAACATTAGTGGTAAGGGCAGAGACACACGGGCAGATTCGGGGAGATTTCCTTCTTTTTGGTGACTTCAGAAAACAAAGTGCTCTGTGTGCCATCCCACTGGCGATTTACATTCTTGCCGCCAAGAAGGCAGGGGAAGGCATTTCGGGGAGATTAGTCGCCCCAGTGTTGGACTGGCCCGGCGGGACACCAAGAAAAAACCCAGTGGGCCCCCGACCCTCATGGGCCCCCGCCGGGCCAGACCCCCCTCTCCCTATCAAATTTCAGATTAAAAATGGAAAGACGCACGGCACGGCGCAAGGGTGCGCAGCAGAAGTCAGTGCCCGCTGGCGGCAGCCCTAGGTGAAGGGGGGGTCAGAGGGGTGAGAGGTGTGGCCCCAGGCCCCCCAGTCCGGCCCTGTGTCGCCCCGAAGAAGAGGAGTTGCTAGGCCACTAATCCCCCTGAATCTGCTCGTGTGCCTTAACAGTACTATTGCACCGTCTGGGATATACTGCCGGGGCATATTAGACATTATTTGCTTTATTCTTGTACCATGAACGTGAGCTGCTTAGGAGCCAATTCGATTTGTATGTTCTGAGGATTGAACTGTAATGATGCAGTAATAGCCCTGTAAGGTGACATTGCTCTGTTGTACATGTAGTTAAAGAGAGAGACATAGGGGGGGCATTTGGAGATTTTTACTCCTCTAATCAGTTGGCTCAGTTTTTTAAATATAGCCTTAACTCTGTTGTCGGCATAGAGTACGGAGGTTGGGGGGGGGATTAGATCAATACAACTATATTACCTCTGCTTCCTCTTGTCTCTTTGCATGTCAACTGCCTCTAATGGTCTTTGGGTTTGCAATTGGCCATATAGCTGGCTAAATCGCTTAATAAGCTCTATTCATCACTTAGCGGGCGCTCGGCTGTAATGATGGGTACTTGGGTCTGATCGCAGCTTTACTACTATGTATAATTCCTTTGTTACAGCTGAATTCACCTGCTAGAAGAAATGAAACTGAAAGTCCAGTGCAGCATATCTTGAAATTACAGGTATGGGATCTTTTATCCGGAAAACCGTTATCCAGAAAGCTCTGCGTTAACAGGAATGTATTTTCCCAAAATTATTTCGATTTTTCAAAAGCAATTTTCTTTGTACTTGATCCTTAATAACATCTCTAGAGATCTCTTATTTGTGAAAACCTCCGGGTCCTGAGAATTCTGAATAATTGGTCCCATACCTGTAAATGAAAACATAACCCCCCACAGATACATGGTGGTCTTCAAGGTGGTGGAATGTAGATAATACTGGGCCACACGGCAAATTACTTTTCAGGCCCCCAAAAAGTCTAGAGGTTGACCTGTTTTACCATTATTCATTGAAATTGTATGTGAATTAGGGCCTTATGCAGTGATGGACTGGCCCATCAGGATACCTGGAAAAGTCCCGGTGGGCCCTTGTGCTGCTAATTTGGCCAAATTCATGGCCTTTCCCTATTTCTAGAGGCTAAATAGATGTTATTATAGATTATAGCATGTAAAGAAAATACACTAGGAGAATAGAGGTTGAATGAGTAGAGGAAGAATAATAGTACTGAGAGTGGGCCTCTGGTCTAAAATTTTTTGATGGGCCCCTAATGTAAGGTTTTTGGGTGGGCCCCTGATGTCCCAGTCCGACACTGGCCATATGGGGCCCCTATACCTCCTGGCCCCCTGCTTCCTCTGTAGCTACGGCCCTGAAGGGAGGGTTACTAATTTACTGCCTTGCTGAAGTCGTTCTATAACCCTAGCCCTGCAGTCAGTAGATTCCAGTTACAGAATCATTTCTAAAACAGAGGCTTTTTTTTAAATTTTTGCTGAGCTGACCGAAACAGAACGGCTACAAACAAACAGATTTTGGCCTCGGAGAATGTTCATGAGAACAAGTTGTTTCAGAGTTATTATGCCGCTAATGAGGCTGCCCGGCGACAGGCAGCAAGAAAAGCTGTGTGACACAACAGCAACCCTTGGAGTGTCCCCTATGACTTTAATAGGACCAGAAGTGTCAGGGAAAGGAACACAATGGACTCAAGTTCTCCGTAAGTTTGAAAAGGTCTTCGGTTTTGTTCCTGGGAGCCTAATTAGAACAGAAAGGTTTCCGAGTCGCTGATAAGCAGGTCCCATAGAATAACATGGCAACACAGGAGATGCCTCTAATTGGATAATGTTTTCAACCTTTGATGAGTGTACGAGCTGAAGAGGGACACGAGAGGGATCGAGATGAAAAACAAGGCAACAAAAGTTCAGTACCATGGACAGCCTGTGTTTATAATGGGGATTAAGTGAGTGCTTCTCAAGGAACAAGAGATTAGAGATGGGCAATGCATTTATGGAAATACAAATATCCACAGTTTTCTTGTTCTGTCCTGTATCTCTCATTCCTAGCATTGGGTCATGCTCAGTTGTTTGGAATGAGGACCCCAGGCAGTATCCTTGACATTCTGCTATAATAGCTGTCACCTTCAGGACCCTAAATCCAGAAACGGTGCTAGGCTCCCTGGTCTCGGCTCTATTTCTGCCTTTAACAGCTGCCTTTCACTTTGGGAGATGCCACCAGGTCTTAATAAGAGAGGAGCCAAGCAAGGGTTCTGGACGAGCAACATCATTCACCAAGGATACTGGACACAGCTCAGAAGGAGGCAGGCTGGGTCAGTACAGGCAGAGTTCAAGGATAGTCAAAACAGGCCAGGTTTGGTACAGGCAGAGTTCAAGGAATGGTCAGGCAGGCAAGGGTCAGGCTTGGAGAGCATAGAATAGTCAGGCAGGCAAGGGTCAGGCTAGGAGAGCATAGAATAGTCAGACAGGCAAGGGTCAGGCTTGGAGAGCATAGAATAGTCAGACAGGCAAGGGTCAGGCTTGGAGAGCATAGAATAGTCAGGCAGGCAAGGGTCAGGCTTGGAGAGCATAGAATAGTCAGGCAGGCAAGGGTCAGGCTAGGAGAGCATAGAACAGGCAGGCAAGGGTCAGACTTGGAGAGCATAGAATAGTCAGACAGGCAAGGGTCATATTGGAGAGGTTTAGTAATCACCTTTTAATAACTGTAATCAAACGGCAATTAATGTAAGTGCTGTATCTTGGTTGAGTTTACGCTGCAACAATCGTATTTAAAGCATTTTCTGGATAGCTGGGAAAATACCCGAACCACCTAAAGATCTCGGTGCAGCAATGCCACCTGGTGAAGCATGTCTAGATTAAAGAAAACAAGTTAATGAACCAGACCCAGCATTGCTACATCTCTCTGCTTGCTGATAACTACATAGGGAGATTACTCTGCAGTTTCAGCTTGCTGATATAGGAATCTGTTTAATGTCTCCAGCAATAAGAGTACGATGAAAGTAAAGGGAGCCAAGACTACAGAGACCAGGCAGCATTCTTATTAGAGCATCATCTTCCATGAAGTGGGCCCCAGGCCCTGTAGAGCTGGGGAAAGGATTCATCATCTAGTCTTGCTTCAAGAATACAGTCTGTTGATGGACTTTCTTTGATTCCCTGTTTCTCCATCCAACTATTTGTGGACTGCTGGGGGTGGGGGTGATCTTACTTGATGGCGTTGAAGATGGCAAGGTTCCTGAAATAGGTTGCATTATCACTGAACTATCATGAGTCCGTTAAATCTGTTTTACTCTAGAACGACACCCTAGATAGCTGCTTATCCATGCATGAACACTGCAGGCACATCAAGATACTTCCCTCGTCCATCTGGTGATACAGTGAAAGAAACCGGGAAGCCTGGCTCAGATCTATTTAAACAAACCCAAACTATTTAACGTTTCATTCTCCTGCCTCCCGCACACCCCTCCCAACATGGGTTTTAAAAGCTTTGAAAACTACACAAACCACTTATCTTATTATTCTGCATTGTTTCCTCTCGCCACCGACTGCATCCCTTGATTAAGGGGGGGGACATTTATGTTTATATTTATTTATTTTTCCATAAAATGAAATGTAGCTCATCAGAATTCACCAGGGAGACCCCTGAAAGCTCACAGGCAATTAAGTTAATTGCCTTGAAAACCAGGGAGAGTTCTTGCGCTACTGTTTGGCCAAGGACTCTAAGCTCTGCTCTTCAAATCATGCCTAGTTAAATAGATTTATTTACATTCTCTGTGTTGTTCAACCTCTGTCTTTCTTGTCTAATGGCTCCATGGGACCTTTGTTCTTTCCTGGAAGACATGGTGAAAATATGATATTCCTTGGGGGAACAAATTAAGCCTAGGAATATTTAATGAAGAAGTCAAATAGTTCATTGATATTGAACTAAATTTCCTGCAGTTATAATAACGAATTGAATGCCAGAACTTGATTTCTAGTTCAAGCATTTTGTTGGTTTTCCCATTGGTTCTGGAATTCTTAAAGGGGATGTAACCAGGACTGGACTGAGAATTAAAATAGGCCCTGGCATTTCAGGTACACAGAGGCCCAATCAGCCCACATAGAGGCCCAAACAGTCCCCACCAGCCCACTAAATACTGACTTTCTATGGGACCTTATAGCAGCCCATCTGGCATTTGCCCTAACCCACAGATTGCCAGTCCGGGCCTGGATGTAACCCTTTCCTTGCACACTGTAGTTCTCCAGAGTAGACTTCAAATTCAAACAATTTTAATGCAAGGACTGCATTTCATGTAGATTTCCCCTTCACACAAAAATTATTCAAAGGAGACGCAAACCTCAAAGTGACCATATTGTACCCCATCGTTCTCCAAGGTAGACCTCTCAATCTCAACCAAAATGCATGCAAAGGCTAAAATTCATATAGATGCCCCCCATGATCTTTACATTAGTTCTATTAACCAAGGATTTACTCAAAGGAGATGTAGTCCATCTGTGAAAGTAACTCTAATATTCCCCTAGGCGACCAAAGTAGCTCTCCCAAACTCAAGCAGTCATGGTGGACACTTAAAGGTTCATATTTCTTCTAATATGTTTACAACTGTGAGTTTGAAGGCAACGTCAGCAGAAACTGTTAATGGACATTAAATGTGGTACTTTAATGAGTTAGAAATAGCTTGCTAAACCCCAGGAACTTTCCTTTTCTGTATTAAGTCATCCACTCGTTGTTCTGATGAAAGGGTTATAAATAGGATTCTCAATCCCTGGGAACTTTGCATGATGTCCTTCACATTATGACACCTATATCTATTTGTGTGAGCTTCTACTGAAGGAGACTTGAGCTATAAGTACAATGAGATATTTCCCAGGCCTGTTCCTCTCACACTGCAGATAGCAGCAAAGAGATAGAGAGACACATCTCATATCTATTCCTTATTCTAGATCTTCATAAGACTGCATTCTTCCACCCTAAGGCCGTGTACACCAACTAGGCGCTTACTTAATGAACGGGAAACTGAATAGTGAGCTTACCAAGAGCAATTTGCATGCAGTTTCATAAGTTCTTCCAGGCAGTATTAAACCAGCCATTTTTCATTTGATGGGGGAAAAGTCTATTTAGCTTTCTCTTAAGGTGGCTTTACACTGGCAGATTAAAGCTGCTGATATCGGTCCTTTAGACTGATTCGCCAGCTTATCTGCCAGGGGGTTTCCAATGGGTCTCCCCAATCGACATCTGGCCAAGATATCTACCGGGGAGGTTTGATTTTTCTGGCAATCAAGGACTGCATCGGCTAATTGATGAAGTCCTGTGATGCCGAACGTTCTAGTTAACCCGATGTCCCCCTGCCTTTGGTGGGTAAATCGCGGAAAGATCAACAGATCTTATCATGTATGGCCACCTTTTAAACATGCTTTGTCAATTCTGAGAGTGCCAAGCCTTGTGTCAGTCCATGAATAGAGACTACTCTATTAAATGGGTTGGCTGCAAAAGGGTCTACTATTGAATTTCTGAGGAATTAGAGGGCAGGCATGCTGTAAACTGGACACAATCCTAGATAGCCCTTCCCTTCACCAGTGATTAAAGGCCATGGGGAATGTAAATGCCAAGTATTCCATGTGCCAAGCAAGTCTTTCTCCTCTCCACATGGATTGGGGTGGATATTTCTCCATAGTCTGGGGTAGGCAGAACTACCACCAGGTAATGACTGAGGATTAGACAGATTTAGGGCTACATCCAGTGTTGAGTTGTAAGGGTTTAACTTGACTATACATGTTACCCTGTGGTTTATTAATTAAAAATGGAAACAATATTTTGGGGATATGCCGTTTTGCCACCCCCCCCCCTCAGATGCGTTTCCACTTTTTACTAATAAACCACAGGGGATCCCCAGGCAAGTTCTTCCATGTGCCCGTCCAATTCGTGCATAGACACTGAGGAGGCCATTATCTCAGTTCTCAGCACAACAGTGTGTGTCTGTGGACATATGACTGGATATTACTGGTGTAACCTGACTGCCAGTGGTATATTAGTATTCCATGCTCCACCTATAGCCAGCCCCTAGGGAACCAACAAATAACCATTGGGTACCTGTTATTTGTAGAGTTGGGTAATGTAGTGTGAAGTTCTTTGGAAGTTCTAGTATAGAGGTTCTCCAGAACTTTCCCATTTATGCTCTTTAGTGTTCACGTAGCTGTTCTCTGGCCTATGACTGGGTTATGGCCCATTTTGCAAGGATCACTGCTCAAAGTTTTGCTGAGCAGTGTTCAGTGGCGTAACTACTCCCTGGTGGGCCCCGGTACAGGATGGGCACCTGGGCCCCCCTGTCGGGCCCTTACCTCTATAAATCCCATGCTAGAGTGTTGATGGCATGTGTGCTGTAAAATCTCCCCCTAGATAATCACCTGGCATAACCAATTTTGTGGCTCTGATGGGACCCAAGGGGGTGGGGGCCCTGGTGCAATTGCACCCCCTGCACCCCTGGTAGTTATGCCACTGGCAGTGTTGTTTTTCAAGCAGACCTAAGCCTTTCCTACATGTTGTGCTGGGAGTTTAGCATGGACAACTAGAGATCATTTTCTTAATTTCATTCCTTTGTACCCTAATTGATCCAATTGCACCAGGGCCCGCTCCCTCTCGGGGCCCACTGGAGAGGCTAGAAGAACTCCAACTCATAGGAGGAGAGCTCAATAGGGGGGGCAGGGTGCCAATCCTGCACCAGGGCCCACCAGCGAGTAATTACGCCACTGGCAACCAGTGGACATTTACAAAAGGTTTTGTTCAAATGAATGCCCTGGTGCCCCCGCAGAATTAATGTGAGACCATTGCAATAATATAACTCCTGATGTATCGTATAATCTGGAGAGGTTCAGAGGCATTCAGTTGCCAGAGTCTTATCTGCAGCCACACACTGAGCTTTTAGACATTCAAATAAACTGCGTTGGCAGGAAGCCATATCCTAGGCCATATTACCCCCAAAAGCAAAATAATATCCGGGAAAGTTCATTGAACAGTTTGAATGTTCACTGGCAGCCATGGAAACTGGCACTGGCCACCGCTCTAGCCGAGACTTTGCCCTGCTCAGGAGTCATGCAAGCGTAGCCCCTCTGACAAGGGAGAATGATTAACTTACCCAACCTGAAACTCGTAAAATCTTCCTTTCATTACCTGAGGCTTTCCTTCCACCGGCAGAGACACCTGGGAATTAGGGAAAGTAAGGAAATGTGTGGTTTACTGCAAAATAAAGGGATAAAGTCACTAGGCTGCTGTGCTGCCTTCAGTATTAAGACTTTTATAGCTGGTATTACTGTCAAAGCTCCATATTCTGTGCTCCAGTCTTGCCTAATGAGAGGGCTTTTCAGGCGAGTACGTCTATGGCAAAAACGTATTGATGCGATATTAAAGGGGGTATGTAAGCCTTCTCTAAAGCTGAATCTATTGCTCCCCCTAGCTCTCCAGGATAAGCTTTAGGGCTCTAATGTCCATCAGACCATTCTTATTTCTACTATAGGACACCACACATAACCTAAAGTTTAAGGAGAGAGGTGCAACAACGAGGGGACAAAGCAGGATAAAAAGGGAAGTTTTGGTGGGCAGAGTGGGTTAATATAGGAGTAGAAGGGATACATCTTTGCCTTCAGACTAGGTCAGTGGGATACAAGGAAAAAGAAATCCTGACCCAGAACTGATCCATGGGGGATGCAAATGGCAGGTTTATATTGGCAGTCTTAAAAACTAGGGATGGGGGACCCTGAGGTGGCAGCACCAGTGGGTGCCAAACACCCCTGTCTGATACTGAGTGACGACTTCTTTGACCCCCCCCAATAAAATCTTTGTAGGGGTCCAAAGCTCACTGCAACCCATACTCCTCTCCCCACTTTTCTCCATCTACTTGTGTCCTCCATTCCCAGCCTACTAGCTCACAAGAAGAACAGCAGCAAGTTGGTGGAATGTCTATATAGCAATAAAGAAAGCCGAACCCACAAAGTGCTCCCCCCAAAACTGCAGGTTCTCTATAGTTACACCACTGGGATGAAAGGGGGGACAGACCAGGGGTGGAATAAAATGGATTTACAAATCTACCAGCAGACCCAATGCTGATGACAAACACACTCCATGGTATAGACGTTATTTTGGCATATATGAGTGACATGAGTAGTGATGGGCGAATGTATTTGCCAGGGGCGAATTCGTGGCAAATTCCCGCAATTCGCGGCTGGCAAATAAATTCGCGAAACGCCAGCCAAAATTCGCCTGGAGAAAATTCGCTTAAAAAAATGAGTGGCCCGTCGTTTTTGACGCGACACGATGAAAACAATGCGACGCGCATTGAAAACGACGAAACGCACGTTGAAAACGACGCGACGCGCGTCAAAATTTTCGGCGAAACGAAACTGGCTAGATTCGCCCATCACTAGACATGAGGCTAGATATATAGTCAGTTTCCCAGCTACCCCCAGTCATGTGACATGTGCTCTGATAAATTTCAGTCACTCTTTACTGCTGTACTGCAAGTTGGAGTGATATCAACCCCTCCCTTTCCTTCCCCAGTAGCCTAACAACAGAACAATGGGAAGGTAACCAGATAGCAGCTTTCTAACACAAGATAACTGCTGCCTGGTAGATCTAAGAACAACACTCAATAGTAAAATCCAGGTCCCACTGAGACACATTCAGTTACATTGAGTAGGAGAAACAACAGCCTGCCAGAAAGCAGCTCCATCCTAAACATCATGACGGAATCTCTTTAAGCTGCATCCTCCGGATGAAGTTTAATGTCCAGACAAGGTCCATTTACAGTATCTGAACCGAACATTGGTCAGTGCCAGATGCATCACAATATCATTGTCAGGCTCCTGTTCCCGTGAGCTGATCGTGAAATTTCCTGCGATGCTTTTCAGCTCTTTGTGTTGCTAAATTGATCTGCTTATTGGTATTGGGCTCTGCGGGTTGCTGTTCCTATTTTTATCAATTATTTATTAAGTGCAGAGTCAAATCTGCAGCGCGGTGCAAATCAGGATTATTCCATTTATTCTGTGCTCTGTTTCACCGCCACGTGAGGGTTTTATATGAATCTATATATCTCATTGTTTTTCTTCTCTGTGCCGGGAACTCTCTCTCGGGCACCGTGGGATATTAGATCACTGGGTACATTACTATTCCTTCTCGGTGGGTTAATCTGTGGATCTGTACTTCAGCTCGCAGTCTTGTGATATTGTTTTGTTTCTTGCTTTGGGCATTTTTGTATCGTAATATTTTGTATCCCATTATGCCGAGTTCTACTTTTTTTTATTTTTTTATTATTATTATTCTGGTGCTGGGGGTGTTAAGAAGAGAGGTGCATGCTGGTGTAAAAGCACTGAGCCTGTGAAACAGCGGGTGCCTGTTTCCTAAAGTGGATGATTAGGATTATTATTAGGATTATAAAGTGCTCAGATGTTGCACAGCATTGTATAATACCCAGTATTACAAGGTAACAAAAATAGACTTTATTTTGTCTTGTTAAAGGGCAATGAAAGGCAAAGAAATAAAATCCCATTTTTACTTCCTTTAATGAAAAAGAAATCTATCTCCAATATACTTTAATTAAAAAATGTGTACCGTTTTTATAAGAAACCTGACTGTATGCAGTGAAATTCTCCCTTCATTTACTGCTGAGGATAGGAATTGTCAGACGGTCCCTAACTTCTGGTAGGGAAACAATCTTACTTATGTACAGCAGGGGGAGCCCCTGCCTTACTTACTGCCATGCAGAACTCAAGCAGATATGTTTTTCGATCATTTTGATCCCTAAGCAGCCCAGATCACACTGAGCATGTGCACAGTCTTGGTCTTGCAGAGATGTCTAACAAAGTTACAAGATGACAGCCCCCTGTGGCCAACTTTGAAAGCATAAATCATTTGTTTGATTAGGCTTGTGGTGCAGTAAGTTCATGTTTATGTTTAGTATACAAAATACACCATTTCTAGCCTTATTCTATTTTACACTTTCCTTGTCCTTTAAAGGAGAATAGTTTTAGTAGGTTTTTGGCAGGGGCGTGAGCGTCAAACTAAACCAAGAACACAATTGCCCCCTTGAACCACCGGACGGCATCATGGGCCCCATATGATTGCTAGAGAAACATTCAATGTCGAGTATGGTAAGAATAAGGGTTAACTTATAAATATGATGGGGGTCCAGGTGCTCAAGCCCCAGACATTCAGCTCAGGGAGGCAAACAACATGTTAACTCGTAGTGATAGGTTTGCACTAACCGGACCACACTCCATTAGCTGCTGCAGTAAAAAAGTATTTATTTAGGGGGAAAAAACTCAAAAGAACCCTACTCGTTTTGTGCCTTGCGGACGCTTAGGGGCAGATTTACTATTGTCGAATTCGAGGGTTAAAAAACCCTCATTCAACCACGTGAATAGATGGTGAACGAAAATGCTTTGAATTCGAAGGATTTCACCCTAATTCGATAAAACGATTTTATCGACCAATTGAATACTTACCTATTCGATCAAAAATAATGAAACCCAATTCGGTAGCTGTGATCTGGAGAACTAGTCGAATAAAAATTTAAAGGAGAAGTACTTCGACAGTCGAATATTCAAATGGAATTTTCAAAATTCACTGGTCGAAGTGGTCATCAAAAACATCTGAAAATTCGAATCTTTCTGAAAATGCGATTGAACTTTGAATCCTTCATGGGAATTTAGTAAATCTGCCCCTAAGTCCTTAGGCTGCCTATGACTAAGTAAGCGTCCACAAGGCACGAAATGTGTAAGGCTCTTTTGAGATTTTTTTTTTCCCTACATAAATAAAAGAGCCTTACAGGTTTCATGCCTTGTGGGCACGTAGTCATAGGCTGGCTATGATTAACTGCCCTCAAGGCACGAAACCTGTAAGGCTCTTTTGAGATTTTTTTTGCCTAAATAAATACTTTTTAACTGCATAAACCAATGGAGTGTGGTCCAGTTTGTGCCAGCTTATCACTTAGGAGTTCAAATAGTGAAGTTTAGTGATGGGCGAATCTCCCGAGATTCGCTTCGCCGAAAAATTAGCGAATTTCCAGAAAAATTCGCGAATTGCCGAAAAATTCGCGAAACGAGTCGTGGCACACTTTTGACACGCGTCGCATCAACTTTGGCACATCGCGTCGTTTTCGTCACGTCGCGTCAAAAACGATGCGTGACTCGTTATTCCGGCGAATTTTCGCCAAGTGAAATTTCGCTGGCGATTCGCAAATTTATTCACCAGCGGCGAATTGCGGGAATTCGCCGCAAATTCGCTCCTGGCAAATAAATTCGCCCATCACTAGTGAAGTTCCGCCACTAGAGGGAAATTCCACAGCTCTCCATTCATCTCTATGGGATTTTGCAAGGCGTATTCATCAATGGGTGAAGTGAAAGTTCACCC
>CM044448.1:6203742-6222824 GCA_024363595.1 Xenopus borealis
CCCCCCCCCCCCACCTGCCTGTCACTTCTCATCGGTTTGACAAGAGTCAAGGACTGAGAGAGAACCTGTTGGAGCAGAAATAAGAAGAGGGTGCAGGGTTTCTGCTACACAAAACTGGTGGGACTCATGGGGTGCTGATTTAGAGTAGAGAAGCTGGCAGTGAGGGCTTTGAGGAGGCAGTTGCAGGAATGTATTTTGCTGGTTCATTAGTTAGTTGTGGTCAGGGGTCTTTTTAGATATGAGTGTACTTCAATTCCCAGAATCTTCAGTCGGCTAATCAATGGGAATAGCAGTGCAGCTTAGCTTGAAATCCTGAGGAGCACCCTAGAGAAGTTGTGTAGCACCACCTTGAAAAATCCTCCAAAAAGAACATTTAGTTCCCAAAAGCTACGGTACACGTGTAAAACTGCATTTACCATCATTTAAAGAAAACAATATTAAAGTTTAACCTGGCTATTAATATTTAATCAATGCTGAGGGGATCAGAGAATCTTGTACTGGAAGTGGAGCTGAATCACAATCCACTGTAATACTTAGTCATGACTCATGGTGCACCCTCCCTCCGCCAGCCTGTGTGCCACTCTGTCCTGCCCAGGGCCACTTCTCTAATGAGACATTGTGAGAACTTTGCCTCGGGCAGCACCGGCACTTGTAGCTTTCTTTTTCAAACCTGGAATTTGGCTCTTTTAGTGTAAATGTAGTTCTGCTCTCTACCCTAGAAATCATAACCCTCTCAGTCCTATTCAAGTGCAGGAGAGATAAATGGGTCAGGGGTAGCAGGAGGACCAGCATCCCTGGTATTTTTAGTCCCAAATACCACAAGGTCCTGCTAGTGCTAAACCTGTCTCTTGCTATGCCCTGCCTGTGCTACCCAGTCTCCCACTGTACCCTGCCTGTGCCAACACTTTATGCTTGTGTTCCCTGTCTGTGATTTCCCGGTCTCCCCCTGTACTCTAACCCTACCAGTGCCAGCCCTGTATCCAGCTGTGCCTGCCAACTGTATATCCAGCTCTGTTATGTCAGTCCTTTCTCCTCCTGTACCCTTGCCCTGCCTGTGCCAGCCCTGTATCCAGCTGATCCCTGCCAGTGCCAGCCCTGTATCTAGCTGTGCCTGCCAACTGTTTCCAGCTGCCCTGCCATGTCATTCCTGTCTCCCCATGTACCCTTGCCCTGTCTGTGCCAGCCCTGTATCCAGATGTGCCCTGTCTGTGCCAGCCCTGTATCCAGCTTTTCCCTGTCTGTGCCAACCCTGTATCCAGATGTGCCCTGCCTGTGCCAACCCTGTATCCAGCTGTGCCCTGCCTCTGCCAGCCCTGTATCTAGCTGTTCCCTGCCTCTGCCAGCCCTGTATCCAGCTGTGCCCTGCCTCTGCCAACCCTGTATCCAGCTGTGTCCTTGCATTGCCTGTGCCAACCCTATCTACTGCTGTACCCTTACCCTGCCAGTGCCAATCTTGTATCCAGCTGTACCCTTGCACTGCCTGTGCCAACCCTGTCTACCGCTGTACCCTTACCCTGCCTGTGCCAACCCTGTATCCAACTGTGAGCCTGTGCCAACCCTGTATCCAGCTGTGCCCTGCCAGTGCCAACCATATCTCCCCTTGTACCCTTACCCTGCCAGTGCCAACCCTGTATTCAGCTGTGTCCTTTCAGTGCCAATCCTGTATCCTGCTGTGCCCTGACTGTGCCAACCCTGTATGCCAGTGGTCCTCAACCTGGGGGTCGAACGACCCTTTCACAGGGGTCCCTTAAGGGGGTTCCAAGAGCAGGTTCATCTCTCTCCCCACTAGCCCTGGGGCAAGGTTGTAGCTATCCGGGTGTTGGTGCTGGGAGTTGTAGTTCAGTAACCCTTAACCCTTAGTAGGAACTGCCATACAGCTCTCCCTGCCCATTTAAAATTTGTAAAATTAACATGGTACTTTCCTAACAATCCGCTCTCGGCTGGCAATGAAAATATTTTAATATTTTATGGTTGGGGGTCACTACAACATGAGGAACTGTATTAAAGGGTCGCAGTATTAGGAAGGTTGAGAACCACTGCTGTATGCAGTTGTGCCCTCCTAGTGCCAACGCTTCCTACTGTGTGAATTATTTTGCAGCCTTTATTACACAGGGCCCTGTCTGTGCTAGGCCTCTGGCAGACATTGCCTTCACTCACCTACTTTAGAATGTTTAACGCCAAAAAATTCAAGAATAGTCCATTTGATCAGAATTTCTGCTTTGCAGAAAGTGTGATACCACTGGAGAACCGAATATCAAGTTTCAAAGGGGATATGACGTGCATATTTGTTTGAATATATTAATATGAAAACGTTCTCAGTGTAATCTGTGTTTATTTTGGGCATGGTTATTAAAGGGATAGCAACACTTTATTCAAGGGAAGTGCCCAGAGGCTCTTGATCAGTTCTTTGATCAGGCTTTATGAGTCTGTTGTTGTAGTCCCTGTAGGTGTCATTGTGGCACCAAATACATTTAATTAGGCACTTTGCAAATGATCTGATCCTTCCCTGGATCTTATGTTGTATTAAATATTCTTCTTCCCCTGCCTCCATCCTCTAGTTCCTTCCCAGTTGTCTCTTCACACTCAGTCCCATAATGAATTCTAATCTGATTGTTGTGTCCATCCTGTATTCTTTGTGATCAATCCCACATGGAGATCCTTAATGTCAGTGTCTTGTTCTATTCTGTACTCATTAATGGTAGCTCTCCCGTAAAAAAAAAAAAAGCCAATAGACATTGCAGATTTAGTGTTTAATTAGCAGCGTTACTGTGGGGGCTGGACCAGGAAAAATAATGATCTTTTAACGGCGGGCGGGCCCACAGAAACATGGATTATTTATCACAGAATACAGTTTGCGGGGATTCTATGTGCATGTGAGCATCATGCACCGCAACACAATTTAGTAGACCTTTAGTAATACCAACCTGCTTTGGGAACCATCAAATGTCCTTCCATTGACTTGGTGGCCCAAGTTGACTCTGTTTGTGCCATGTGTATGTTGTCCTTTAATTCTGTTCCATTGCCCACTAGCTTCAGTCAGTGCCATTTCTCTCATAAGGAACCTTGCCTCATGAAACACTTTATCGATGGGTAGGGGCAGGGCCGGTTTTAAGCACATTGGGCCAATTTGGTGCGAGCTCTGATTCGTATTCCCTTAATTCCCCAGTTGCCCAGCCTACCCCCATCCCCAACTGGAAGCCATCACTTGGACACAGAGGAAAGCAGGCACTATTTTCCCAACCAGCTCTGTGACCCTGCGACAGACGGCAAAGTTCCATCTAGGGGGCCCCACCAAAATGGTTCCAATTGGGCCCTGCACTTGGTATGGCCGGACATGGGTAGGGGCTCAATGGAGGACACCCTTGGATTCATTGGACCACTTCCCCTTTAAAACTGGAGTGGCAATGCATTAAAACTACAACCAGGCTGGACTACAGCTCCCAGCATGCCTTAACCTTAGCTGCCATTAGTCTAATTGGATAGAAATGTATAAATGGCAGCATACCCCCCCCCCCCTAAAGGGGGTCTGTTTCATAGCTTTGATTCACTAAGGAGTGGATGACTAAAAAATGCAAATCTAAGAGCTGACAATGGAGATATCTGACATGGTAATTAATTCATTTGAGTAATTACTAAATGCAATTCCTCTGAGGCTCAGCGGGGAAAAGCACCCTCCTGTGATCTCTGCAATTTTTAAAATTGAAGTTTTATTATAGGAGAGAGGCGTGCACAGTGGGATGCTGGGTAGGAAGGCATAGCTGTCATAGAGGAAAATTAAGAGAAAAGTGAATGTTAAAATGAAATGAGGGTGTCCATCACCTTCTGCTGAATCTGAATAAATCATAGGGGGTCCTCTAGATCTTATCTTCAGTGTGTATTCTAACTGCTGAAGTAGTAGCTGGGGTTTCTCAGGTACGTATGTTCTACAATACATGATGACTAGATCTTCCAACACACTCTCTGCTATTACTGCAGTGTCCAGTAGTTGTAGTTCAACAACAGCTTGCCCATCTCTGATAAAGATTAGTCATGTCCATATCGCTGGCTGGAGGTTATAATGTGAAACAGATGAAGGGCCCCAAGTGAAAGGCCTTCGATTACCAGAGGGGAAACTGCATGTTCTGCACAGTGTGTTGCCTTTAGCTTCATCATCCGGTTTCCTTAATATTCAGAATATAAAACTGCATCTGTTGGAAGACTGATATACAGCCCAGCCCTGATATACAGCCCAGGCTGTGCCTGGAATAGTTCTGCGTATTCCTCCGGGTATAATGGATATTGTGAGATACCTGAACCCTGTGGCCTCCATATTTAGCAGAGGTGTGCACTGGTGGGTAAGAGGAGATTTATTAGAGTATGCACTAGGCTTTCTCACTTCCCCTTTAACTCATAAAATTTATTTTTTTAACTGTGTGTCCATCTCTAAAGGCATTTTAATGAAGTTTTGGAAAGGCTAAGCTGAACACTATTTTATACTACCATATGAGGTTGGCTTGTATTCTGTGATGCTGTGTTTAAATTAATGTGTTCTTGGGCATTGCACATGTTATTGGCAATGTATACTACCATATGTATTGGGGGCATAACTACTAAGCCTGCAAGAGCCCTGCACCCTCATGGTGCACTGAATAAATGTTGTATTTCAAGGGGCTTGGGATAAAATCCAAAATCCCCTGCTTTATGGACACTTTGGTCTTCTGATGCACAGTTCTCATCAGCTTGTACAAGTCCTACGGTTCTGCCTGAAACCTGGAAGCCCAAAGCAGGTTGTTTTAGAACAGTGGTTCCCAAACTGTGTGGACGGTCACACTGGAGAATCCTGGAGGAGTTCTAGGGTGGCCCAGCCTGAAGGTGACTTTATGGGGTGGGTTTGGAAGAGGATGCCTATTCTGCTATATCCTATATAATAAAGTTTAAGTGTCTCTGCGTCCAGTCCCTGTGTCCGTGGAATTGCGCTACTGCGCATGTGCCGCACGGACGTCTCTGGGCGAATTTACCAGCATGTAATATCAGTTTTGGTCACTAGAGGTCGCCAATCACTAGCTAATGCTATCAGTACCAGTATACAGGAAAGCCTGGTGGTGTAGTGTATAAAGTAGATGCCTCTGACCAGTGGTTTTAGTGTTCAATTCCCATTGAGTGATAATTTACGCTAGCAAAGTAGATAGACGCGCAACTTCACACCCTTACGCTGTGGCGTGTTTTACCATTGTGGGTGATAGTCTGAAAAACGTAAATACGTTACCGTTCGCCGACCAGAGCGTAAATTCGACGTTACTGAATTTGCGTAGCGCAGGCAAAAATTTGCCTAGAACAATTCTGTTTTTTTATAAATGTTTGACTACATATGTTCTAGCGCCCGTTAATTTAACGGGCTTAATGTCTAGTATATATATATGTACTTCAAAGCCCACCTTGAAGGTCAGTCAGGTACGGCAAACCCTTATTTGTTAGATGTCTTTGGAACTATGCCTGTTAATGGTTTCCTAGATCAAGGTTGTATTCCTATAACCTTGTCATGACCTACGTGGGATCTCCATGAGGTGCTTGAACTCAAGAATTGGGATTTTCTTCATAGAACTGCTCAGGGCTGTTTTTTTAGATGTTTATACCATAGGTCATTTGTGCTATTACCCTCAAGCTTGAGGACCATCAAGACCCGGAGGAGCCAATGCTCCTCACTAAGGCATTCTCTACAACAGGGCTGTGTAGAACAGAGCAGAAGCTAAACTAGGGTTTCACATTCATTGAGGAATCCAGAACCTTGTACCATCTTGAGAGAGACTTCGATTGTCTACGGCATGTTGCGAGGAAGCCCGTGCAGCTCGTTTGGAGCCAAGAACCGAATGCATGAGATTTATTAATAATGCAAGGCCAGGGCGGATTTCTAATGAATATTTATTTTGCCAAGTATTTAAATAAAGTTTGTATCAATTATTCACACTGTTGACTCTTGGCTGTGACTCAACAGAAAGATCCACTTTGTGTACAGTAGAATTATTCGAACAGAGAACAGGGCAACATACTGCCCGACACTAGAGATGGGAGAAGTTTTCCTCCTGGTTTTGCTACAAAAATAAAATGCCCATAGACTCCAGTGTTTTGTTGTACTGAAAAGTCAATCGATTTTAATACATTTTGCTAAAGCCCTACAACAGGTTTGAATTTGATTGGGCTAAACTGATTTTATCACATGCCAGTTCTGGGGTTTTGGGTTCAACCAAATCCTGATCCCAACACTTGTTTCTCTGCTTACTTATTAGCATAATTAGGAATCAAGGAAGAACCTCCACCCATGACAGTAACTGAATTGTAACTTTATAACTGGTGCTTAGTCATGTCTTTGATCCACATGTTTTTATCATCAGTAGTGGAGTACATTATTTCTTATAATGCTATATATGGGTGATACTCAGAGTTCCCCCCTGTATAACTCAGCCTGCAGCCTTGTGCCTTTATATGGTCACACCCCTCAGTGACTTCTAATATCCTTATCATTTACAGTAGGGGGTACATTATACCTTATAATACATGAGTGATACTCAGAGTTCCCTGTATAACTCAGCCTGCAGCCTTGTGCCTTTATATGGTCACACCCCTCAGTGACTTCTAATATCCTTATCATTTACAGTAGGGGGTACATTATCCCTTATAATACATGAGTGATACTCCGAGTTCCCTGTATAACTCAGCCTGCAGCCTGTAATATCCTTATCATTGATAGTAGGGGGCACGTAATAGTAATGGTAATCCTTTCAGCCATTTCACTGTGGCTTTAACAAATCAAAGGATTCAGGTAAATAAAAATGGGTCAGGGATTATAATGAGCAGGTCCCCTAGATCAAAGCTGGGTGTAGTTGAAGCCTGAGCTTTGAGGATTCAGAAGAGGAACCAGTTCTTCTCTAACATCACTGAGAAGAGCCCAGTGTTCCCTAGAGCAGCCGGCCCTGCTCCTCACTCCTGGAAGTTGATGCTTCTCTTTCCTAAGTTACAAGTTCCACAACGATCTGAGAGCCGGTGACTAATCCTTCGTGCATTATTTATTGTATATTCCTCTCTGCCTGTGCCGCCAGTTTATGTGCAACTGCCAACTCTCCGTACCTACATGCGCCCACACCCTATAGTGTGCTCCTGGCACTGTCGGACAGGTCTTTTACATTGCAAAGCTTCATCTGAATTATTCAACACGTGAAGAATGTTAAAATATTGATAAAACATAGTCATGCGGCACCCAGTCCAGCGTTCAGCTCTTACACTGAATATGAATTGAACCAACTGGAGCTCTCATGGATGACTAGTGCTCGAGTATATTGGTGTTGAGGAGCTCTGTATCCAAAAGGGAAGATCAGGGGTCAAAATTAAAATTCAAGTTTTTTTCTACGGTCAAAACTGTCGAATTTCATTCCCGTTTTTTCAAATAAATTTGAATTTGATTTTCAAGATTTATCATACTCTGGCCCTTTAAAGGACAAGGAAAGTGTAAAATAGAATAAGGGTAGAAATGGTGTATTTTGTATACTAAACATAAACATGAACTTACTGCACCACAAGCCTAATCAAACAAATGATTTATGCTTTCAAAGTTGGCCACAGGGGGCTGTCATCTTGTAACTTTGTTATACATCTTTGCAAGACCAAGACTGTGCACATGCTCAGTGTGATCTGGGCTAAACTTAGGGATCATCATAAATGATCAAAACAGCACAAGTCAAATAATATCTGCCAGAAGCCGATACACAAGACTGATTAATAATCAGAATATACAGACTGCACTGGGTCCTGTGATGTCATGTAATCTAATGTGGATTTTATAGTTTTTCTATTGTTTAATACAAACTTTCTCCAACTCTGCAGAACCAGTGGCTGCAGCAAAATAACCCTCCAAATAGAATCCCAGTTTATCTGTTTAAATCTGGCTCCATGATCTTTGTCCCTGCAGCTGGAGTTGGAAACAGTAAAGGGGATGTAAAGGCAGAAATAAAATCCAATACAAATCTCTACACAGTCGCCGACTGCTCTACAGGGAAACAAACAAAGCTGCTTGAGTTCTGCATGGCTGGGAAGTAAGGTGAAGGCTCCCCCTGCTGTTGATAAGTATGATTGTTCCCCTGCACAGCAGTTAGAGATCGTCTGACAATTCCTATCCACAGCACTAAATGAAGTGAGAATTTCACTGCATACAGTCAGGTTTCTTATAAAAACAGTACACATTTTTTAATTGAAGTATATTGGAGATATGTTTCTTTATCATTACATAAAAAAAAATTGCCTTTTATTTTTTTGCCTTCACATGCCCTTTAAGAACCACTTGCAAATCGTCTCAGAATATTTCTCTCGGCTTCATACTAAAAGTTAATTTAAAGGTGAACAACCCCTTTAATGAAAACCCAAGTTTGCGGAATGTGGCTTCCAGGCAGGAGATTGGCACCTTCTTGCCGTGATCAAATCCATAACGTTCCCAGTCGGAATGAATCCTGCTGATAGATTAGTTCTAAATGGGCAAGACAGGAGGCTCAAGGGGACTAGCCACCCTGTATTAGTATTTGGAGGGGGTACTGGTATTGTTATGGCCAGCACTTTGGCCACAGATTGAAATAAGTTTATTAAAGGGAAAATAATCCTCTTATAGTAGTGCTGATCCTGGCAAATGTTTTTGACCCAATCACTACGTAGATAGGGTTGCTACCGGGCCGGTAATTTACAGGCCTGGCCAATAAAAATGTTGCTTGATGTCAATGCTATTTATAGGGAAAAACCACAAAAATATAGGAAGGCCAGTATTTTTTTTCTAGAAAAGGAGGCCACTCTATATGTAGAATGTGTGTAAATGATAGAAATGTGCTGTGCTGTATGTAGAGGAGTGCTTAGCGTGTGGGTGGCATGATGTAGCCGTGTGCTGAAATCACAGAAGCCGTTAGTTGTGTTTATGTGTGCAACATACCATGCTATGTTTATTATCTCCCTTAAGCTCTCATTATAAGCGGAAACCAAATAAACTTCCCCCTCGGATTAGCCGAGTCAGGCAGAAAGTCTCCGAATGTCAGGAATCCGGCCCGTTACCATGGAAACCATCTCCACCGAGACATGACTGAGCTACGCTTACACCAAGCAACAAGCGACATGCGTTAGAGCATACAGGGCATGCATCTCTCCCGCCGCCGTGTTAAATGCAGGAAGCTGCACAGCCGACCTTACGCCCTGTTGTGTGGCTACTGTGCCCCGTCTTGTACCCTCTATATAGGGTTGACACCTTTTCTGGAAAAAAAAATACCGGCCTATATATTTATCTTTATTCCCTATTAATAAAATTAGGATCAACCATCATTTTTACCGGCCAGTTGGCAACCTTGCTTCTATATGTGCCCTGCATAGCAATGTATCGGCCTCCATTCTTCTGCACTCAACACTCCACTGCCAGAACATTAGCTGGGCAGAAGGAAGGATGCTGGGAGTTGTAGGCCAACGGTCTGAGCTGCAAGCCTCCTTTATACATTAGACTAGTGATGTCCAACAAGTGTCTCTGTGGAATAACTACCGGGGGAGCAGGGGGGGCAACTGGGCCAGGGTCCCCCTGCAGATTGCTCCCGCTGGAGTTGGCTGCAGCCGCAAAGAAATTGCGCATGGACGAGGGTGTTGCAGCTGCACAGCCCGCCCCACCTGAGTGTCTCTCAATCAATAACTAAGTGGAGAACTATGCTGTCTGCATTTAAAGGGAAAGTACAGCTAAGGCCATTTTTTTCTCTAAAATAATTGGCCTCTAAATCTTAGGCATGGGCTACCAGCCTCCCTGAGGTTCAACCTCACCCTGCTCCTCTTTAGTTTGGGTTAGTTTAATTGAGACAAGTTCCACCCCAATTTCCCCCCATTGCCATCACTGTATGGCCCTTACATCATACCCCTGTCACCCTAGTACTATAACCTTGACGTTTACATCACAGGCCTAATATGAAAGGTGGTAATTGTAGGGTTAAATGACTTTGCCTTGTGTGCCAGTCCTACATCACCCATACCTCCCAACATTTTGAAAATAAAGAGGGACAAAAAGAAAAAATCATGACTTTCCAGTACAAATTTGGGACTGCGGGTTTAGCTGTCAAAAGCGGGACTGTCCCGCTGAAAACGGGACCGTTGGGAGGTATGCATCACCGGGCTCTGCATTTCAGTACAAAAACCAGTGCGGCCTTTCCTATTGTCCTAAAGTATGGATCTCAAGAGGGGGCAGAAGTAGCCTAGAACTGCTGTAATTAAAGGTGGATCGGTAGGTGCTGTGTTTTAATGTTGGCATGAAATGCGTCAGGAGGAAGTAGTATTGAAATTAATAGTGTCTGTCCCTTTTCAAATGACAAAAAATTCACGAAAGTTAAAATTATTTTGACACGTGACTATTTTTACACGACTCTCTTGTCCGAATGCATTAAAAGTCAATGAGTAAATGACTTCTAGGAAAAAATAGCGTAGAGTGTGGTGAGAAAAGGGGTTAACTTACCACGAATGCGGGGGTTTCAAGTGCTCAAGCCCCAAACCTTCAGCTCGGGGAGGCAGACTATGTGCTAATATACAGTAATAGGCTGGGACAAACCGGACCCCACCATTTTAGCAGAAAAGCATTTCAGCAGAGCCTGACGCATTTCATGCACTTAGTCTTAAGCTTGTCAATGGGAGTCTGAATAATTTTGAAGGGCGACAATTTTTATGTTTGCAGCAAATTTTCCCACAATGAACGACCGCTTCCCGCAAAACATTTGCCGCCGGAAAAATCCGCACATTTGCCGCGGATCCATGCCTACCGAATAAATTCGCCCATCGCTAGCTATGTACACAGTCTTTCCTCTGTGGGCAGTGGTGTAACTACATGATACTAGGCCTTCCATCAATTAACATTGCTAAGTTGACCTGTTTCACCAAAATACGGTATATTGCGGTGTATATATATTGAGCCCCGCCCCTGCAGTCTGCTTCCTCTGTATTTGGTTCTGTTTGCAGCAATTCAATTTATAGTGAGCTGCTGTGCATTCCTACTCCCCCCGTGTGTACAGCAGCCCCCCAGCAACTCCGGCTCTGTAGCAGTGAGAAGTTAATTAATATCACGCTGATACACGTGTATTGTGAATACAGACGCTAATAACCTGAGTGCTGTTGTGTTAAGTGTGCGTTGTGTACAGAGCGAATCAAGCGCCGGCAGATGGAAGGCTCATTTGTTAACAGCTATTAATTACTGCGAGAAATGAAACCCCTCGAGAGCCGCGATTAAACACAAGTGGGGAGGAGAAGACAATGATAGCAGGGAGATGAGCTGGGAGAACATTAGTGACGTTGGGAAGTCTTCCCACACAGGGACGAGGCAGGAGAACACCCATTTATTTGTATGAGTGAGGTCACAATGGGCATATGGCGTTCCCAGAGGATGCTATTAGCAGGGTTGCGCCTGAGTACAACATGCGTTGTCTTATAAAACACAGCAATTTGGGAAGGAAGGAAATAAAGCAGCTTTCTAATATACATTCATTACTAGTGATTGGCGAATTTATTCGCCTGGCTCAAATTCGCGACGAATTCCTGCGATTCGCCTCTGGCAAATAAATTCACGAAAATGTGCGCAAAAATTCGCTGGCGTAAAAAAAAAACGAATGCCGGTTGCTGTATTTTCGGCGCCTGTTTTTTTTTGGACGCCAGCGCAAATGTGTCACTAGTCATTACCAATGTTCAGTGGTTTTAAAACCTGTTATCCAGTATGCTCAGGACCTGGGGCTTCCCGTTTACCGGATCTTTCCATAATTTGGATCTTTGTACCTTAAGCCTCCGAGAAAATCATATAAACATGAAATAAAACCCAACAGGCTGATTTTGCTTCCAATAAGGATTAATTATATCTTAGTTGGGATCAAGTACAAGCTACTGTTTTATTATTACAGGTATGGGACCTGTTATCCAGAATGCTCAGGACCTGGGGTTTTTCAGATAACAGATATTTTACATTTTTGGATCTTTATATCATAAGTTGTTTAGAAACTTGTGTAAACATGAAATAAACCCAATAGGCTGGTTTTGCTTCCAATAAGGATTAATGATATCTTAATTGGGATCAAGTACAAGCTACTGTTTTATTGTTACACAGAAAAAGGAAAACATTTTTAAATACAGGCATGAGACCTGTAATCCAGAATGCTCTAGACCTGGGGTTTTCTGGATAAGGGGTCTTTCCATACTTTGGCTCTTCACACCTTTAGTCTACTATAAAATCATATAAACATGAAATAAAGCCAATAGTCTGGTTTTGCCTCCAATAAGGATTAATTATATCTTAGTTGGGATCAAGTACAAGCTACTGTTTTATTATCACACAGAAAAAAGGAAATCATTTTTAAAAAATGTGGATTATTTATTTCCCACCGTCTGTGGGAGACGGCCTCTCCGTGATTTGGAACATTCTGGGTTTCCAGATAACAGATCCCATACCTGTATTTGTAAAAGCAGGATCTGTTTACCGTATTCTGTTCTCTGGTTCCGACTCATGAAACAATGTAGCGCAAGCCAGTTGATAGGCCTGGAGGAACGCTGACCGCTCTCGAATTTAATTACCAACGCAAGAGGATTCTCCCACCAGCTGACGACATCACTGTTACGTAACGCAGGGGAGATGACTGCGCAGTTTTAATCATTAATCAGAGACATTAATAATCTAAGTGGATAATTTCAGACGTTCTATGTGAAGAATGCACATTAGTACCCCAACGATCTTTGGGGGAGGAAGGGGTTCGGGATTTAGTCATGCACATGGCATTGACCCTGGAGAGTGGGGGCTAATTAGTATGTATTCACC
This sequence comes from Xenopus borealis, assembly GCA_024363595.1. Lineage (NCBI taxonomy): Eukaryota > Metazoa > Chordata > Amphibia > Anura > Pipidae > Xenopus > Xenopus borealis. The sequence goes on from CM044448.1 coordinate 6,216,563, forward strand.
AAGGTCACCGCTATTGGACCTCTGAGTGCTCCAGGGAATGAAGCCAGAGCAGAGATAGTTAATTGCTTGGCAGCAGCAGACTCTCCTGATTGGTCAAAACCGCTTCATAGACTACAGTCTGTCCGCATGGGACTATATAAATCAGTATATTCGTTCTTCTAAGCAGCTAATGACTGTCAAGGGTTGAGAGTGCAGTTACATAGAAAAGGGGTGCAAAGTGGATCATTTCCATATTTAAAGGAAAAGTAAATGTTTTTCTTTTTCTTTCTGTAAATTTGCTCTAAACAGCCCCCCAGATTAATGTACCTTAGTCCCTGCTGCAAGTCTGCTCTGGTTTCTGTGTTATCAGCAGCTTGTTTCCCCTTCTTCCTGGTGCAGAGTGAAGCCCCGCCCCTTAGTTTACTGAGCAGTCCATTTGCTGCTGTTCCACAATAGAGAGGAAGAGGGAGCCAGTGTTTCATTAGTAAGCTAGTTTCCCCAAGCAAAAGCTGCTACACTCACTGCTCTCTGCTATGTCATAGTATGCAAATGATCTCCTGGACTAGTCCAAGATATAAGGTCAGCTCAGAAAGCTAAGGGGCTGGGCTTCACTCTGCACCAGGAAGAAGGTGAAACAAGCTGCTGATAACACAGAAACCAGAGCAGACTTGCAGCAGGGACTAAGGTACATTAATTTGAGGGGCTGTTTAGAGCAAATTTAGAGATAGAAAAAAAAAGTTTACTTGTTCTTTAAAGAACAACTGAATGCTAAATATGAATTTGCTGTAGTCACTGAACCAGCCAAAAGGTTCAGCAGCTCTACATTTGTCACAGCAGTTCCCCATCTTGGATGTTGTTAGTAGAGTCTGCGGCACGCACATGCTCAGTGGGTTTTGAGCAGTCGTTGAGAAGCTAAGCTTAGGGGCTGTTGTAAATCATGAAGCAGAAAGTGAGCTTTGCTAGTTTTTATATGCTGGTGCTACAGGGCTGATTATTAAAGGGCATCTGTTGGGTAAAAATGTTAACCCCAACAAAAGGTTCTGGCTAACAGAGCCCGCATTCTGGTTGGCGATAACAGTAATTTTCTTTTTTTAAAAAGGCCTCCTGCCAGCGCTAGGCTACCCGCACCAGGAGCAGCCATGTCCAGTCACTCACATGCGCTTAATGAAAGTCTGCCCCAAATTGCTCATTATGCCCAAGCGCAGTTTACACATCACATGGTCCAAACCTAAATACTTCTCCTTGTTGGAGCTAAAGCTGCTTACTAGCTACCCTGTACTTACTCAGACTCCTAGAGTGACTAATGCCACATTCACTATCACTAAATAACTGTTATCTAGCTTTCCCCCGGCAAACCTGGACCTGTAATACCTCCCATTGAGGCAAGGTCCCAGGACAGACCCTGAGCACATGGGGCTGAACCCTTTTATACTTTAAACTACTGCCACCTAGTGGGCAATCCCTTGAACTAATGTGAGCCCAGGAAAAGGGACATAGCCCCCTGAGTTAACTAAAGGATATTAAAAGTTACTGGGGATCTATATGTCTGGTTGCACTACTACTGCTCCCATCATGTTTTAACCCTTCAGAATCTGCTGGACTATGCTGAGAGTTATAGTTTAGGTTGGAGCAGTTCATATCCAGTTGATAGAACATTATATAGTGTTGGTTCCTTCCCAATATCTTTTTTTTTTTTTTTTTTTTTTTTTTTTTTTTTTTTTTTTGCTTATCAGAATATGAAAACCCATTTTCCCAGCAGTATGCGGGTCAGTGTTCTAGCTGCAGTCACGCAGTGTTACAGATGTTACTGCGCTCTATGGAATAAAGGCAGACTGTGGTGTTTTTGTTGTACAAATGTTCCTTTTGCTGCTTGTTAAATAAGAACAGAAACCTGTCTCATATCAAAGGCCATTGTGTCAGGAGTGCTGCCAACCACCACAGAGAAATACTTTCCTTCCAGTCCTCTGAAAACAGCAGAGTTTCTATCATAAATCATGTGCCCTATACGTATTTCTTCCATCTCTATTAATAACTGGGGAAAGTCTGCCTGCACTCACTTTTCTTTCATTGCAGGCCTGTACAGCACTCCCCTTCATTCATGTTTAAGCACTTTCATTAAAATTCTTCTGGGTAGTCTTATGCTCAGCCATAAAGCAAGGCAGGAATGCTGCTTCCAATGGGGATCAGATCTGTGCAGCCACTGGGACAGAATGCTCTGTTATACAGATAGCTAGAATCTCAGCTGCCATAAAGCAGGGCAGGACTGCTGCTTCCTATAATGGGGATCAGATCTGTGCAGCCACTGGGACAGAATGCTCTGTTATACAGATAGCTAGAATCGCAGCTGCCATAAAGCAATGCAGAGCCAATGAAAAGGAAGAATTGCATGTCATGCCACCATAACATTTAATTATATCCTACAATGAGAATGATTGTATACATTTGATAATACAATGATGGGGATTCATTCTTTTTTTAATTCCCATATAAAATCTGCTGATATACTGTGGGGTTATACAGCTGTTTTCTTTCTTCCCTGAATCCTGAGATAATCTCTAAAGGTAAATTAAAGAGCAGTTCCCGGGCAGAGCACAGGGGCAGCTCGTATTGGGAAAGCAGTCAGACAGAAGGCAATAAGTGAATAACGAGGAGACATTTAGGAAGCTGGGCATTTTTGATCAATTCCAATTAATCTCCTTAAATGATTTTCTTCTGATGTTCTGCCAACCAGAAAGCTTTTAATATCTTCCCTGCTCTATAATCCTCTCACACCCGGCCCTGTAATCCTTTTGCCTCTCTCTGGGCTCTGGTCCCGGCAAATCTCGCTCAGGTCATCTCTGTGCTGTAATTTTCTTCCATCCACCTGTCCCCTGACCTACCAAATCCTCTGATACCTGACTCTTGTTCCCCTTTAATCCCTAGACTTTCACTGCTTATTTAACTCATTCAAAACATGGCTGAGATCTTTCCCAAACTTCTACTCCCACCAGACCAAGTCAGCACCTTATTGACCTATGTATGGGACCCTCTTGTAAAAATTGACTAGAGATCTATGGGGCAGACTGTGATTGTTGTGTTCATGTGGTCCTCCTCAGCCAATGGATTTTACCATAATGAGTGAATTTTCGTCTAGGAGGCCATATTTGACCTAGGGCTTTGATGGTCAAATTGAGTAGACATCTTCTCACTTTCTGACCTCATCCTGCAGTGTATGTCCAGATTAGTTCCCTCATCTGTCTGGAATCCCACATAATTTTCAATAGTTTTATCTATCTTCTGTTGTAGAACACTTGCTCATCGCATACCTCATCATTTATTCTTATATGCTGTCTTGTTTAAGGGTCTTTCATGGTGGTCATTAAAGCAACATAGCTCTGCATTGTTTCCCTTGTACCCTTGGGTTCATACATGAGACGTTAAAGGTCCTATCTATGCAATTCTTCAAATCTGGTCAATGCAAGGCTAGAGTAGTCTTTCATCTGTACTGTTGCCTAAAGGAGCATCTCCCCTTTCCTCAAGTCACGAGTGTCTAATGGACATGACATGCCTGTATCTGCATAGTAAGTTAGTAGCACCAGACTGGGGTATTTAGACTTCTCGAGGCAATCGTCTTGTTAATAGAAACTTGACAGTATGACTTTAATTGTGCTCAGAGACGGGGACAGAAATACAGCTGAAGCATTTTCTCTTGTTCGTCAGTTGAGTTTGACTCTCTGTAACCTTAAGGACATTAGTATTCCAAGGCTGACTACCAACGTCTGCCCTACCAAGCTCCTGCACATTTCTAATCATGCCCACAGAGATTCCATGCTGCCACCTTGACTCCTCGCAACCATCTTCCCTGCCTTGGTATCTTCTCTAGAGCTTTCAGTGTTTACAAGCCTTGTCTGCATTGTCCCGTGAGCAGTGTAGGAGATCAAAAGATTTGTTCTTCACAGTTTCCTCCAGCATTGCCTTTCTGGAGCCTCAATGTTATTTCTTTTCTCAGCTCTTTCAACAATGCTATTGGCATTGGAGAGCTCCTAAGCTTGTTAGAACTGCCCTTAGTCGATAACATTTTCTTTTATAGGTCTGAAAGTGGCAGAATCAGAAGGCTAAGCCATCAAAAACATGAAACCTTTCTAGAAGTTTATACAAAGGTGAACTTTAAATCTAATCCTCTCACACCTGGCCCTATAATCCTTTTGCCTCTCTTTGGACTCTGGCCTCTGCAAAGGTCATCTTTGTGCTGTAATTTTCTGCCATCCACCTGACCTACCAAATCCTCTGATACCTGACTCTTGTTCCCCTTTAATCCCGACACATTCTCTCACTGCTTATTTAATGAATTCACAACATGGCTGACATCTTTCCCAAACATCTCCTCCCACCAGCCTTCTACTCCCTCCAGACCAAGTCAGCACCTTGTTGACCTATGTATGGGGCCCTAGTATAAAAATTGACTAGAGATCTATGGGGCAGACTGTGATTGTCAGCATTGTCCAATGAGAAGTGTAGAAGATCAAAATATTTGTTCTTCACAGTTTTCTCCAGCATTGCCTTTCTGGAACCTCAATTTTTTTTCTTTTCTCAGCTCTTTCAACAATGCTATTGTCATCGGAGAACTCGGCTACATAAAAAACATTAAACATTGCTAGAAGTTTATTTAAAGGTGAACTTCCCAGTTGAATACCAAAAGTTGTTATACAATGTAGGGGCTGCCTATCCTTATAAAAAAGTTGACCCAGAGACCGGTCCCTCTGCCCTTTCCTAGGAAAACTGGAGAGACCTCAAGTGGGATTTCCCTCCTTTGGACAAAAAAATTTCATCTTGATGGTCTTGGCTTGTATCAGCCTCAACTACTATGTTCTAATCAATGGGATATTTGTATGGTGTAAAGGGGGAAACCATTTTTATTTTGGCTCTGATGAGCACCCCTTACTTCCTCCATAAGAGCCCATTCACACTTTTGACAAAAGCCTTCTGTTTGGATAGGAGTTGGCAAGGCAACAACTCCATAAGACTCCATAAGAGCCCATTCACACTTTTGCCGAAAGCCTGCTGTTTGTATGGAAGTTGGCAAGGCAACGGCTGATCATACTCCAGAGGCTTTTTTGTACTATTTTAAGTTTTCGCAGAAAGTATATCATGTTATCACGTCTCTCTCATAACAGGTTGCTGGAGCTTAATCATCCCCGGGGTTTGCCTCTGGGAGCAACACACAGGCTGGAATGTTTGTTTAGCTGGAACACTATGATGCTATCTGGATAGAAAGAACACAGTGATATAGATATGCGAGTTTGTTGGAGAATAAAGTGCAGAATTCAGGTGCAAATTGCCTTGTTTTTTTTTAACCACAATGCAGCATTTTTTTCTCCAGGATTTGCATGCCTTGTAGGTGCTGCAAACTGCCAATGATGATACACTACCTGTTGACATTGGCCTCCTACTCATTGGACCCAAATCAGTTGCCCTGTTCAAAACATTACTTCCAGGGCTCAGTTGACTCCTGGGCCCTGTACTTTGCACTTGTGTTGAGTGTTGGACATGACCGAAAGGACCCCGGCCTCTACTGATCTCATTGTGCCCCTTTCTGTGCCAACCATTGAGCAAGTACTTGGCAAAGCGGAGTTCACTAGGGCTGGGGCCCACCAGGTACCCTTCTTTTCCAGTCCTATCTTGTTGGCGTGTGCCCCAAGATAAGGAACGTGCATAGGTGCAAGTACCTTTGTGAATAATGTCTAGGACCAGAAGATGCTAACCAAACAACAATCCCACATTATCAATATGGAACTAGCCAAAAGGGTGGATTTCTATTGGAGTTTGGCTTTTTTTTTTTTTGCTGGAATGCCTTGTGGACTCTTCGAGACCAACTAAGTTAGGGTTCAAGAGAATGGGCCCCCTAAAAAGTACCAAGAGTGTTTGTTTTGGAAGGATATTGTAAGATAAATCATGACAGTCACTCTGGTGACCTACATTCTTTATGTGAGTGCTCAGATTAATAATGTTTGATAGCCAAGGTCATGTGATGTACATCGCCGGAGGAGATACCCATAAGTAGTTTCTATTGAAGGGTTGGGGTATCTAAGCTTCCCCAAAATAAAAAATGAGCAAGGATGGTGTTATTTTACATCAAATTTGCCCTTTCATCCTGCCATGTGTTATGGGATATTATACAGAAAGTTCATGCATTCAACCTCATCTACCCTTGGGTTCTGGTAGGATTGGACTGAGCCAGTGGGAAACCATAGTCTGTACAGAGAGATCCCATAAAACTATGTCACATAGGTATTCCCTGTACTAA
>CM044448.1:6238616-6273622 GCA_024363595.1 Xenopus borealis
AATTCAGCAGGAACAGTCCCTAAGTTTGCTCATAGTCTGTACTGAGAGATCCCATAAAACAATGGCAGCATGTGTATTCCCTGTACTAAGCACAATTACATGAGAAAATATTTAGGTCAAATTTGCTCTGTGTAATGATGACCCATATACCAGAATTGCCATGTCTTTAACAAGCTCAGACCTTGCTCTTGGTCCCACAGGCCACCCAAATCCTTCTCCATTGGCAAGAAACAATGTCCCTTTTTGTTTATATACACTGGGTCCTGTTTATCCGTTCTAAAGTTGGCCTGGTTGGGGGCACTAAACCATCTACAGGGCACATATATAATATCCATTAACTATATATAGAGAAGCAAGGGCCATTGGAGGCCACTGGAGCCGATAGATAAGAGCTAAGCATTTGCTAAGGCATCACCCGCTCACAGGAATAAACACCAATACAGACATAAATTAGGCTAAAAGGTTCTGCTGAACATTTCTAGACATTGAAGAGTACTCTGTACTTACTAATGATGCAAATGCGGTTCCCTTGACTGCAGCGAATCCCCCAGAATCACCCGGCAGAAACGCTTTAAATAAATCAACCATTATCTGCTCCCCAGCCAATCACATTGCAGCTTTATTCTACTTTTATTCCTGAAGAGGAAGAGATGGGCCATGTAAATGTCACAATGTGCTCTTTCCTATAAGGGCAAGTTTTATTTTGCCATTATTGTTTCTTTAACATCATGAAGACACAATAAATCAGAATAGCACAGTTATATGTACTCTCTAAAAGGCACATCAATTTACTCTGAAATTGTGTTACTCAAAACCTTATTAACGTTCCAGTGAAATCTAACCATTATGAAGCTGAGCTATATTTTCTGCTAATATTATTGCCTGCCTTACTAATGGGCAGAAAGGTACCGGCATATAGGAATATAGGAATATAGATGAGCCAGTTAAAAGAAATAAGTGATGAATGTGAGGCAGATGTGGATTAGGATGTCATAGACCTATATATATAAATAGCCAAACTTGGGATCATAAAGCCATGAGCAAATGTGAGTAATTCCCTGAGATTCTGGCCATCTTGTGGTCTTTCTGATCATTAATCCATGTTTGACTTGGCATGTTTGCTGGTTGAGTCAGTCATTGATAATGCCAACATCTTCATTGATCCCTCAAGTCCTCGAGAGTTTCCCCCAAACTTATCACTTTCCAACCCATCCTGACCTTCTGTCTACAACAGGGGAAGGTCTTAAAGGACAAGGAAAGTTCTACTACCAGCCCGCAGCAACCACAGCCCTTTAGCAGTAAAGATCTGTGTCTCCCCAGTAGATGCCCCAGTAGCTCCCCATCTTCTTTTCTACTGATTCACTGATTCACATGCTCTGTGCTGCTGTCACTTACTGAGCTTAGGGACCCACAATATACACCTGATAGTGTCATAGAAATATAGTCACAATATAAGGCTGATTAGTCATTAATACACATCATTAGAAACATCACAATTTAATCATCAGCAAACCTGTAGCATCAGCTTATATTACAGCCAGGGAAGCTCATTTTCTGCTGCTGCTGGATAATTAGTGACGACCCCTAAGCTTAGCTTCTCAACAGCTGCTCAGAGCCCACTGAGCATGTGAGTGTCACAGACACTTTCCAAGATGGTGACCCCCTGTGACAAGTTTCAAGTCCTGGATCATTGCTGCTATTGACAAGCTGAAACTTTAGCCTCCTGCAATAAGTTCACTGTATAAAATATGGCATTTTTAGCCACGTTCATTTTTAGGGTTTAGTTCTCCTTTAATCCTAAATACTGTATATGATCTGGCAGCCCAATGTAGGGTTGTTCAGTTCTGAAAGTCATAAGCTGTAAGGAATGACCTGAACTATTGGTCACATTATGGACCATGACTATAGATGTGATTGGATCCAGACAGTAGCCCTCCTAATCATTAAACCATTCAATGCTTGGTATATACCAGCTCTGACTACATTAACGTTAAAGTGATTGACAACTCAAGTCTTTAAGAGTTTCACACTAATGAATCCCCTCTCCAACCCAAACTTGAAGGTCTGTCTGCAGTAGAGAATGGTCCTTGTTGCAATTATAAGACCTGGCAGCCCAAAACAGGACTGCAATATATTTTCCCTGGTCTATGCATGATTTAAGATCGAGGTAGTTCCCTTCCTGATCATTAAACCATTCAGGAATATATATGTTTGCTGGTTGAGCCAACCCTTGACAATGCTGACAACATGTTAGGCATTTAAGTCTTCAAGAACTTCACGTTAATTTGTTTGTTTGCTGAGCCAACCCTTGACATTGCTAAATACATACAGTAAGTGTGAAAGTCCTAAAGACTTCAGTGGTAAGTCAAGTGATTGACCTTCGAAATCCAAATTTTTTTGGGCTATTCAATAGTTGAAGTAGCCCAAAATTACTTCAAAATTCTAATTTTAAAAATTAAAAAATTGACTTTGACCCTTAGTAAATGTACCCCTAAGAGTTCCACACTAATGAATCACTTTTCCAACCCAAGCTTGCAGGTCTTTCTGCAATAGAGAGAGGGCCTTAACACAAGTAGAAGCCATGGTCATCCAAACCAGGACTGTGGTCTGTACATCATTTAGAATCCAGACAACTGTCCTCCTAACACTTTAACCATTCTGGGCTCACTATGTTTACTGATTGAGCCAAACCTTGACAATTCGGACTACTTGACTGACCACTTAATCTTCAATAGTTTCACCTGGCAGCCCAAAGTAGGGCTATCTTCTTCTGAAAGTCATAAGCAGTTGTGAGTAATTGCCTGAACCATTGGCTTGTGGATCAGGAAAGCGGGTCTGTGTTTCCTGATATGGAATCCTGACCAAAGCAATATCATTAAAACCTTATTTCATTTGTTGCCCTTGCTTGTAGAACTACTGTAGCTCTAGACATAGTGGACAACTTGATTGACCACTCAAGTCTTCAAAAGCTTTACACTAATATATCGCCTTTCCAACCAAACCTGGACACTTTGGCAAAGGCCTTAACCCATTGGAAATTGAAGGCCTACCAAGATGGGAAGAATGCAGCCCCAACATGCATTCTGCCAAACAGGTCTTTGTATCAATAAACAGCTGCTTGTATGAAGGAAGACCACACACAAACAACAAAAGGACCTGAAAAGGTCAACTTCTTGCTCATTACAGCTTTTAAATGTCCAAGATACAGACATACAATTACATGAACCTTATTAATTATAAAAAAATAAATGAGTCTGCTGGGTGATGGTGAGATTGACAGATATGTATAATAATTAGGTTGAACTGATGGAAGTCCGAAGGATGTATGTGAAAGGGGATCGAAACATTTCATAAAACGTTTGCATAATTGAGGAGTGAGGAGCAGAGCTATGTCAGCCATGGAGAGATTTAGCACAACGATATTAGGGAGCTATATAAAATTGAGAGCAGTGCATAGACAGGTTGGATGTACATGCAGTACCATTCTTTCCCAGAAGGTGTCTCTCTTTGCACTGTAGAAGATTATTTATGAGAATACAAGATTTTATACTTTTTGGCAAATGTGTCAAAATCAGAACATGGACTAATCTCTCTTTGTTACTGTTACAAGTAAATTACTTGGGATAAGGGCAAAAAGAAAGACGTAGAATCATATTTTGGGATGTTGCCAAGCTAATCCTTATAGATTGCTTTCTGCCCTCGCATATAACCTAGGAACAGCACTTGGTCTTTCTTTGCATACCTAAATGAGTTACCTGTTACCTTATTGTAACAGCCAATTAACTTCTTTCAGCACCCATCAGAGATATTTAACGTTCCTATCATCAAAACTAAATATAATGTTGCTCTAAGCCTTCCTTGAGTTCTCACATTTGGTGAGGACTCCCTTTGGCTTACAACAAGGGTACAGGTATATGAAAACCTTTGGTGTGGGATTGCAAATCTGCTGTCTACTGGTCTGTATATGAGTTGAGATACAAAAATAGTTACCCTCCAGATCATAAAACCATTGCTGACTTGGTGTGTTTGCTGGTTGAGCCAACCGTTGATGATCCCAACTGCTTTAGTGTGAATCTTAAACATTTGGGCGGTCTATCAACTCTTTCAACAGTTTCACATCAGCTTTCAATCCCAACCTTGCAGGCCTGTCTGCTATAGGGGAAGGTCCTTACTCCTAGTAGAAGACCTGGCAGCCGAAAGCTGGACTGTGGATCTACAGGTCTGTACTTGATTTGGGATCCAGGCAGTTGACATCCTGACCATTAAACCATTCTAGACTTGCTGTGTGTACTCGTTGAACCAACCCTTGACAATGCTGACTACTTGACTGACCATTGAAGTCTTCAAGAACACTGTGTCCCCATTCCAAGCCAACCTTGCCTGGTGTGTCTGCGATAGGGGAAGATCCTAAGCATAAAATCTGACATTCCTTACTAGTGTACTGAGCCAGACTGAAATACTTGGACCCCCAAAGGTGACATATTCTTGTTCACATATTGATTTTGCTCAGATTTGCCCCCCACCACACATTGTAGAGTTTGCTTATGCAATAGAGTGAATGGAAAGAATAAGACCATAGGTACTATACTCTTATGCATATAGAACGGTTAAAGAAATGTAATACACAGGCAAACGTGCCTGTCTCTATCTTCCTGCGTCTGCCTATTTCATCCACAGCTTCTTTTCCAGTGCATTTGGACTGAGCCCATCAGCTTTGGGAAGACACGATGTGACAGAGAAGATATTTATCACCCATAGCTTTGTGTATAAAATAAAGATGGATGATCGCCCAGGGTTTATCTTAAAAAGTCACTTGAAAGGCCTCTGAAACCTTTATATCCAACAGTGACACAGGGTAATTTATTGACGTTCAGCGCACAAAGCACTCTGCAAAATTACAGCAATACCTGGGAGATAAAGTGTAGGAAGGGACAACAGGACTGGAGCTCGGGCAGTTGGGAAATGATCAAAGATATTTGTTCCATGACCTGTATAAAAGAACTTGGCCTTCAGCCTTGTGCCTTTATATGGCCATGGAATTCCTTGGAGACTTATAATATCCTTATATTTTAAAACAAGGATACCTTGTTCATTATATTATTATTATTATTATTGCTGGTCCAGTCCTATTCTCCTTCTTCTCTGAAACCTTCAGGTTATTCATCCCCAATTCTGAAAGCACAGTATTGTTCAAAGGTGCTTGTAAAAAAAAAAATGAACTTAGAAGCAAATAAGACAAGTCAGGAGTTGGTCGCATATACCCAAGGCTTTTTGTAGCCTTTGCTCGGGGGGTGAGAGGGTTAACAGGGAGTATTGGCAGATAAACACAGATTGGCTCTGTAGTGTGTGGGAGGACAAGGTGTGTAATAGCACCAGAAAGGTTGAGAGACGAGTGATTGCATGAGTAGTATCCTGCGGATGATTCCGAGAGGAGAGATATCAAAGGCTTTCATTAGAGAGTTGTATAGTAGCTGGGAGCAATCAGAATTAATCAGGCCCCGGGAAAGCAATGCCAGACAATCTATAGGGGCCACGGGACAGAGACATAGCTGCTAAACGGCTCCTTCAAAGGAAACAGCTCCAGGGCACTGGTGGAATAAACTTTATGGAACTACATACAGTGGCTCCTATTCTGTGCAATTAGTCTGATCTGCTCAGGGAGGAGGATGGGGGGGGACTGATTGTGGTGGAAAGTTAATCAGAAAAGCACTGTATGAAGTAGCTTACTCTCTACCTCCTCCTTTATTTCTTTTCTTATGCTTTCTCTCTCTTGTCATCTTCTCTCTTTCCTTTTCTCTTACTGTTTGATTGTCTTCCCTATTGATCTCTTGCCTCCCCTTTTCCCAATGACCTCCACCTAATTCTGACTCTTACTCCCCTTCTCCTTTCCATTCTCTTCTGTCCCTTCTCTCCCCTTCTTTGTTTTGCCCTTTCTCCTCCATTCTTGATCACTTCCCCTTTACCTTCAGATCTTTTCCCCTCTCTATTCAGTTCTTGGCCGCTTTTCTTACAATGTACCCTCCTCAGGGATGGACTGGGCTGGTGGGACACTCGGAAAAATCTTGGTGGCCCCTGTCGACCTAGGTCTGGTCCCCCGATCATCCTCCCAAGGATGGTGATATGAGGTATTGGATTTGACGCAAAGTTGACATGATGTGGTGTGTGGGTGGGGGAGTGGAAGTATGGAGGCAGGCCCTGTTAGTTGCAAGGAGGGCCCTTGGTGTGGAAGCCCTAGTGGTCCCCCAAGTCCAAGGCTGACCCTCCTCAATTGTTTCTCACAGTTTTATTTCTTTTTTATGCTCTAGGACCATAGGTACTTGGTAGCATCATTTTCACTACTACACATGACTTTTGATCTCAGCTGAGCCCTGGCAAATGTATTTGAGAAAAGGTCTTCAGGCTGCAAACATCCCTGGTGTCTTACTTTATTTAACTGGTGACCATATCTTATTCACTTGGTCCCTTTTCCCCACTAAATGAAGACTTACATAATCTTAGGACTAAATCTTCTTACTGAGGTCTCCTACCCCGGGATCTCCAGCACTACAACTGTCATCTTTCTCCAGTATCTTACCCAGGGTTTAAATGTGATCCTCCAATGGAAGCTCAGCCTAACTGTAGAGTAATCTCACCATGTTAGAGTCTGTAATATAAAGATGACTGAACACACTTCGCTATCAGAATAGAAATTGTGTTAGTGTGAAACAATATGCATGTTTGTTCCCTTGGACCATTTGGGTGCTTATTAACAGATGATTGAAAAGTAAAGTGGTGGCTGCATGCGAATAAAAACACGTTTATTTCTTCTGTAGTCGCTCCTCCCTCTTAATGATCCGGAGACAAGAGGCTCTGTGTCAAGTTCCTTACGAGTGCCTAGCAAGCCGCCTCTCATTTAACCCCCTCCTCAAGTAGGGGGCCAGGGTCCGTGTACAAAAATCCAATGGTGGTGGGAATAAATGCACATATATATTTATAGTCCTTTGAGACTATATGTACATTATTCAGCCTTAAATATAGGGGAACTATACATTTACCCCCACCTCATATCATTTGTTGTAAAGTGATGGATTCTGAGACATGACATTCCATACTGGGTGGTGCAACCAGCCCCAATCCCCTCCCATGACAGCAGAGCAGTTTGTTTTACTGGGAAAGATGCCCATTGACACCTGAGCCAATGGCAGCTCATTTGCATATCTGTTTTGTTGGTGCATTCTGCTACAAAGAGGGAAATATGCTAATATGTTTACAGGATAACAAAGCCAATGAACACTCTGGGATAGTGTTGAGGACACGTACACTACTGTCTACTTAAATTGGCTGTTTTTTTTTGTTTTTTTTTTTAATTTAGTCTCCACAAGCTAGAAGTATCATATGGAAACCAAAAAAGTTATCAATGCCAGTAAACTCTGACCAGTATGTTGCGCTAGTGGGTGCCCGCCATTCTTGATACTGACTTAGAATAGGGACGGCACATGGCTATCAAATGGACACTCAACAATCTGTGCACATGTTTGCCCCAATAAAAATATATATGTAAAAAAAAAATAACCAGAAAAGGGAAAAATTACAAAATGCAAGTACTGTATATTTGTGGAATGTAAAACTTACAACCATTCAGCCTGGGCTAAAGTGAAGTTAACCTGCACCGATGAAAATTAGTTTCTGCCACAGTATTTTCCATGCTTTTCAATAGTCCAGCACCGCCCTAATGATGATATATGCGTCGACGATTGGTTTAATTAGACTTGTAACCGGTACATATATCAAGATTAAATATGGCTCCACTTAGAGCCACCATACGAATAAAAGGAAACTATAGAGCACAGCCCAGGGCTATTCATTAGTCTCTGTATTTGCTAAACATTTAATGAGCCGTTATCCGAATGTGGAATGAACACAGTGGGGTTACAGCTCTATACTTGCCTGTTGGAACAGTTCTTTGCATATCAATAGGTTTAAGGTTCAATATTCCTAAACCTGGCTGCAAAGAACAGTTACTTAATGTGTTGATTTGGCCTTGTTATTTGCCCTTATCCTATATTTATATATGATATGCTGTCCGACTCTGAAGCTTGTTCATGTGCTCTTTGGTGCCTCTTCTCTGAGTTGCCCTTGTTGGCACCACTGAGCCGTGACTATTCCTCGCTTGCGGCTTTTAATTCTGATTTAATTGCTGATTGATAACTTGCTTGCTGGCAGTGGCTTAACTAGATATTACTGGGCCCCATAGCAAATAATTTTTCAGGCCCCCAAAATATCTAGAGATTGATCTGTTTCACCAATATTTATTGAAATTGTACATAAATTAGGGCCTAATGGGGCACCTATACCTTCTGGTATAAAGCATGTTTGACCATTTCAATACATAGGCAAACTTCTCCACCTAGGACCTGTGTATGGGACCAATTTGTTGGCCTCCTTGCCTCATATCTGACCAGAGCTTGTTCAGAGACCTTTCAGGAAAGGCAGACAATACCAGTACTATATCCATAAACACTTATGTGATCTCAAGCTGGGCCACATTCATATCCATCCTGGGCCACAGTTTGGACACCCCTGCCCTATACTGTATCTTTAATACAATATACCCTAAACAGATGTGTCCAATTCCCTTTATCTCCAGACAAGGGTTATTGGAGACCATGCAGCCTGCCCCAGAACAGAGCAGCAATCAGACTTGGTGCACCCTCCTATTCGGTATAATTGCTCTGCAGATATCACCCTTTGTGTCTGGCTTTCTGGACGTGAGCCCAGTGTAAACTGACAGCGCCTGGATCATCTCCATATCTGATATACACCACGCATAAACCGGGCCTAAGGACAGCAGCCGTGATTTAAAGAGCCTATCACAAAGATGAACCAGATAAGGCCAACGATAATAGATGTGGGTGTCTCAAACAACAGGCGGGGTGTTTGTCTAGCCGAGAAGTAAAAAATAAGATCCTCTGCAAGGAGACAATAAATTATTGATTCACATTAGTAGAAATACCTCGAGCAGAGACCAATGTTCCCTAAGGGAGGCCAGCTGATGTGCTAGATACCTGTATTATATGTTAAATCTTAAGCCAAGCTCCTCAAAGAGTACAGAAGCTAAATGGGAACTCTGTCTATAGAGGGAAAATTTGTACTATGTAACGTTAAAATACCTAAATAAAAAAGACAATCCTCCACTGACCATTCTCCTACTAGCATTACTACATTTATCACCTCTAACATAGGGAGATTATTATGCAGTTTTGGCCTGCCAATATTATACTGCAACTTCATATTTTCAAACTTCAGAGGGGCAGCGATAGTGAAGCTTTAGGTCAGTGATTTTCAACCTTGGTCCTCCAGCTGTTAAGAAACTACAAGTCCCACAATGCATTTGCCTGACTGTGGCTGTCAGACTCCTTCATTGCATTGTGGGACTTGTAGTTCCTTAACAGCTGGAGGGCCAAGGTTGAAAATCACTGCTTTAGGTATTCAGAGCTAGAAAAACATTGTACCGAATACCCATGACTCTAGACAGAAGAGTTGGAAGCTTAATTACATTTGCAAAAGGACAGTCCAATAGAAGGAAATGTTTGATGCCACCAGGGTCAATCACGGGAAGAGGAACAGGAAGGGAGGTTTCTCATTGGAGGAGACTCTTGTCTTAAGTAAGCTGATGGTTTTCTCAGCTTCATTATGCAATAAATTGGGGTTTTAGAGGTGAACCCCATGTTGACCATGTTGTTGATGGTCATACTTGACTTGTCCTGTCTGGTGATACTCATGATCACTTCTAGGAAAGTTCCATCAGGATAGGAGATGAAGGGAAAGCAGTGATTGGTAGATGGTTGTACGCCGTCCCTTTACACCTCCTATGCAGAGATGCAATGTTGTTACTAAGACTAGCACTTGGATATTAACATACGCTGATATCTTGGCAGGGTAATAAATAAAATTGAATATAAATCTTCTACTGAATAGATTTCATAATGCTGAGTGCCTGACAGCAAAGGCTAAGAGGGCGCTAATTACATGACCCATGGGTGGCATAAAATGTGTGCAACACGTCCCAGCATTGTGTTACAATAGGCTTTATAAAATCTCTCTTTTAGTATATCTGAAATGTATTTGGTGCAACCTTACACACTAAAATTTGAATTTAATCCTTTCCTAAGTATGAAGATGTAATCTCTTCTGGAATGTCCTTTTTCCAGCAGGATAACCTTTAAATAAATCAAATCTGCATATGCAAAACCTTATGTCAAGGGCAATTCAGACTTTATGCAGAGGTTCCTGTGAGGATCCATACTCTTCACTCTTTTGCAACTCGATTTTGTTTTGTTGGCTGGGAGAAGTGATAAGAGAATTTTTTTCAGCAGTGGATTCATAGTTTAGTGCCCAATCTGAAATTTCTGGCTCAAGTTTTAAAGGCATGGATTGACTCCAACAGAGTCTCCTGCAGGCTAACAGTCAATCTGATATTAGGCCTTATTGGGCACCCCCAAGGAATTTTGTTTTTGCTTGTGTTGCTACCCAAAAGTTTTTACATTTTAGTTAGGCTCATGGGTAAACAATTGGTTGGGACCCCTGTTCTAGTACCTAGACTATGGTTGTCATCTAATCCAGAATGCCAGGTACCAACTACATTTTGGTTTGTCCCTGTGTTTTCAGACCACCATTGACAAGTGGGTTCTTGGCAATGACCAAAACTGGAACATTAAGGAACAAAAACCTTCATGGAATGATTAACTGTGGATATGCACAATGAAGGCAGGCACTTATTTGAGTCAAAAGTTGTTGACTTGCTCCTTACAGGCTTATGATGGGTGTATAAGGCCTGTTGATGGGCCAGCCCAACCATTATCTGCCTGAAAATAGGCCTGCTATAGCTCAGGCAAGTTTAAAATCCCATCAGAATGAGGACTGCATCAGCTCAATGCTTTGGATCTTACCTGCATTCCCATGTTTGTGATCATATCAAGTAGAGATCTGCTTTTTTGGCAACATAGCTAAATGAGAAGTTTTAAGTGTATGGACAGCTTTAGATTCAGTTTGGGCAAAGAAAGTAATATTTTTCAAAGACTGGAAGAGATTTAGCTTCCAGACAGGGGCGAAAATATAGATAGAAGAAGCAGACTGTGCAACTGTTGGAGGTCCCTTGAGATACAGGGGGCCTGGGACATTGATTGAGAAAATAGGTTATCCTCAAAGTTTAGGATTGCCCTAAAGTGGTTTTTAAGTAGACCTTTCTAAGAAGAAAGTGAGTGGGAGAATGATGGAAAGAAGGAATGAGAGAAGAAGAGTAGGAAGATGACGTAGAAGAATATGGGAGAAACATTCTCGGCCACTCAAAATTAAGTTAGAACTGTACTTATAGGGTTTTGTATACTGGGGGCATCAAACAAAACTCTGGCACTGCACTTAGACTGCTAAGTGTTCTGGCTGTGTATGTTCTAGAATATTTCTATGCCAGATATATCTGGTTTCCAACTCCAGCTCCCACTGTGTTTTTTAACTTGACTTGTTTTTAATTAACATGGAACTGTTACCAAGGAGAAGCAGCAGAGTGACTCCCTGTCAGATGGCGGTGTCACATCATGTTTATAGCAAAGTCGGAGTCTCTGGAAAGTTCTGACTTTGCAAGTGTCTTCTGGCTCATGCTGTGTGGCTGTAGGAGGTCCAGCCAAACAAAATCTAAGGATTGATTGCAAGCTCCTTGCAGAAATGAAATGCTACTGTAGCTTGAATCTCTGCACTAGGTGACGTACCAGTAAGTGGCCAGAAAGACCCAAGAACATTCCAAAATGATGATTGGTTTCTCCTGCTGAGAATCATTGAGAATTATTAGGATGCATTGAATCCAGATGCTTTTGGGAGTTGACCAAAGACGAGATTCAAGTGATTTCCCTAAATACCAGATTCAAATTTAACTCACAACCCTGTTAGGGCTCAGGGCACTTTATATGTTGACTGGGTTGACCATAAAAACATACCAAGCATTGATCTCCCCCAGTGTCTGATTACTAGTCAATGGGCAATGCTTTACTTTTGACCCAAATGGTTTTAAGTAGATACCACATAGCAACACTGAAGTCGCAAGGGGTCATTTATAAACACTGGGTGAATTTGCCCCTGGGCATTAATCTAGTTGCTGGCTGAGAAGAAAATCTAATGACTAACTGGATGCTCTTTGTTACTGCCCATTTGCAAATTTGCCAGTATTTATAAATGAGCCCCACTGTTTCTCAGTGATGCCTGTCTAGAAGTGCCAGCTCTTGCGAAGGGAGCTATAGTCAGTGATGGGCTCTTTGATAATTGTGTGATCGCAACACCACATGTGCTGTAAGAATAAATGATCAAAGGACCCAGACACAAGGAGACAATTGATACCATCAGATGCCAAACCCAGGGACATATCAAGTTAATTTTGATGATGCCACTAGTTTGTGGTTTCTGGCACCCACACAGTGGTGTTAAGAAGAGTAATATAACTTGGGAATCAAAGGAAACCGGGATCCAGTTTTAATCACTATGGCAGCAGCAGATGGGAGGTTGTATCAGAAGGTATGCACTTGGACATGTCTTCCACTAGAGGACGCAGTCTCCATGTATGGAATCCCACATGCACATACAGAACATGTATTTGTATGCATCGCTTGGCTCTCCGTGTAACACACCAGTAGCACAGTTGACCACAGGGAAATCTCAATGCCAGAACTTGTTCAAGCCCAGATGAGATGGGGAGGGGGCTCATTTCTGCAGTTGGGCTTGTGCTTTTGTGTCAGTCGTTCTGCTCCCCCGGCTTGAGATCTAACTGTAAAATCGTATCATTTTCCTGCAAGTCTCAGTGGAAAGAAATAGGTTGCTCTTAATATAACCAGAGATGTTGGTGGGACAGTCGGGGGTTACGGAGAGGGATTGCTTTCTTCCATATCCAAACCCATGGAAGTCATTGCCTACCAATAGAATCTAGCTATGGTTCTGACTATAAGGAGCTAAAGAGGTTAGTGCAGGCTCTAAAATCAATACAGCCAGCAAAGTTAAGGTGATTGATACCCTATTATCAAGGCTGAGGCAACAGGACACTTATCAATGAAAGAAGGTTGTTTAATATGTACCACTTAGACTATAAGCTCTGTGGCACAGAGACCCCCCTTCCTACTGTAATGTTTGCTTATAATGTATAAAAATAATTGTGACTTATAAGAAAAGGATTTTTGTTCTTCTTTTAGATTTCTATAGATATATTTTATAGGTATCTGTGAAGCATCTTTGCATTTTTGCATCAGAAAAATCTGTATGTAGTTGAGCTTGTTAACTAGTTTGCCTACTACACAAAGGGTTAAGCAGCCCAGACTGTCGGAGTGCTCCTATTGTCTGAGCTTGATGGTACTGGAGCCTGTGCGGATGTGCAAGGAGGAATACGGTAATGCAGGATTGCACTGGTGCACAAGTAGAGATGCCTGTGTGCAGCAGAGACACGGAGAGGCACACAGGGTGCTCCTGCTCCCACTGATAACTTCCATCTGGCCCAACACAGAGGAGCCTTCTCCAGAGGCAGGAGCTACATTTTTGTGTTTGTGTAAAAAAAAAACCACCAAGTCATCTGTGCAGCATTTGCCATAAAGTGTCCCCCCAGGGAACTGTCTGTTAGGACTACAGACTTCTGACTTGGAAGGCTGGAAGGTTTCAGATCTCAAGACCTGATGATTCAGGAGCCTTGTTGAACTCAACTGACGCCTTTGCACTCTGCTGCCCAGGCTTTGGAAGTTCCTTCTGCTCTTGGACCTACAGCTAATCCTTACCAAGGAGAATAACGGGAGAAGTAAAACCCAGCAAGGGACAGGGGATCCTTCTAGCGGATTAATCAACCCCTATAACGGGCACGTCTGTGCCAGGCATACAAAGCTGCGTGTGTAGGTGGCACTCCCAAACCATGACTAAATGACATTTTTACTTCCCCTTCCCAGAGTGGAAAACTGGAATGGAAGGATCTTGTTATGTGAAGAGCATTCTTGAGTTGCCATGGAAGGGTCTCTAATATGGCATTAAACCTTCAAAAGCAAAGCAGAGAAGCAGCTCCAGATCATCAGATATCTTCCAATCCCCCCCACCACCACCACCACCACCAGTGTGCAATCCCTTTATCGTCTTCATAACACTTAATCAAATGCCTGCATAGATGATCAAGAAAGGCAACTGCAGCATGGGATGGTGGCACGCAGAGACGGCCAGAGCTGGAGTTATCGACAGAAGGATTTATTCCTGTTCCAAGCCATGAGCAATTGGCAGGGGGACATTTCTCTGCACAGCTGAGAAGCACCTTCACTTTTTTTTCCCCCAATTCCTTCTGGTGCACTGTTGCTTTATGGAGAAGATCTAGGTTCCTTGAGCTGAAGCATGTGGGAGACGAGTTACTTATGCCTTGTAATTATGCAGGGGTATTAAAAATCTAAAGAGTGAGCATTTATAAAACGATAGCAGGGAGTACCTCCACCACCTACCCGCGGTGAAGATGAGCCTCAGCTTTGGATCTTGGCAATTTGAGCAAGTCAAGTAAGTGGGTTGATCCTTAAGGCAGGGTTCGATGAGAACATTCAACAAAGGCTCTTTTTGAAAGGGTGACTTGTTTGTTATGTGGCTGTCGTGGCAGCCTATATTTCTATTTTAGTGTTTCATACTGTTTCATCCTGCATTCTGGGCACTGTACCGACTGAATGAATGAGGGGGTGGTGGTACCAAGCTGTGCTGCTGATGCCCACAGCGAGATGCCCCCCTGCTGGTGAGTGTCTGGGGGAGTGTCATGACTCGGGAAGAAAGGATCCGGGCTCCAGCTGGCAGCTGCCCCTCAGGAGTGACCAGAACCGATGCCCAGGTGGTGCCACAAAAATGCCACACGAGGACACAGCATCGTCATGCCTTATCTCTGCTCTCACTGCAACACATAAAGTTGCATGGTCTGAAATACATCTGCTCACCGAAACTGGCATTGCGGCATCGTACTTTTTGGTTTTTGGCCTTCTTTACTTCTCTGGGCTTCTTTCTGTCTTGGTCATCCAACAGACTCTTGTATTGGTTGTCCTTTCCCTCACACACCAGGGTACAGTTGGAATGGAGCAAAGAGCTGGCTTTTCCAGCAGTGACATTTTGCAACAACAACCCTGTTCGATTTCACCGGCTCAGCAAAAGCGACCTTTATTTTGCAGGATACTGGCTGGGCTTGCTGTTTGCCAACCGCACAGCACGACCCATGTTGGCAGAGCTACTGCCAGAGGACAGGAGGAAGTGGTTTCAAAAACTGTCAGACTTTCGACTTTTTCTGCCCCCTCGAAACTTTGACGGGATCAGTGTAGGATTCATGGACAGGTTGGGCCACCAGCTGGAAGACATGTTGCTTTCCTGCAAGTACCGCGGTGAGGCCTGTGGCCCACACAACTTCTCCACTGTAAGTCACCTCTCTGTTATCTGGTTGGTATCACATTCAGCATAACTCTAGGTTTGAAAACAAGAATTATTCATACAAGCTGAGGAAAGGTTTACATTTCTTGAGTATGTATAGAATATAGAAATATGGTAGAAATATGATGATGGATAGTGAAACTAAGCATCCTCTTTCACATGCACCATAAATCTTTTGACCCCGTTCCATCTTTGACTTTTTATAGCAATCATTAGATCTTCTTGCCCAAATCTGGTTTATGCTACATTTTACCAAATCATTGTCCATGTGGTGTTGTTGAACTCTAGGGGGTAGATTTATTAAGGTTGGAATTGGACATTCAAATTCCAATTTTATAGTTGGAGTTTTGGTCAAAACTCACAAATTAGCCTTAGGAATAATCCAAACTTGAATTAGAATTTGAGATTTATCATATCTGGACCCTGTGAACAACCTAAAACCTGGCCAGTCCACGTAAAAATCAATGGTAGAGTTCCTGTGACCCATTTGAAGATGTTCATAGCCTTCCTGACATTTGATTTTTTTTTTCGGATAAAAAAAAAAAAACAGATTTGTGTTTAGTCGAATTCGATTTGAATTTTAAGGTTGGTAATATTTATTTGAACACTTCATAAATCTACCCCAGGTCTTCTGAAATGTTAAGGAGCAAAGTTCCCACCAACAGTTAGTAGTATGTCTAAGCAACATGAGTAATATGTCTGAGGAGGTGGCTGGGCTTTGTACTTCAAAAACATCTTAAAAAGCCACAGTTTGTCCATCCCTAGTCTACTGTGTCTTGCTGTAGGTACATCTCAGGTAGGTAGGTACATGGTCGAAGCTTCCTCAAGTTCCCCTCCACTTTACATAAACCTAGGTGGGTAATATTTATGTTTTTGCCCAGTTTAGCCCAACTATGCTAGTCAATGAGGAATATTATCCTACAACGACTGTCTGAAGTGAATTTATAGAAAAGGGCATAATTATAATTCCTGGCATTGCTTCATGAAGATGAGGTCTCTATCTGGATCATGTTGCTTTAAAGCTGCTCTGGAATGAGTAGTCTAGAAAATTATATGTGTAGTGTGAGAGTAAAAAAAACCCCTCAGAACAGCACTGTGTGGCTTGTGGTTTTCTCATAGATATATGACCAAGGACTGATAGAACAATATGTGGCCTAAGCGAGAAATATAAATGATTTATGGCCTTGGGATGTTATAGAAAGACAATAGAAGAAGCAAACTGGGTGGTGGAGCATTGTGTGATCGAGAGATGTGTGATAGATTAATGGATGTCTGAACTGTGTTAGTTACAGAGACAGATAGGGATGTGTCTGTAAGATGTTTATTCCACTATTTAAAGTGTATGCATCAATGTGTATTTTTTTTTTGCTTATAAATGGTAGTGGGAGCAAATATGCAGCTAACAACACATTAAAAAAAAACCACACGCCTACAAAGCTGATGGATATTTTGACCTTAAGAGCTAGCACTCTCTTGAGATTAGGTTGTCCAACCCTTTTGAAACATGCAGCAAACACCCAATATCTGGTAACGTTCTTGTCAAACTCTCATTTTGATTTGTCGTTTCCTATTGGTTTAGTCAAGTCACTGGCAGTGCATTTGCTAAGCATCTCTGAGAGAAACAGAATTTTATGGTGCAGTAATATATATATATATATATATATATATATGCAGCATTTTAATGATATCCTAAGTGTTACTTATACTGAGGAGGTCAAATAGGTTCAACCAAGGCACTAATGAACCTTGTAGTCTGCTGCCAGCCCACATCAGTTATATAGGTAGTATGATCTTGGTACAACCTTATTGCACCATCTGCTTTGCATACAGCATTGCATTTTTAGTAGACCCTGCAAGCAACACCTGCTCATCAGGCTTGATGTCTATCTCTGCTTTTCATGAACTTGAGCAGCTCATCATTGCGTTTTCTGGTGCCTCTGCCACAGCAGTTAGATGGCCAACATTGTTCTGATCTTCTTAACAGTGCATAAAAGTGGTATAGATTAGCATAGGACAGTGGATTTCAAATTTATTTTGGTTCAAGCCTTGCTTAGAGGTCCAGCATTTTTATTTGTACTCCCCTATACTGTATGGCAATATACAAAAGAGCATACAGATTTTTTATTTTTCATTTTGAAATCTGACATGGGGCTAGACATATTGTCAATTTACCAGCTGCCCCAAGTCGTGTACATTCACCCTCCATTCTAACCGTATTAATCTTTCTTGTAAAGTGACTATGAAGATTTAAAAATTATTTATCTTCAAGTCTTGCCCTAAGTGATCTTCAGGTTGGGCCCACCAGCCTCTGCTTCTAGTTTAAGAAGCACTGGCAAAAGGGCTAATCAACCCTTGCTTGACTTAATATACTGTATTCTAAAGGATTTAGTAACGCAACTAAATCAGAACCCTGTAAGATATATCCCTCGTTCTCCAGGGTCAGCAGTCTACCTGATGCAAGATCGGTCTGAAGTTAGGACTTTACTCTGTACACTGAGCACCCTTTTATACATTCATGGGATTGGTGCATTGGGACAGTCGTCAAAACTGCCAGAACAGAATAGTAATTTTCCTATGTTGGATAAAACATGATTATGCCCTTGA
Source organism: Xenopus borealis (assembly GCA_024363595.1). Classification (NCBI taxonomy): domain Eukaryota; kingdom Metazoa; phylum Chordata; class Amphibia; order Anura; family Pipidae; genus Xenopus; species Xenopus borealis. The sequence goes on from CM044448.1 coordinate 6,256,656, forward strand.
ACCTTAAGTTAGGGCCTCCTATTTTGCTTTGTTTTAGGGCACATTGGAAAGACTTTGTAAATGGTTTATTTTCTGTAGCATTTCCGTAGGAACAATCCTCTTCATTTGTCTTTATTATATAATAATACAATAATGTTCTGATATGCCTTTATACTAGGTATAAATCTATGGAGAAATGTTTGCTCTTAGCCTGTATGGAGACATATATTTAAGCAATGCCATCAAAGGTTTTCCCATGTGCTAAGCACCATTCAACCTTCCATTGATCATGCAAATACCATATATATTAACTCATTCAGAGTCTTGTAGACTTCTGCCACATTCATTGAGATGGCCAACCTCTGGTGTTTCCAAAAACATTGGAAACACATAGGGTCATGATTTCCTATCTGTTACTCCTTTCTCTTTAACCCTGACTATCATGCTGAGAGTCAAATTGTATATCTTGTGCTACAAATGTGAACAATGCTATCTGTGATGCATTCACGTGCCTTGTCTCCATTCTCTATATAATATGTACTATTGACCGTGAGATTGCTGCCTGTTCAGTGTATGGATCCTCATCATTTTCACTGTTACATGCTATAGAATACTCAGCCTTAATCCTTCTCTGATTTCTCAGAAGGATTTCTGTTATTGAATAGTCAATGCATGGCTTAATTAAGCCTGTTTTTCATGTTTATGTGCCTACAATGGAGTGTAGACTTTCTTTTTTAACATGTGATGGCATTTGTTCTTCCTTCTATATAGAAATAATTTCCTAATCAATACAGACCCATGCTTTACCATGGACAATGATTTATTTTCTTCAGTTGTGCCTTGTGAGATGATGACCATGCAGTCCAAAACATTTTGCTGTTGAGTGTCTTGCTTATCAGAGTTTAAGTCTTCATCCTTACCACAACGTTCTTTCTGCCGACAATTTTGAAAGAGAACTATAGTCCCACTGTGTTTGGTTAGATTGGTCCGAATATCTTCTTCAACTTGTCTTCACCAGATCTTGTCTTCACCAGTCAGCCAGAATTATGGTCCCCACACACGGGCAAATATAAGCTGCCAACAGATTAAGTAGGCAGCTTGTTGGGCAACATGTAGGCCCTCCAATGGGCTTCTCCGATGGATATCGGTTAGATGTCGATCAGGCAGGTTTAAAAATCATGTCGGATTGTGGACTGCATCGGTTTGTCAATGTGGTTCTTGAGCCGACAGACTATATTCTCCTTATTGTGATCTGATCGTTGGGTCCTAGGTCCCACCATTGGATTAGCTCAATTTCTCCCACCTCTAGTTGGCCATATTTGGGAGAAGACCCGCTTGTTTGGTGACCTCAGCAAATTAGCAGATCTCTGTATGTACGGCCAGCTTAAAGACTATAGCTAATGTGATCTGGTCGGTCACAGGCCCGGATTTGTGGCAAGGCCACATAGGCCCGGGCCTAGGGCTGCATCAGAGCCAGTTGCACATGCTCAACTTTGCGTATTTGAACTATACCTATGTGCACGCATGCTGCCGCACATAGAGAGGGGGACGGGGAGAGACGCGGAAGGGCCAATGATGTGTCAACCATTGAGACTGCTAAAGACTGAATTGGACAAATACCATCTATAGATACTGTCAGACTTTGCCTCCTAGGCCCCACTAGAAGGACCTAAGTCTGTAGGCCCACTCTGAAAGACAAATGACGTAGGTTTTAATGAGGACCCTCAGTAGAAATAAGGATGGACTGATGGATATTGTCCTAGACGAGGACCACCAGGAAGTCCTCTGGAAAGCCAGTCTGATTCTGTCTCTCACTGTATTTGATGTGTGCCGCTTGTATTACACCCATCTAGCTTAACTACATATAAATGAGACCTATTACCTGAAATGTTTGGGACATAGGGTTATTTGGATATTTGAAGCGCCATTATTTAAGTCTATTATACATGAAATAAACCTAGTTGGATTGTGTTGCCACTCACAAAGTACTGTGCTGGATAAATACAAAGGAAATGGATACAGTTTGCTTAAACAGGAAAATGGCATTCTCACTGGATAATGGGTTTTCAGATAACTGATCCCATCTCTACAGAGAATGAGTGATACGGTATGTATTCACTGGAAAGTTGTCTAATTAACCCCAAACACAGCTTGCTAGGTGTTTTTAATTTACTCTTTAATAATGTCTCCTTTTCCCAGTCACATCTCCTATACAAGGGGAGGGTGGTTTGAGCTGATCCTTTTTCTGATTACTGGAAAGTTGATAGACCTCCCAGCAGGTAGCTCCATTCTTGTCAGCCTGCTAAAAGAAAGTTACTGGATTCACAGCGTGTGACAGGTGAGGAGTTTTTTTTTGTTTTTTTTTAGTGTGATGATCATCTAGATTGGGGAAATGGCACGGCACTAATTAAGTACAGCCCTCTCCGGCTCCTCAAGGAAAACACAGATAGCTCTGGTCCCAAATGTTTGCAATTAAAATCCAAAGAGTCAGGAAGACAAACACAAAAAAAAACATCTAAATATTTGCAAATATCACCAGCTGCTTTCACAGCCTGAGATCAAACAAAACAAATGAGAAGACTCATCCAGCCATCAGTAGAACCATACTATGCATGGATGGGGGGTTATCTGATTAGACTTTCATTTAAAAAGAGTGTTGGTGTAAAATGTGCAGGTGTTTTGCTCCAACCATATCTTGTTGGCATACAACCTTGTGTATTGCTCCAACTATATCTTGTTGGCATACAACTTTGTGTATTGCTCCAACCATATCCTGTTGGCATACAACTTTGTGTATTTCTCCAACCATATCTTGTTGGCATACAACTTTGTGTATTGCTCCAACCATATATTGTTGGCATACAATTCTGAGTATTGCTCCAACCATATCTTGTTGGCATACAACTTTGTGTATTGCTCCAACCATATCTTGTTGGCATACAATTCTGAGTATTGCTCCAACCATATCTTGTTGGTATACAATTCTGAGTATTGCTCCAACCATATCTTGTTGGCATACAACTCAGTATTTCTCCAACCATATCTTGTTGGCATACAGCTCCTACTTGGCATTGCCACTGGAACTGGTAGGCTGGAAATGTCAAAACGGATGCTGTAAGCTGCCATAGACCGATGTTTTCATATAGGGTCTATATTGGCTCTTTGGGTATTCTGTATCTGAGATGCCATGTCCTATTTTAAATCGGTGTAAATCAGTTGCCACCTTTTGGTGGTGATATTACAAGTAGACCTGGGTGTAACCTGATAGATCAAGGCTGGGTAGGACTGGGCTGATGGGACACCAGGAAAAAAACCTAGTGAGTCCTGTTAACCCAGACCTGATCCCTCCCTACCCTTAACCATTGCTCCCTTGCTGCCAACCTGTATGAGGAGGGCGAATGGGCCGTCGGTGGGTCAGTGGGCAGATGGTGGGGCCCTTGGGGTAGCAGCCCCTATGGCCCTTGCACACCTCATTTGGATCCTGCATCATGTTTAATTGCAGTGATTGCTTTGTATCTTGGGAGGTGTGACTGGGTAGACTGGGGTCTTTACTACACATTCCAGTGGTATAATCAAGAACAGTCTCAGGTGCATTCCTTCATTTTTCTAACAAGTAAATACCAGCCAGATGACAACCCTACTCCTCGAATGCTCCGATATTATTTCAAGGGGTTATGGCATGATAAGCTGTAGCCAAACACTTCTTAATAATAAAACTCCCAGCTTTCCAGGGCTAGAGGCCTGTTTTAATGCGAGAAGATCCTCCATTAAATCTCTTTCCTGCTCTCCCGGTACTTTAATCACAGAATTGTTGCTGGAGGGATCAAACACAAATGTCCGTATCATTTTTATTAGAAGTGCCAAGTGATGAATCCCAAAGCAGATTGTGTGTGTGGTATTACAACACCTACCCTTTAGACAAGCCTCTTCTGAAGAATGCATGCTGCTGCCCTGACATAATCATTATGCACGGATGTCTTCTTCTGAAGCATTGAAAGCCCAATTGCCAGCTTTAGGATAGATGTGTAAAGGTATTGTAACCTAACTTGTAAATTTTGCATAATTTATTCAAGAATATATGTTACGCCCATTCCTATATACCATAATCTTGTTTTTGTTTGATATGTTCATCCACCAATGGGTGATTGACTTTTTTAGATCACATCATTTTCTGTGAAGACAAAAGGTCTATTACCATAAAAGCTGAGCTGCCTCATTCCAACAGGCTAGACATGTCAACTGATCCCGTCTGAATGTAAACCCTTTATAGAAACTCTACAATTGCCACTTTCCAAAATTGGCCCAACGTCATTATGAATCAGCCTTGACCTCAAATGATCAATCCCGTATGTTTCTGGACCTCGGGTTGCTGGATCTATCTTGTTTGTTTGTTTTTTTTGAGTACAGGGTAGCCCATTTTTAGCAGTGCGAATTGATTTCTCAGTGGTTATTGCATGTAAGTGGTCTTACCTTGTGCAACCTATTCTAATGTTGTTTAGAGATTAGGAGGTTCCTTCCAAGATCAGAGCTAGTCCCAGCTAGTCCTGCACTTCAACCTTCTTTGAGCTAGTCCCAGCTAAAGGCCTGTCGGAGAGAGAATGTACAAAAGGGAACGCTTTGCAGACACTAAATCTACTGCTGATCTGTGTTACATAATTAAATCGGCTTGAAAAATGACCAAGTTCCATCAAGTTCAACCACTCCAAATGATGCTTTAAAATATGGGCACTAGACATATTTAAAGGACAAACCTTACAGCATGCATGAACATGGTTTGCTGGACAACCTGAAAGTTTTACATGTGGCCCACTGAGAAACCACGAAAACTCCTGGTGTGCCCAGGTGCCTTTGGGCTCTCATTCTATAAAGCATTTGGCAAATTTCATGGCCATTCCCTATTTCTATGAGAACACATGAGAACAACATAGCATGTTGACTAGAAGCATGTTGGGTATCGGCATTACCAAGTGAAATTACTCTTATGCAAGCAATGTTTGGGCATAGTTTTTATGACTATGTTGGATTGCTGGGGAATGAAGATAGGCAGTAAATGCTTCTTTGGATTTATTCTGAACAACAAATATTGATTTATATCCAGCTGGCACAGATTCTAACTTCAAAGGGTAGTAGCCAGCTTTTCAAGCTACATTCCTTTCCATAACGTTGGAGGTGGTTGAAGCCCCATTCTTTCAGCTTCGTTGTGCTCTCGCTGCTACACGCCAGCAGGATATACAAAAAAATATTTTCTCGTTAGAGCTGTATAAATAATTCAGTCTCTCAGCTGGCCACGCACTGCAGAGAAAATCCCTATGGCTAACGGGTGGGATCGGGGAAGACCATATCCAGTGTGGATTTCCCAGATATGTTACACCCTGGAGAAGGATTGCAAAATCATTCATCTGGTGCCAGATTAGCCCTATTTGCTCTAAGTACTACTATGTTTTCTTTATGGGAAAACTTAGTTTTAAAATTGCTTTTTTTTGTTTTATTAGGGGATTCCTATAGCTATACCTATAGCAAAAAATTCTGGGGTAGTTTGTTTTTACTGATCTGCTTCAGTTTATAAAAGCAAATTGCTTATTGGTTACCATGCTGGGTGAAAACATCCCTGCTTGTACACAAACTGTTACTTTTAGGATATGCCTGAAAGTTATGGCGCCTGTGGCAGTCTGAGTGCATTTTCAGGCGACAGTTGCTAGTAGAGTTACTCCATATGTTCCAGTTGTTGTAACTGGCTTTTGGTCAATGGATAAAGGGATCCTATCACAAAAGCTCTATTTCATTAGCGGCCCTTGGGCTAATCTTGGTTTCAAAAGAATATGATGTTAACAATTGGTTTTGATAGAACTTCAGAAGCGGAAAAATTCATATTCTGGTCACAGATTTCTTGCCCTTTATCTCTCCTAATAATAACGCTCGCTTGCAAAAATCCCACCCGCGCAATCCCATAATATAACTACTAAACTGAGATTGGGTTGTTACTAATTATGCACATAACACCACATTCATGAGAAAGATGTAATGATAATGGGACATACACACTTTAATTTATAATCCGGTAGGCTGATTAATTAGCAGAGACAAGAATGTAAATAAAGTCATGCTGAGTAGATACGGCCTGTAGTGTCTTCAGGGAATCTCACCAGAATGATAATGGCATTTGGGAGTTGCCTTTAGCAGGTGGCAATGAAAGATATACACAATGCCTTCAGGAGTCAGTCTTTCTTGTATCACTGATCAAAGTCTCATGTGTGGCCTAAAATATATCTTCTTTTTTTTTTAATATGAAAACAAATTAGAAGGCTGATATATTGCGTCTTCTGTACTTTCCAATATTAGTGAAGTGTAGGTGGAAAAAGAGAAGAGACAAGCCACGATCATGCATGTTGACCAAGATTCACTGCCAGTACACAATTGCCAAAAATAGGATATTAAATAGTTGGGTTATGACACCCAGACTCTTTGCTCAGATCTTTGTCCACCAATATCGCAAGAAAAATGATCTCTGGTTGGCCATTGTCTCAGCAATAGCAAAACCCTATAAGAGAACAGGGTAAACCATGACTGCCAGGATAATGGTTCCCTGAGCAGTTGGAATTTGAGTCACCTGCCTAGTGTCAGGTGATCCCTACTTGGCCAAGACACCTTATTTATTATAAATTCCTCAGTGAAGAGGGAAGAATGTGGCCCAGGGCCTGAGATAGGATGCCTAAGCAAGTGCCACAAGGTTGGACACCAAGCATGGACATAATGATAGTTTTTGCAGAGAGTAGCCTTAACGTTTCTTTAATCACATATTACTTGGCTATGAGTCAAGAATTCAAGTCAGGGCTCTCTGTACTGATATGTAACCCCATTATTTATGGATCTGTAAAAAAGCTGTATTCAGCAGGAGATAAATGTTGCCATCATAGTTGGAGGGACTGTCATGACTTCCTGATATGATTGGAATGCCATCTAAAGTCTAGCATGCTTGGTACCAAAGGCATCTTCTTTATTGCGTGTTACTTCATTTGAAGGCCTCCTAAGCAGAACAGGCATTCTCTTCTCTATCCAGCTTGCAGGAGTGAAACAGTCGGAAACAACTGCCAACTTGTCTCATCATCTTCAGCAGTGTTGAGTGCCTAATGAGAAGAAGAGTGGTTATCCAAGCTTGTAGAAGTGAAAGATTCACAAAGAGAACAATAGGAAGAGACAGCATGGTAGGAGCAAGTTGGAGTGAAATAATGAGCAATAGTTAATTGGGGAGTGTGGAAAGGAAGAATGGAAGGGGAACAAAGTTGGTTTAAAAAAGTGTTTATAAGGGAAGGTAGGGAGAGGAGCTTAAGAAATTAAATAAAAGCATTGGCCCAAAAGTTGGTGAACACAGTTGAAAAGGTATATGTACATTGTTTTGTATATGGCTGTGAGTCATTGGCCTGGGTCTCATGGTTCTCTGTCCAATAGTCAGACATAATTAAACACTACAAACCACAAGTTCCTATACCTCAGGCTTGACCCAGTCACTAAAATTTTTCATGATCCTCTGCAAAGCTTTAACACACAGCAGCCAAGATCTCAATACTCTGAGGAAACAGTTTCTAAATCAAGGGTTTCATCCAAGAATTAGTGAACATTCAATCCATCGAGCTATAAAAGAATAAAACATCCAGCAAATAGAGAGAAGAACCAGAAAATAGCACTCATCACAGGCAACTCTCAGCTGGAAAGCCTTAATAATAAAGTCTATAAAGATACCAGATTGAAAATCTTCCCTTATGCACTTCTCATCCCCTGCAGCTGAGCTCCAGCACTGCGAACAATATCATCAAAAGCTCCTCTTCATTACCCATGAACACTTGTAAATTCCACTGTGGACAAAACTTGTTCAGACATCCTCAAAAAAAAGGAACCCCAGATTTTCCAAAAGTACGGTTATTACACCTGCACACCACTAATGGCTTGTATCTAATGCAAAACAATTCACAGGCAGCTTCTGCACTGAAATAACTGGCAAACCCCCGATAAAGACCGTCCTAAAGAAGGGAATTGTAAAAATACACACAACAAAGACTCTATGCTGTGAGACCAAGGTAAATTATTACATGTTCTAAATGGTAAACGGGTTGGGGCAAAAAGACAGAGGCTCATCAACCCACATGGAATGCTTAGGTCTCTATCTATGAACTCTCCATTAAGCTTCCTTTGTCCCAGCATGCTAGGTTATTTGGCATCCACTTTGGTGGTGGGAGTAGAGAGCTGTCCACTACAGCAGCAGTTTCCACAGCATTTACATTGGGTTGGGTTTTTTTAGGAACTCACTTATCTACTAAAAAAAGAAGCAGCCAAGAAGCTGAACATGAAAGGAGCAGCACATACTGTATGTACCGGATGAAGGAATCTTTAGATATGCCTTTCCAATTATATTGAAATAATTCGGGCCAATCCTTTGATCTATTCAGTCCTCACGTAGTTATGTTTCTTTCCATATTACATTGTCTCAGTTTCCTTATCTTGTCTTCTATATATTTATCCTTCTTTCCCCTTCTGTTCCATCCTATTCTTTTTTCTATTCTTTCCTTTATTTTCTTCTCAAAGATTCTCTCTCTCCATTTCACCTCTTCTCTCTCAGAAGAAAAGGTTCAATTGTAGAAGGTGAAATAGTTGGATGGACAGATGGGACCACCAGGAGTTGCCCATTCTTGCTCAAAGGTAAAAGACAGACAGACAGACACATCCTTCATGCACAGAGCATAGTTGTGATACTCTTGATAGAGAAAAGTAAGGAACTCATCAAAGGTGCAGATTAGCCGGGAGTTCATCAATATCTGAAGAACCAGAAATGTATTTGATATTTATGAGCTTTGCTGTTTATTTTTCTTCTATGAAATCCTATAATTTGCATCTCCTTTGTAGAAAACACATTGATGTACCGGGTTCTTTCATTGTGTTGGGTCTATGCATCTTACAAGGTGTTCTAATTAATGAATTCTCTTGAAGGTGTTGCAGCTTACGGGCAGCTCTCTGTGAGCTAAATAGAAAGCTCATTGTTCTCTATCACAACCCGCTGATAACGTTGATTAATGACACCGAAACATCAAAGGAAATTAGACCCGTATAAACCTTGAAAAGAAATAAAAGAATGCCTTTACCTGATAATGTACCTGAGCCTGACACTGATCTGCCTAGAAAGTCTGTAAGGGAGAATATTTCTACAAATAATTGCCAGGTCTTGTGTGACCAAAAAAATCTCCAGTCCTGATGTAAATTGGTTCGCTGAATTCAGAATTGATTAAAGCCAAATCATTGATACCTTTACATTTCTGATTACCCATGTTCATAGATAATATTAGTTGAGCAGAGATGTATCGACTCCTATTATTCCATTTATCTGTCAATATAGCTCATGTTATCATTCAGGGAGGGGTCCTGCTTGATGTTTGACTCCCCAACTACCCAGACTGGCACATGTTCCTCAACTTGGCTTCAACCAACCCAACCTGTGGGTCAGCCTGCTCATGACTAGAGTCCAACTGTATTAGTGTTATGGGGAAGTAATGAGGGTATGTAATTTGTTATCTAAAGAGATTGGTTTAATTCTTACACAGTCTGGTGGCCAAACAAATCTATTGCAGGGCTACAAGTTGGTGGGTCACAAGTTGGAAAGCCATGGTCTATATTACTCTTCAAATTGTGCCAAATAACCCTCTGTACATCTTCTCCCATTCTTGTGTATAACTTTTCCTATTACTCCATATAATTCTTCCTGTATCTCATTGTGTTGTTCCTTTAAACCCTTTCTTAGAACTCCTCTTATTTCTCCACATTATACTCCTATTGCTCCATATAACCCTCCTTAAACTCCTCCTATTGCTCCATATATGCTTTCCTATAACTTATCCTATTGCTCCATATAGCCCTCATTATATAACTCCATATAACTCAAACTATAACTTTTCCTATTGCTTCATATAACTCAACATACAAATCCACCTGTTTCTCAAATAACCTCTTATAACTCCTACTGTTGCTCCATATAATACTCCTGACAACTCATGCAGTTCTATATATCATTAATTCCTCTTATTTCTCATGAACCCACCCATCCTATAAAGCTTTTCAGTGCTCAATATATGTTTCCCTTACCACTTGTTAGTGTTTTACACGTATCCGCTCAGTCAAGCCTGCCATTGCTGCTTTTTGCCTTCACCCTTTACTACAAATATTCACTTGGTCCACGTAATCTCTGTATAACTTGTTTTATTGTGCTCCATAAATGATTGTATTATTTGTTGTTCCTCCATATGCTATAACTCATGTTTCTAATTCCTTATATCTATCTCTATCGGCTCATAGTGCTCTGCATATCCTATACCTTGAGTTAGCCTTTCACATAATCTCTCCCTTGACTTTCTCTTCACACCCCTAGCCAATCATTGTACTACACAAGAAGTTCTATAATAATGTATACTTTCCCTCTCTCTTTCTATAACACCATTGTTACACCCTATAACTCATTCTATCACATCATTTTATTTCTCACTATAACTTTTCCAGCACAATAACTCTTACAGCTGTTTATGGCGTATTCAATTGCTTCATATAAACCTTAATTATAATCTCCATATATTACCATTTTTGGATCCAGAAAGCCACCGCCATAACATTTTAAAGGGTTCTAAAACATGAATGCTTTTGTTGTACTTGCGAGGACTGTATGGCTATGCTGAGCCTCCCATTTATGTTCACACTCTGTGGTTCCTTTGCCTCTATGCCAGCTTTAAAGAGAAGCTCTTGTATTGCCTGTGCCAACTTGTGATGTCTCAGGGCAGAGAAGACCTGGCAACTTGTTGGCCTAATAGTTTAATCCGGCACTTCTCCCATAGATCTTGTTGCCCGTGTCAATGAAGCTTTTTCGTTTTTCAGTGGCAGCCGCCTGCCAAATTATGCATCTGTTACTCCAACCAACTCCAAAATTAACAATATTCTAAGGATTGACCTGCACCTGCTCAATCAAAGGCCCCCGACTTCTCTCGCACATTGGTTAATCAAGCAACTGTCATTTTTATGTTGTGTGCCAAAAAGATCCAAGAGAGCAGGATAAAAAGCTCTGAGACTCCTAGATTCCCAGTTACACAGTGTTATCACAGGGGAGGAGTGAACCACTCATCCCCATAACTGTTTCATAAAGAGAGAATTTCAGCTGAAGCTTATTGAGATCACATAGAATCATTTATTAAAGGGCACCAATCATACCTAAAATGATTTACTAAGTAAATACAATATGTGAAAGTTCAAGAAATCCGATTTTTAAAACAGTCAGAATTGTCTGTATAATGTAAATGATCAGCTCACTATACCTTCTGCAAAATCTCCCCTATCTCCACTGCAGTTCTAGCTGAGGCAGCCATCTTGGATTTCACTGACTCCTCCTACCTATATCTTCACAGCCAACTGCAGCTCTGAAATCTCGCACATGCTCAGTTGAAATTCCTTGCTTGCCTAATAAACCTTCTAAGCTATTTTGAAATCTGCCAAACTTCTGTGTTAGTGCTGCCACCTTGTGGAAGTTGCTGTGTGCACTTCTCTTGATACTTCTAGAGTTTACTAAAGCTAGGCATTCTGGGTAGCTCATTTGCATGTTGTAGTCGGTGACAAAGTATGGGATTTTTTAAAAACTGCTGTTTTTTTTTAAAAACTGTACATGTAGTTTGATTAAACATGTTTAGGTTGTACTGGTCAGGTTGTTAATATGTGTTTGATTTTGGCTATGATTGGTGCACTTTAATAGTTGAAGCCACAATCCCCAATTGCACACTTTTTATTCCATCATGTTTTGGGTGTAGACTCAGCTGTGTTGATATCCTCTTTGGGTGGGTTCCTCTAACCAGAGATATTTGGGAACCTTCTGTCATACTACGAGTTTGACACCACATTCACTTTGTGACATTTATCTGTGCAGATCTGTCCTGCAGCTTCGTAATTCTGTTCAGAAATGGATTTCATAATTCACTTATTCCTACTTCCACCTTCTCTTATGTACATAAAGAGCCCATAACCTTCAAAGAGAGAGATTGCCCCATCTTCACCAGTATGATTTATTTCCTCATCCCACCCTTTCCATCAAAGTAATTTCCACCCACTCGGCTTCACCAGAATATGAATTTGCATCACATGATGAAACAGAGACAAGTTTTTCTCATCCAATATCGCGTCTCATTTTGATTACTACAGTCCCTTATTTTGTTGCCTTCCTGTTGCCTTTCTTCCTGCTCAATATCCATCATATCTCTTTTGGCATAAAAAAAATGCTACATTTTCACCACAAAAGCCTTCGTGATATTGCTCCTACATCTATCTCAATATACTACATCCATCTCAATTTGTAATGCCTTCCATTCATTTCAAGGTACCTTGTTCCTCCTCCCACACTTTGATTAATACAGTCCCTTATTTAGTTCCATTAGTGTCTCCTTATACCACAGTTTAACCACAAAAACCCTCGTGATGTTGCTATTCCATCCAACTCAAGTTGTGTCTTCTATGCATTTCACTGGTAATTTGGTTTCTTCTTCCTCCTTCCAATAACTTCATCAGGATTTTGCAAATGATCCTCCATTCATCTCATTATCCTCCATCCATCTCAGTTTTTAATGTCTTCCCTGCATTTCCTCCTCCCATGCTTTGTAACTATAGTCCCTTGTTTAGTTGACTTCCTCCTGCTGCCTTTTTTGCTGCTCAAGATCCATCAGCACCACCTTTACCATTAAAAATGCTACACAGAACTTCATGATATTGCTCCTCCATCCATCTCAATTTGTGTCTTCTCTGCATTTCAAGGGTAATTTGGTTTCTTGTTGCTCCTTCCAATCACTTCTTCAGGATTTTGCACATGATCCTTGAAACCCTCATCCATGTGCTATGAGTCCTGCCTACAGAAACTACCTTGAGATCTTAACCTTTGGAGAAGCAACCTACTAAATCTCGTCATTACTTCCAATTTCTTGTTGAAATTCAAGAAAATGGCAAAAATTGCAATTTGGGAACTTTAATTTTTGAGAATCATCAGTTCAGAAATTGAAATAATTACAAATAATTCAAAAGTTAAGATATAAAGCTTGGCAATTAAAACCTGGCAAGCTTGTCTACAATCAGTGGGAGGTGTTTTTCAACATTCACACTATTTGATAAAAAAAAGTCAAAATGTAAGGAAAAATAGATTTCATTCCAAAACAATATTTTTTTGCAAAATTTTTAGTTTTTTCAAATTTTCTAGCAGCCAAGAGAAAAAAAAAAACTAATTCCAAATGTAATTTTTTTTTTTTTTAGATTTATTAATTTAAAAAAGTCAAAAATAATATTTGACAAATAAAGCTGGGCAAGCATCTATATGTCAACAGGAGGTGTCTTTTTTTTTTTAGCATTCAAGCTATTTTATAATTCCAATTATTTTTTTTAAAGAAGACAGATCTTTAAAATAGAACAGAATAAGGTGCGTTTTGTAGATTTTAATTTCTTTGTTCTACAGTGGGTTGTGTTGCCATTTCTACAGCATTATGGACCAGATACTTTCAATGGAAATGGATAATTATTTGAAGAGTGTCCCTTCTGTAAAGATTCTATCCATCTATACCTGGCAGCAAGTTTAAATCTCTCGTGTGCTCTCAGTGCTAAAATTTGGTGAGCAATTGTTCAGTATTGAATTCATCTTCCGCACAATAAAACACGGATTCCTCTTAAGAGGCCAGATTACACTTTAGTACTGCCCATTACTGGCAGAAGCCATAAACATGGAAATGCATTGACAAAAAGCTTAGTACTTCTTGTTCTGAAAAGCCAGTGCTTCATGCTGGATGCCTGGGGGGCTGGGAATGGTGCACGGTATGGAATTTGGGATGATTCGGTATGTATGCGAGAGAGCTTGCAGAAGTGGGAATATGGGGATACTAAAGACGACAGCAGCTGAAAATATATATACATATCTGGAAACCCATTATCCAGAAAGCTCCAAATTATGGGAAGGCCATCTCCTATAGACTCCATTTTAATTAAAAAAATTATATTTTTTAAAATTGATTTCCTTTTTCTCTGTAATAATAAAATAGTAGCGTCTACTTGATCCCAACTAAGATATAATTCATCCTTTATTGGAAGTCTATTGGGTTTATTTAACGTTTACATGATTTTCTAGTAGACTCAAGTCATGGAGATAATCTGGAACCCCTTATTGGGAAAACCCAGGGTCCCCAATATTTTGGATAACGTATTTATAAGTGTGATGAGCAGGCACAGCTGAGAAGTACAAGGTATTTTTTGAGCAGAAACTTCTAGGAATATCTGGATGCTCAATAGGGATGATCGAACAGACACAACTGGGAATAGATGGGTAATAAAACAAGGTTTTAGGTGCACCCTGTTTTTTTTTTTTCCTGTTGCCCCATTGGTTGTCACTGAAGCTTTATCAGTATAAGTGATGCCTTGAATACAGAGGTGCCTGCATTGAAGAGCACTGTATTGAAAGGAGGCAAGTAGGTAGCACATGGGCAACCATGGAACTCAATTATCCTTGTATGTCATTCAGATGGAAAGACTAGAAAGCACCCCATGGCTAGCTCCTGTGACCGGAGAAATAATGGGCTGTAGTATATATACACATTATACAGCTGGCATTATTGGGTGCTTTGTGCAGATTATATAATAAGTACCATTGTACCTATGCCATAAAAATTGAAAGAGGTGGGATAGAAATTGCCCGCAGCCGTTCCAGTATGGCTAGTGAGTAGTTACCAGCTGTTTGTCTTGCCACGTTTCTTAATAAAGCCATTTAAGACTCTGATTTATGAGTCAAGCACTCTTATGCGGAAGATAAAAAATCAATTGGACGGTCAGTTTGCCATAATCTGAGTGGCTATTGAGACAAAACGCTGAAACGGCTCATAATGTTCCTGTGCTGATTATGCAGAAGTTGGAGCCGGCACAGCTGGGAATGTTTTGTGCAAGTGAGTGAGGAGGCCCAGCTGCACACGCTTCAATATTTCAATATTCATTCTTAGGAGATGGTGGGCATGCATAGGAATGCTTGAATACCTGCTGTAGCACTCTCTATCCCAGAGACCAGGAATAATGTCAAATGTTTGAATATTCACAAATTAAAAAGCCAGAGATGGGAGATGTTTGAACTGCATGGCCAGGACAGTATGGACACTCATGGAGTAGAGCAGGGGTAGACAGAAATTCCTCTGAAATTTTATGTGGGAAAGAAGACTTAGGTTTGGGCAGAGCCAGGCCGAGTCAGTAGAACACCCCAACGATTGTGTTCTAATTTGTGTTTGAATGGCCGAACTCTTCAGGAACTAGGGGCACCCAGGGAGAAGAGGCAAGTGCTTGATACCCCTTTAACTTTTCACCCTAGGATTGTGCCCCTTCTCCCTGCCCCTAGTTCTAGCAGTGGGGTTGGGGATAGCTGTATATTTAGAGGAATGAGAGGTACAAAACACATATCTGGGAAGGTTTCAATAATAAGAACGTTAGTTGTATGGAGTCCTTGTGTTGAATGAGTGGGCATGGCTGGGAATGATTAAATAGTCAACAGAGGAGAAAGCGGGAGTATTTGGGTTCTAATGGTGCACATTGTAGGAAGGATAATGTAACGAACACTGGTCTTTGGTTTAAATGCTCTTTATAAGTAAGAGTAGACATGGCTAGGAAGGATGAATAAAATGGGAAAGACTGGGCATGGCTGGGAATGACCACATTCTCATTATAGGAGTGAATGGAAACGACTGGGGATGTTTGGATTCTCTTAAAATAAAAATACAGAGAAAGTAAGATATATAGATAAAACAGTGAATGTTGAATGATAAAAGTGTCAGCCAGTATTGGAATATATAGTGCTCTACTCAGTTCTCTAGTGTCTGTATTATGGGGTACATGCTTCTTCCATAGCAGTATGCTTGCTTGTTCACCCAGAGAGGACCCTGCTCTCTTGATTTGTAAAATTATAAATATTTTAGTGACCCAAATGCTTTAACAGATGGTTCAGCAGCCAACTCTCCCATGATGAGCCCTGCCAGACACTACACTAGTCTATAACAGCCATTATACCGCAGTTGCTGTCCATTATCTGCCCATTGCAATGGCCATTCACACAGAACCTGATCTCCACTCGCTTCATTTCCCAGAGATCATTTATGCACTACACTCCTTGTTCTCCATCTTCCACTGTGATCATTTAAAGATTCCCTGCTATTACTCATTGAATCTCGCAATGAACGGCTGAATATTTCTGCCCGCTTGCTCCAACTCAACATGAGCCTCTGATCATTCCTTACTGTCTGTTCCCTCATCTCACCCAGATACTCCGGCTGTCTGAGTGCATCATGTCACTGTGTACATTTAATATTCTTTGCGGTTTGCTCGCTTCACTCCACAATAAATGTATTTTCCTTAAGACCCTGCTGCGTTGCCTCTACACATCACAATGAATGTTTAAACAAAGCATTGCTGTCACCTCTTTAACATTGCACTTTCCCTGCTTTTTTTGGTTGCTTCATCTCACATTCTTTATCAGTGAACTTCTACATGTCTATGCTGTCTTGCTACTAGGGTTCTCTATGGGGTCCAAAAGGAAAATTGTGTCTTCAGCTCCGGCAGGGGCGAGAGGCAGCCTTCAAGATGCCGCCCCCTCTCCTTCCCCACGGCGCTCAATTTTTAAGCGCCGTAGAGGGGTAAGGGGGGGTCCACGGCGCTTTGCCTTTTAGTTTTTTTTTTTGCCGCCCCTGGTAACCAGGGGGGCGATGCCGCCTGAGGCCTCAACTCTCCTCATTGGCAGAGTGCCCCTGAGCTCAGGACAGAATAAGCAATGGAAAACAGCAAGCAGATGTACCTAGGATGGGAGAAAAGTGTTATGGACAATGGTTGGGGAGATAGACATATGGTATGGAGTGATGGTAGGGAGAGATGATGCCTATAGTAACAGTGGATAATAGTCTCTGGGAGTGTGACTGTGG
>CM044448.1:6277318-6290709 GCA_024363595.1 Xenopus borealis
CTGGGAAGGGAGTGTGACTGTGGGATAGCAGGTATAGTAGGGAGAGATGGTGCCTTTGGTGACAGTAGGATACTATTCATGTGACTTGTGCCTAGGGTTGCCACTTTTTCTTGGGTTTGACAACATTGGGATCAACCACTAAAAATACCGGCCAGGTGGCAACCCTACTTCTACCTGCACTTTATGATGGAACTACTTTATGGCAGGCTGTTCTCTCTTATACTTAATGTAACTGAATCAGTCTCTGTGTCCAAGGCAGGTGCATTTACTGCCTACCCAGAGATCCCCCCCTTTTCCTCTCTGCTTGATTCTTCCCCCCCAACATCTTGCGCCCAAGGCAGGTTCCCTCAACTTCACAC
Organism: Xenopus borealis; assembly: GCA_024363595.1. Classification (NCBI taxonomy): domain Eukaryota; kingdom Metazoa; phylum Chordata; class Amphibia; order Anura; family Pipidae; genus Xenopus; species Xenopus borealis. Next base: position 6,277,678 of record CM044448.1, read on the forward strand.
CCCTAGTTCCACAGAGAGCACAAACCCAACAGGAAGCCTTTAAATACAAATACTGTTGAATTACAAAGCCAAAGAACAGTTGGCATTAATACACAGCACGCAACCAACCTGAAATTCATCTTTCTGCATAGAAAAGAGAAACCTGATCAAGATACTCCACCCTATAGAGAATGGAACTATGATCAGATGCTCCGAGCTTCCCAAGGAACCTTTCTACTGAGGCGCTTGCTGGAATTCTCTGCTCACCAGAGAGCAAGTGGAATCAAAACTGGATGCTGAGTTCTTGACGTGCAATGAAGCGAGAAAGAAAACTGATGAATAACTGAGCATAGATCATCGGGGATCAAGCAGCAAAGCAAGAAATATTAGGATGTTTGGTGTGTGCTAAAGAGCAGCCGGATACATTGAGATGCCCATTGGCTGCCAGTTACAAATGAAAATATTTGGTTGCTTGCTGCATAATGTGCTGTAGCCATTCCCTCCAATGGTGTTTAGACATAGGAAGAGTTTGGGTGCACCGTATTCACAGGACAACAAGGTTCAAGTATCAACTACTTTAATGCCTCCTATGTAATGTGAACTAGTCCCATAAACAATGGCAACCAATCAGCCCTTTGCTTTGATTGATCATAGTAATTAGAGTAACGTTCACTAACATCTTATTGCTTATCTGTATTCTATTACCAGCCTGCTCTGGGCCTAAGGCACTGGCTGTTTGGATGATTATTGTGTACAAGACATAGAGCGGGTCTAGATGAACAGTGAGCAATAGGCCTAGGAATATGGTTATTTGGAGCGTGCCTAGAGCATGTCTGGTCTGATTGTAGAGAAAATATTTTGGTTCACCGTGATGGACAAAGCAGGGAATTTTCATTGTTCAATGCAAGGAACAGTCTTCAAAAGGAGCATAAAAGAGCCGCTGACTCTACTGTACTCTACTGAGGAGAGCATTATTACCATATATTTATATAGATAGATGAATATAGTAATAATTATAAAACTGTGAATTATTTACAGTACATGCCCACTATTGCAGTGCTGCCTGGGCTCCGTTACTATAGTTAAAGGCACAAGTGCACAATTCCAGCCCAACATGGATTAAATGCACCTGTACCAATGGTCAAAACATGCTGCCTTTCTGGTGCCCCCCACTTGTGTGTTGAAATGACAAATAGAATAGAGAAGCAGGTTGAGATGGAAATAATTGTTGTTGTGTGTTCTAGCTTGCATGGAGAACTTGAGCATCTAAGCCTATGGGTGAGCACTGGGCTGATTTAGTAAAAAATAGGAGCTCATACATCAATAACACCCAATGGGCAAAAGTTCTGATGAGCCTGGCATAAATAATCAAAGCCACTGAGCAAGGAAAGCCAGTCAGCATGTAGTGATTATGGGATGCTTGGCTGCCCTCTAAGCATATGGATAGAATTGCGGCACAACTGAATGGTCAATGTGCAGTAGGCCAAGGTCATGGAAAGTGCCAAGACTAAATGCACTGGGACGGTGCTCCTATTTATGGCTGGAAATCAGGGTCCTTATTGAGGGGCAATGTGGAAGAGGACATACAGATAGAACCAGGTTTTACTTTGCATTTCTGCTGTGGAAATGGGATTTGGAGGCTGATTTGGAACTAAATAATGCTAATTAATAGACCTTGCTGAGATTCTGGATAAAGGCTTTATTTTCCTGGTTGCATCTTCACACATGTCCCTAAAAAGCGCTCAACAGGGACCGTTTTACTTGCTCAGCTGGTGAAAAGAGCAGACAAAATTGCTGCTTCTCTGTGGCACGGCACAATGATAAGCAAAGAAACAGGGATTCGGGCCTAGATCCAATGCTGAGCTGAACCAACTGTGCTCTTTTGATGGTGATGGGACTTTTCATTCATGGTTGTAGATGCTTGAGGGGTTGCGTGCTTAATGGATACTAAGAGCTGGCACCACCGTGCTACATTTTCTTTTAATAGACCCAACAGTTTTTAGAGGGTGAGCAAGTAAGGGGTTCATTTCATGGACTCATTGAAGGCTACGCTGCCCCTGTTGGAGATGGGGAGTTCATTTAGTTTATTATTCAAGAAAATCTATATTAATATCTACAATAAATTAAAAAAATCTACAATACCAATTGGTTTTAAAAGGAATGTTGCAAATAACAGGCACTACTATGATTTTGCGGCACGGTCAGTTCAGAAACCCCATTATACTGTTGAATCAATGAAACCGTTCTCCAGCAACTTTTTTCTTGAAGCAACACTCATGTGGATGGTTTATATCCCCTTTAATAAGAGACACATGTTGACCATACTAAGCACCCGGTTCAGAAATGAGCCACACGTGCGTCTTTCCAGCTAAAGCTAAATTGATTCAGTTGTGGAGTCCGGGCAATTGAATTAAGACTTAACGAAGAGAAGAATCTAAATGAAAAGCAATGTGTCTCATTGGAGATATTTAGCTTTTAGCCATTCATTGCTGCAGCGGTTTGTGACCATTACAGTTTACAGCCACCCGCCGCAAGAGCTGACATTTCTGTTAGTGCGTCGCTGAATAAATATGTATATCCCATTGATTATATAGCTGCTGTCCCTATCCGCTGGCACCGAATGGGCAATAGGGTTCCTTTATGGCACCTTCACTGCTGAACAATGCAATCATTGTTGTAGGATTAACACTGCTATTCCTGTGTTTTATGGATCTCTCCCCCAGAGCTGGCCATAAAATTAACTGCTCCTCTCATTGCCTCCTCTCTACCATTAACGGAGGTGCTTTCTCTGAGAGATTGGGCTGTAAAGTACCAGCTTTGCTCTTCTCACCCATCACAGGAGTCCTGCATTTCACATTCACACGGGATATAGCAGACATGTCTCCTGAAGTCTTTTGGATCCTATCAACCCATCCCTTGCATCCTTGGACCTTGCTTTATATGCAGTTCAAGGTTCATCCATTAATGTTACCTGCCATCCCACATGGGTTATACTTTCCCACTTATTCTTTTAACTAATCTACAAAAAGTCTTCAGGTTTCATCAGCTGTAGAACTATGCCACACAAGTGTGTTGAGCAAGCGACGGTTGACAATGGGACATCAGACACTTCATGTTGCTATTTGAGACGGTTGGATCATGAATTCCAGTTTGATTATATGGGATCAATTTGGCTATGCAGTTATATGGCTACATTTTCACTGATGGTTAGAAGGCAAGGACAAACCAGTGGATTTCATAGGAGACTGTAAGAAAGCGTAACCCTTGTTCTCCAGGTGTCCTTTGGTTTCCTCTCACACACAGGGTGAAATTCAACTTTCCGTTTCTTTCCAAATAATTAGCCTGCAGCTCTTACTAGGAATAAGTACCAGGTTTAAAACTAGAAGCTCTGAACACACTGTGCTGCTTATGGACACAAAGTACAAGGTGATGATGGACTTTAGCCAAGGATGGATCCAGAAGCAGATTTCATTTTCCATTACGCTAACAAGATTTCTTTATTTCAAAGGGATATGTCAGTATCACATTGAGGCTTCATCACTGGTAAAAATGAGAAAAAGATATTTTTGATCAAAGCGTAGCTGAACTATTCAGAAAAGGGTCATAGCAGGTCTTCATCTCTGGGAGAAATGTCGACAAAATGTTGCTTCTTGTATCGAAACCTAACCTCTAAGATTCAGACAGCTGCTTTATACTGCTTTTACTTATTCTCGTCTCAATAATGAGTCTAAAATTGATATGAACTGTTGAACAGGACCTGTGTGTCAAAGAAACCAGAGGAAGATTATCTTCTGTATAAGCCAGAGAAACCTCACTGATTGGTGGAGCAACATAGGAAGGGCCATCTCCATCAGGAGTTATCTAGCATTAATCAAGTTTTTTTGGAACAAGTTCCCCTTATTATCATTATTCAAGGTCCTCTTAGCTCATAACAAGGTAACAAATTGGTGTCTCATACATTTAGTCATAGAAACAGAAATGCTTAAGACCGCATATAAGGGTTCACCCTCCTTATGACCTCATAGATGGGCTTTCAGGGGTTTGAAGAAGAACAGATAGGCATAATCCCTAAAAAGATCCCTAATTGCCCATCAAGCTGAGTCCCCTGCCAGTGCTCCTGCTCCCTACAGTTTGGGAACTTCTGAGCATGAAACGGGAAATCAGAAAACATATAGATTGACGAGACCTGTCTAGGACGGGATTATTAGAATGAAGTGCAGAAGAACAGAAAACCTTCTCAGACTCATTTTGAATCAGCTCTTTTGCATCTATAAGTGATGACTCTTCAGGTATTTAGAGCGACGCATAATTCTAGCGTTTTAACAACAGCTTGAGGACTGGAAACAGGGACAGAGAAGAGCTGGATCACTATCACCCAAAGGTTAGATAACTTCTCTGTAAGGGAATTTAAGGATCATGTAAATCTGGAATATTAACAACAAAGGTGTAAGAAAATCAAGGGATTCTTTACTCTATTTCTGAATCCCCAGTGTGCCAGTGTGGTGGTCAACAGGCCCGGACTGGCCATCTGTGGGTTCTGGCAAATGCCAGATGGGCTACTATAAGGTCCCATAGAAAGTCACTATTTAATGGGCTGGTGGGGACTGTTTGGGCCTCTATGTGGGCTGATTGGGCCTCTGTGTACCTAAAATGCCAGGGCCTATTTTGATTCTCAGTCCAGTCCTGGTGGTCAAGCATGTTGACCAAGTCATGATATTTCATAATGTGCAACAAAACCAGAAGACCATTGGTCCTTATCTGGAGTCCACAAACATTAATTTATACATTTGCACCAAGGTTGAGTCATTGGCTGTCTTGATTCCAGTGGCATAATTAACTGGGAGGCATGGATGGAAAAGACCCATGCCCACCACCCACACAGGCTACAATCCCTGTTTTGGATGCCCTCACTATGTTAACATCTATCACTTGCGTGTTGGGTGGGGATATTCCACTGCTTCCTTCCTATGTGTCTTATTGGCCAATCAGAATAAAGAAGGGGCTGCAATAAATATATGTAGCCAAAGATCCTGTGCATGATGAGCCCTTCAGCATTCATACAGCTCTCATGCCCCGCCATCTTGCTGTTATAAAATATTGGGAGACTGTAGTGACATTTTGGCTGGACGTTGTGTTTGTAATGAATTTCTATGGCCTAAAGCGACGTTATCCATCACTGCTAAATATTCTGATTCTTTATAAATGCTTCAGCTGCCATTGTCATAGATACAAAAGGGGTCATTCCAAGATGTATTTTTATCTCCATGCAAATCGGTATCATCAGAATTATGTGTGGCTCCGTCCGCCCCTGTCTCGCCGTGCCCTGATACTGCCACGTTGATACAGAATATGTCAATACATGGGAGGCCCCTTAGTGACAGTAATAGGATGCAGAAGAGCCAAAATACATGACACATGGAATTTTAAACAGGCGCAAGCTTTGTAATTCACCTGATAAATGACGGCAGGCAAATTATAAAGGCAAATGCGTGAGCTGAGATAAAACATCGTGAAGATGATGGATAATCACAGCCCTGAATTGGGTGACACATGGCTCCCATTGATATAAGCAAAGCCCACTACATACTGAGATCCAAACAGTCATAGGTCTGGTCCAAGCAGAGCAAAGCCATTGGTTTGAAGGGAGCATAAACCTCTAGAAACCCATTAGACATATCCATACAATGAAGGAGGCTGGAGTTTAATTGTAGATGAAAGAAAGTTCTCCAATTTGACAATGGCCCTTTGTTCTTCTCCAACCCGGGGAGATTAGAATGCACTGTTTTGGTCTTCCAATATCCCTCTGGCCCAAGCCCAATGCACTGAAAAGTTATTTGTATCCATTGTGATATTTGATTATAGTGTAATACAAACAAATATAATGCAGTAATCTCCCTATGTTAGATAACAATTAACTGAACTAGCACTGTAGGGATGATTCCCATTGGAGAATGCTTTTGCATATATAATTCAACTTTGAATGCTTTAATTAGTGAGCTGGGGGTTTGCAGTGGAAAAGGTTCTTGGAAGACATGTGCTGTCTTCAAAGGAGAAGTAAACCCTAGAAATGAAATGACTAAAAATGCCATATTTTATATAGTGAACTTATTGTACGAGGCTAAAGTTTCAGCTTGTCAATAGCAGCAATGATCCAGGACTTGAAACTTGTCACAGGGGGTCACCATTTTGGAAAGTGTCTGTGACTCTGCACATGCTCAGTGGGCTCTGAGCAGCTGTTGAGCTTAGGGGTCGTCACTAATTATCCAGCAGCAGCAGAAAATGAGCTTCTCTGGCTGTAATATAAGCTGATGCTACAGGTTTGCTGATGATTAAATTGTGATGTTTCTAATGATGTGTATTAATGACTAATCAGCCTTATATTGTGACTATATTTCTATGACACTATCAGGTGTATATTGTGAGTGGGTCCCTAAGCTCAGTAAGTGACAGCAGCACAGAGCATGTGAATCAGTGAATCAGTAGAAAAGAAGATGGGGAGCTACTGGGGCATCTTCAGTAGGGTAGCCCCCTTTCCCTAAACTCAGGGGGGAGGTGGAACTGTGACATATCGGGGGTGGAACCATGATGTGAAAAGGTGGGGCCCGTGATGTGTGGGGGCAGGACTTTGATGGCTATAGGGTGGCGATCAACTGCATAAATCTCTGCCTGGTTTTCCTAATGTGGAATTTCCTAATTTGGAAAACTGGGCAGCCAGTTTTGACCCAAACAGCCCTTCCAAAAACTGGGCTATCTGGGTCAAAATCGGATCGGTGGCAACCCTACTCTTCAGGTACTTCCATGCTAAAGAGCTGCTCTGTTAGCAGTAGATAAAAGAGGCACGTGTCTTTAGTACAATGCTGGGGGGTCTCTAGGCTCGTACCTCTTCTTCAGGCCTACCCCAAATTCCAGCCCTTCTGGAGCTTGGGTATCAGGGCAGGGGCAGAATGTAATTGATCTGCATATGACAAACCCTGCCAGTGCCACTGGGCATCTCCGCAGAACGTTTTTTTATGCCACGTGTCCCATGGGCTTCATAGCACCACCCTGAAGTTGCCAGCCTACAGCTCCCAGCATGCTTTATTTAACCCTTGATAATATGTAGACGTGTTCTGTCTTGTAATTCAGAGGTTATATCCGCTTTCAGGGAGACAATGATTTACAGTACCTATAAGGAGGAGTGGGAACTGACTGTCACCTTGTACATTACCAACTGTCATCTGGGAACCCAAAGCTGTCACTGAGCGTCTGATCTGCGCAGCAACTACACACAGCAGTGCGACATTGCTTGGGTATTTTATACAAAGATTATTTATGGCCCCAATGTGTATTGTTTGGATTTCTTAAAATTCTGCCTCTCCGCACACAGGTACATTATCTTACAAGAGTAATGGGCTTTGTGATACAGCGTCGTGTGAACACAGGGGATATAAATACCAAAGGCATCTCTTCCCTCTTCATGGTGGGGCTGCCGGCGAGTAAAGAGCCATAAACTACTCGGTTATGATTATGAAGGGAAAATATACAGTATTTATAAGCCAGGATTACGCTTAAAGGGGAAATTATACCGGGTTTATAAATTGGGTTTATATACACTCTATTTTCCTATAAATGTTCAGTGAGATATACGGGCACTGGCTATTCCGCACGAGGTGCTTTAATTATCTGTATATTTAAAATGTATTCATATTAATGGGAGCAGCCATGATTGCGTGTGTTTGTATTCATTCATGTTAATGGGAGCTGCATCAGGGGCTCTGACTAGGAAACAACATCCAAGCACAGTTAAGAAATGGTGCCCTCTGCTGCCCAAAAACATGAATATGGGCTAATAATGAGGGGGGTAGTTACAGACTGCTGGGGGTCCAAGGAGAATACTCTGGGTTGGACTGGAGTGTACCACCTCAGGGGCCCCTACCACCGCAACCCTAACCCCTACCTTCTTTCCTTTCTGCCTGAGTTCAGGCCAAGAGCACAGAGCTTCCCGCGGGGTCAGTGGGGCCCCATCAGTTATTTTACTGGTGGACCAGTCCGACCCTGGGGATACTGACTGATTTGGCTGGCTGGTGAGCTGAAGAAGCAATTCCATATGCAATGACTTCTCTTCTCTGTATCCACTAAATCATCATCTTCACATTGACACAGGGCCCTGGCCAATCAAATTTGGTGTCTGGCCAAACTCTGATCCTGTAGGATATTAGAATAGGCTGTCAAAACCACACCCCGTGACCAAACCCCTCTGTGCAGGGGCTATTGGTGGGTCCAGTAAAAAGATCTCATTGGTTGCCATACAGGGAAAGTAGAATCTAGACCAGAGGTCCTCAAACTTGGCCCTCCAGCTGTTAAGGAACTACAAGTCCCACAATGCAATGATGGAGTCTGACAGCCACAGTCAGGCAAATGCATTGTGGGACTTGTAGTTCCTTAACAGCTGGAGGGCCAAGTTTGAGGACCACTGATCTAGACAGTTGCCAAATGCATAACGAGTTCTTGCCTCCCCCATCAGCATGTAATGGCACACCCCTCTGGTGTCTGGACAAATTACAATCCAGTAGGATGCCAAAAACCACACCCCCGAGGTGCCCTAACATTCCAGATGGTCAGCTGGAAATTGACCAAACTCAGGGCTTTTTTTTAGGTAGCGGTGGACCCAGTAAAAGGATCTCATTGGTGGCCCTACAGGGAAAGTAGAATCTAGACAGTTGCAGAATGCTTAAAAAGGTAGTGCCTCCCCATCAGCATTTAATGGCACACCCCAGAGGGATAAGCAATCATAAGAGGTTGAGGAATAAGCAAGCACAGACTAAATAGAGTTGTGAAGAAACGCTCAGGGATAGATGATTTACAAGTCAGAACCCTCTGTGGATCTAACTGCCAGCATATTCCATGCCACTTGCCGTGCAACATTATTCAACCCCCCCCGCCGCTTCTTAATACAGCCTGTAGCGCAACACTAGGGACATCATCCAGGCAAGTGCCGTGTATGAGTCATTGACAGTGGTTTTCATAGCGGCAATAAATAAGTCAAATTATTGTGTTTGTTTCTAAAACGTTTTCAGATGTTGTGCAAGCTGATTTATCTTCCCAGAACCATACTGTACCTTTCTTATTCTCTGATAACAAGGCTGAGAGAGGATGCTGGGAGCTGCAGTTTGGTAACTTCGAGAGCAGGGATCCCCAACCTTTTGAGGCCGTGAGCAACATTCAGAAGAAAAAGGAGTTGGGGAGCAACACTAGCAGGAAAAATGTTCTTGGGGTGCCAAATAAGTGCTGTAATTGGCCCTTTGGTAGCCCCTATGTAGATTGGCAACCTGTATAGAGGCTCTGTTTAACAGTAAACCTGGTCTTTATACAACCAAAACTTTCCTCCAAGCCTTGAAATCAAAAATAAACTCCTGTATTGAGGTCACTGGGAGCAACATCCTAGTGGTTGGAGAGGAACATGTTGCTCACGAGCTACTGGTTGGGGATCACTGTTCTAGAGGCATGGAAGTTCTTTAGAGGCATGGAGGTTCTCTGTGTGGTAGACTCCCTACACCCTCCCGGTTAGTTATTTGTTCTGGAAAGCAAAAACTTGTAGGTCAGATCAGTCCAGAGCCTGAAGAACACTCTCCAGTTCTAGGGGCTGATCTAGAGCCTTTTTGCCATCCAAAGAGGTGGAGACCTAGTTATCCCTCCTACTAAAACACTGGTTCCTCTTACATTGGCTATGAAAGGAACTAACGGTTGGTGTGTTGGGTTCAATAGTAAGGATCTTGCCTTTCAATTCCCTGGGGTCCCAACTTAAAGCTAGAGTAGGAGGACTCTCCTTTGAGAACATGGTCTATCAACACTCTGTCAGCCATCTTTTATGCAGTATTGACTTGCCTCTGGGTTGGGCCAAAAACTTGGTCCCAATGATTCTTAGGGTAAACCTCTAGTTTCACAAATATAATAATGTAAAAAAGAAAATTCCTACAATGATAACTGTAAATAAAATAAGGCACATACCCTGTTCTAAACCAGCGTTGGGGGTCTCCAAAGTTAGAAAGATGATTTATTTAATTCCCTGTTACCAAACCCATTGGATTCTCATTGAAATGTTTTTTTTTTTTTTTTGCATTATATGGCCCATTGGTCCTGAAGAGCTGGACAACTTCCATCAAGTTTAAACTTTTGTAATATGGTTGTGGGAGTTATAGCTCAACAACATCTAGGTATACCATCCATGTTACAGAAATTCCCATAGCATCAGTGTTATTTGTCCCTCTGATCTGCCAATAGCTCCAACCCCCGCCCCCCACTTTCCTGCTGACACAAGCCTAATCAGATCATATGTGGTTAATAAAATTCCGGGAATGCCCCATTGAATGACATTGATAGACTCCAGGCTGAATCTGCACATTCTGCTGGGGGTGGGGGGATACGTCTCCATAAATGTCACCCTTTATATCATCCCATCAAGTGTTCATTTCATTTCTCAGATCCGAAGGCAGAAATCTGCTGATATCCTGTTTATTATGCTGTTTTACCCGTATAAACTTTATTCCAATAGACAGGATCGGTGTAAAGATGGGAGAAATGAAAAATACTGCAGTGTTCAGAAAATATGATTGCACCTCGTTATTGGGTCTTATTCAAAGAGCCCCAGCAGCAATTTATATGGAGGTATTAGAATAGATACAGGCAACGACTCCAAAGAAAGAACTGGCAAGGGCCATACTCAGTGTTGGACTGGCCCAACGGGTCCCAAGAAAAGTCCTGGTGGGCCCAGGTGTCAGTGGTCCCTCATGTTGCTAAATAGTTGGCCTATTTCATGGACATTCCCTATTTCTATGGGAACAAAGAGGCTAAATAGATTGAATAATAGATTATGATATGTAAAGAAAAGAGACTAGGAGAATAGAGGTTGAGTGAGGAGAAGGAGCATAATAGTACGAAGAGTGTACCCCTGGTGTAAGGTTTATGGGTGGGCCCCTGGTCTAAGGTTTTTGATTGGGCCCCTGGTCCAAGGTTTTCAAGTGGGCTCATAGTGTCCTAGTCTGTCACTGGACGAACTTGAAGCAGTGGTTTCCATTCTTTGGGGTTGGGCTGGCACCCATAGGAGGACCCAAATAGTATTGGACTGGTACTCCGCTCCCTCCACAGGCCCTAGCCACAAAGCCCCCACTGCCGGAGCCATAACCCCTTATAAGACCCCCATGCCTACCTTCTCCTTCTTGCAGGGGTGGAGAAGGCCAGAAAGGAAGGTCAGAAGCCACACTAGAGGCTCTGTGCAGGGAGCTCACCTGGTTTCTTCCCATAATCTCATCGCCCCAGTCCAACCCTGGACCCAGTAGAATGGAAGAGACCCATGATGTTCTTCGCAACCACTTTTCATTCCACCACACAGATAACAGTGCCTATGAGTTATCCTAGACTTGCATCTGTCTATCTCAGCACACATCCAAAGACTTGTTATATTCAGCTGTTCAACGTTGCAGAATACGACCATATCTCAGTTCAGAATCAGCCAAAGCACTGATTCAATCTCTCATCATCTCCCACCTTGATTACTGCAACCTTCTCCTTGCAGGTATTCCAACTCCAGTCTGTTCTAAATGCTAGACTGATTCCTCTATCTCACCATTCAACATCAGCTGCTCCCATAAGCATGTCCCTTCACTGGCTCCTAATCTCCTCTAGAATCATAATAAAACTACTCACGCTTACATATGAAGCCCCCCTTCACTTCATCTCACAGGGCAACCCATAAAAAGTAACAAAGTAGTATAAAGGTAATACCTTTATTGGCTAACTAAGATAATCATATCAAGCTTTCAGAACATTTCGGTTCCTTTTTCAAGCTGGTTACAATGAAACTGTGGTGTTCTCTGGTATATATATATATATCCAACATTCATCTCTAAGGTCAAAGGACCAACAAAAAGAAGTATCAGTCAAAGGTGTCAAAGTAATTTACAAGGGGATCTGCAAGAGACAAGCAGATCAGGCACAAGATGATGTGGGTCAAAGATGCCAACTCGCTTCTCTCTAACTCTCATAACTTCTGCCTATTCTCGTCTACAAGACTTCTCTAGGGGCTTCAGCTTTTCTCTGGAACTCTCTGCCTCGAGCTGTCAGACTTTCTCCTTCTTTCCAAACTTTCGGACGTTCCTTGCAGACCCACCTGTTTAAAGAAGCTTATTCAATGTACCTTAATTAATCATCATATCATGATAAATCACAAATTTGTTTCCAAAATCCCAATGTCTCAATTGTACCCTAACCTTTAGTTTGTAAACTCTCACGTGTAGGGCCTTCTCATCCGATTGTACTCTGTAAACTCTGAATTTTGTTTATTCCCTGTTTACTCAAACTAAGGTAAAGCAATATAAATAAATGATGATGATGATGAGTTGTTTGGGCTATGTGCTTGTAGAACAGGGGAGGCATTACGTCCCAGTATTGTATATTTATCCAGTTCTGTAATAGTATTACATTGCTTTACATGTTACACCATATGGGCAGATTAATTAACTGCTGCGGTTATTACTATATGACACATTCGTTTCAGTGACCATAAACCATTCAGCATGTCGTCACCTTGTGCCACACACCAATGGCCGCCACGTTGAAAGCTTTAAAGGGCACCCAAATGTCTTGTCACTACACAGAGTACATTGCTCTGCATTAATCATCCAAGTAATCATTTCTAATTGACTCTGCAGCCTGATATTGCTTTCATCATCTCCAGCTTCATCCATTGCTCCTCCAGCTAATGCATCAGATCTCAATCACAATGTGAACTGAGCGACTGTAAATTAGCCCCCCCCAATTACGCTGACGTGGGGGGAACAAATTTGTTGTGTTCAGGGAGAGAGCAGTGCAAATAACATGGAAGGGGAGAAAGATTCATGAGCATTTTTATAGATGACTTTGCTTCTCAGTCGAGGGGAATATGAGCAGAAAGTGCTGCTGTTTTCTCAGAATTCTCCTGCCATAAATTATATTTCTTGTGCTGGGAATAGGAAATAAGTTTCATCTCTCCCTACTATACCTGCTATCCCACAGTCACACTCCCTTCCCAGAGACTAT
>CM044448.1:6293491-6307273 GCA_024363595.1 Xenopus borealis
CCTACTATACCTGCTATCCCACAGTCACACTCCCTTCCCAGAGACTATTGTCCCTCTGTTTTATGTTTACAATACATGAGTAGTTGGCAGTAGTTGGCATATGGCAAATCCTGTGTTCTTTGGAGTCACATTTGCTCATTCCCCCATGTAATCTCAAGTACACACACAATTTGCATCTCCCTAATATGTCTCTCCAAGCTCAGCATTACAGTGATTTCAGCCGGAAAATGATTATGTTGGTATTTAAAGATTTGATAAACATTTTGCTCTCACGATGTAAACATAATCATTGCTCTTCCAGAATGCCCTCAGTGGTTTGCTGGGTGATCAGTAGGCTGTAATTAAGCAGAAATTTTACATTTAATAATTCGTAAACATTTTGTAACAAAGGAATTATTAAACCATGTAAATAAGTTGAAAATGAAATTAAATAATGACCAAATTTGATGATTGGACTGATTATAAAAAATGTTGTAATGCAGAGGATTTCAGAATAGTCTGGTTGATCCGTTGAACATTTTGTCCACCCTAGTGGATTCCCACTAAATTGCAGCTCCCTGCATAATTAAGCCCTTGATACTACACCAAAGACCAATACTACACTACAGACCAGTTACAAAGTTATTGTACATTTAACTGTTTACTGCTGATTTTTCCTTGGCACGGGCCAAAATTCAGCCCTCGACCATTGTCCTTGACCAGTCCATTAAAGGATAACCAAATCAATATGTTTTATGGATGATGGCACCTTTTGATTTTACATAGTAGATGCAAGATGCCACTATCACTTTATAATGGCTCTGCTCAGTCTCTCTTTCACCTCCTATGATCATATTTATGAGGTACAGACTCCTAAATGTGGCCATAGCCTGTACAGACAGATACACTATATGGCCACAATATATGGACACTCCTAATTATCGGAATTCGCTATATAATTTAGTTATCATTGCCAACACAGGGCTTCTTAATGGTGTTTCTTACGATTTTAGAGAAGGCTCAGAAGAAGCTCCATGAGATGTTGATATAGAAGAACTTGAGTTGAGTTAAGGCCAGGGTTTGTTCAGGCAATACAACACCTGAACGTTTCTGACTACTGCTACTGAGCCAGGCTTGATAGCCAACATTTATGCCCAATGAAAGCAAATCCCAATGTTCCAACATCTTGTGGAACCCTTCCCAGAAGAACAGAGGCTGTTATAGTAGCAAAGAGTTGACCAACTTCATAATAACCACCTTGGTTTGGGCAGGAGATGGTGGACAGACTGGTGTCCCCACGTTTGCCTGTAGAATGTACGATAAAACTGTTTCAGTATAAGTATAGGGAAGCCCATCATTATTCGTTTGCTTCAATGATGAGCAGAAGAAAGCCTAGTCATGACAATGCTGAGTCCCAAAGAACAGACAGTCATAATAAGTAGGGTTCTTCCAAGCTCATAGTACAGTCTGAGAACTGAGCCGACGAGTATGCTTCGCCGTGATGCTGAATATAGCAAAGTCAAGGGGACAGCCTTCATTAAAGAGATGACAGTTGGCAATACATCCCAGAATATTCACCCTGCTCTATAATTGTGTTGTGTAGTTTATACATTGACTTCTTACGAGCTCATCTGTCTTGTCTCAGGATGACCCAGTCCTCTGTCATTTACAGATCTGCTCTGCAGAGCGAGGGTGTAGCTTCTCTGCAATGGATTTGCTGTCCCCCATTTGAATTCTAAATAAAGAATAGATCTCCGAGATTGGGTTCTTGCACAGATCAGCAGTTCCGAATCAATTCGTTATGAAACCAGGCAAGTCCGACACCCCGCTCTCTGTTACAGAAAATTTAAATTATGGATGTTGCCGCCTGATAGATTCCTATTTAAAGTAAAATAGCATCAAAATGATAAATTATGCCGAATGCCATGCCTTTATGTTCCATGTGTATTCATGGCTAATTGCTTCATTGAGTTGATCACGTAGATGGCAATCCTGTCGACTGCAGGGGTGAAATTAGGCGAAAGTGCTCATTTTTTAACTATAGATTTATTTCGGTTGGTTTGTCTGAATGCTAAATGTTAAATAATCAGCCCTTATTCTTCTTTAAACCGATGTTTACGGTTTCCTGCATCCTTTGAGTTCTACTGAAGTGGGATCTGATTGCTGATGGGATGATGGCATATCTTTCCATCACACTAACAACACTGCTAGGAAGGTTTATCCTAGAATATATAAATACTACAGCTAAATGGGTTAAAATCCTTCCCTAAAATAAATAAACCTTATTTTAGAGCATTATTGTTCCAGGTGAACTACAACCCCAAAGCAAGTTGAACCCTGATGGTTTCTATAGCCCAGACAAGGTTGCTGCTGCAATGAAGTAAGTTTTAAGCCACCCTTGGTAACTTAAAGAACCAAAATTCTGATTTTTAAACCATAATTTGCCTCTTTTAGAGCAGAGTGCAACTGCACTCTCTACACTAACAATACAGAACCTCCTCGATCTCTTTTGATGCTGAAACACAGAGGGGGGAGATGAGGAGGGTCATTTAAGAAAGGCCACCTTGGGTGGCACAGGGGCCAGGAGTATAGAGATTAATTATTACGCAAATACTGTCCCCCAGGGCCAGAAGTCCCATTGAGGTTCTCTTGTACCCAACTCTCTCTTCTACTGTAGGTTCATATGATCATCACAGAAGGTGGTAAATTGAAGTCTAGCTCTAAACATCTAAACTGCACTGTATCCACCCACACAAGTCTGATTATAAGGTAATATTGGCAAGAAAAAAAGAATGCACCTTAATTTCAGTAGCTCACACGGTGAGATGACCAATATAAAGCCAATACAGAATACATCATTCTCAATGGAGAATCTTCATGCATTTGTGATTAAAGCGCACCAATCATAGCCAAAATCAAACACGTATTAACAACGTGACCAGTACAACCTAAACATGTTTAATCAAACTACATGTACAGTTTTTTGAAAAAAACAGCAGTTTTTTTAAAAATCCCATACTTTGTCAAAGACACTAGCATGCAAATGAGCTACCCAGAATGCCTAGCTTCAGTAAACTCTAGAAGAATCAAGAGAAGTGCACACACAGAAATTCCACAAGGTGGCAGCACTAACACAGAAGTTTGGCAGATTTCAAAATAGCTTAGAAGGCTTATTAGGCAAGCAAGGAATTTCAACTGAGCATGTGCGAGATTTCAGAGCTACGGTTGGCTGTGAAGATATAGGTAGGAGGAGTCAGTGAAATCCAAGATGGCTGCCTCAGCTAGAACTGCAGTGGAGATAGGGGAGATTTTGCAGAAGGTATAGTGAGCTGATCATTTACATTATACAAACAATTCTAACTGTTTTAAACATCGGATTTCTTCAACTTTCACATATTGTATTTACTTAGTAAATCATTTTAGGTATGATTGGTGCCCTTTAAATTTGGCATGTCTACCTTGGAGAGCTAATGGGAGTCAATTGTAGTGAAAGTTGACGTCTCATTTCAATCCAATTTAAATCTTGTCTGTAGCTGGGATTTAATAGCTGCAGAATATGATCCAGCACTCCATTGCAGTTCCATGTTATGCCACCCCTAGATGCCTGGCGGGGCCTTGACACAATATGTGAGGAGCCACACACATAGATGATGTTGAACTCAACGTTGATGGTAATGTGACGCTCCATATCATCAGAATTTATGGGATTGAACGGTGATTGTCCCCAGGGTTGTATTCTGGGGCTGTTTTATTTCCTTGCCATTTCGCCTGAGGATTTCTGCATCCGTGGCTTTAGGGATTCATGCTTTCATTGTTGATAGGTTGGTGCAAGCTTGTTGGAGAAGGTTTATATTCCTGGATTTGTTAGTAATAAACCTAGGTAGAAGAAAAGGCAAAAAAGTGTTTGGGTTTTTATGGTGTAGATTTTATTTCTAAATTAAACTGCTTTACCCTGCAATTAATTCTCTCTCATTCTACCGTTCATCTCGGGTAATTTTGACCAGTCATGTGCTTTCAGAAAGAGCCAGCACTTCAGGATGGAACTGCTTTCTGGCAGGCTGTTGTTTCTCCTACTCAATGTAACTGAATGTCTCTCAATGGGACATGGAATTTTACTATTGAGTTTTGTACTTAGATCTACCAGGCAGCTGTTATCTGGTTCTCCACCCATTGTTCTGTTGTTAGGCAGCTGGAGGGGAGGGATGATATCACTCCAACTTGCAGTAAAGAGTGAATGAAGTTTATCAGAGCACAAGTCACATGACTGGGGGCACCTGGGAAACGGACAGCATGCCTAGCCCCATGTCGGATTTCAACAATAAGTATAAAAAAAATTTCTCTTTTGAAAAAATGGATTTCAAAGCAGAATTCTGCGGAAGCAGCACTATTAGCTGAGTAAATGATTTCCCATGACAGTATTCCTTAAATAGTGTGTTTGGCTTCCTCAAATGGGTATATCTGAGCATAATGGGGAAATAATGGGGAAATGGCTAACAGGGATATCTAGTGTGGCTGCCTGGGGTGCATCGAATACAAAGTACATTTCCAGACTATGAACTGTACCCATGTGAGCTGTAACACCATTATCCAGCATTTTTCTCACTCCTTACATTTCCCAAGTGATAATATAGAATTGTCACAATGTGATGCATTAAGCAGAGTGCTTGCTGTCTCAGCCCATTCTGGGGATCCAGATACTTTTTTTATTGAACACGTCAAGTCGAGACGAGGCTGAAACTCATTATTATGGATTGCTATAGGCCTATCCCGAGGAGGAGCGTTCAATGTTAAGCACTCATCCCATAAGGATTGTCATTATGACCTTTCACCTTCTGGGGAGCGTGTTCATTTATATAGGTAATTGCATATTTTAAATTCCAGGGTTAGAGTGAGCTGATCTTAAACTGCTTGTACATGTTAAGATCTGAGCGTTGGGTGAGGTCTTCAATGGTCTTTGGGCCTGGGAGCCTGGAAAATAATGTACCAAACTCAAGCTTTGGACCTTAAAGAGACCAGCACCTTAGAGTAGTCGGGGAGATGAACATTGTGGGGTAGACATGCTAGCTGAGTAAGAGTAGAATCCACTCCACTGAGGAGTGTAGAACTCCTAGGTGACACCTGCCTACAGGCCCGGACTGGAAATGTGTGGGTTCTGGCAAATGCTAGAGGGGCTGCTATGAGGTCCCATAGTCAGTATATAGTGGGCTGGTGGGGGCTGTTTGGGCCTCTATGTGGGCTGATTGGGCCTCTGGGTACCTGAAATGCCTGGGCCTAGTTAAATTTTCTCAGTCGAGACCTGCCTGCCTACGTGAAAGGATTACAGTCTGCAAAGGCCATTTTGTTTCCTTAGAGGCTTCCTCTGAAGGGGGCCCAATTTAGTAAAGTGTCTCTCTGGTACTGTGTAAAATATTTCTTCACAGTTTCTGTCTCAATGTCTGTTAGAGAGAGCTGGTCTAAAGCTGCTTGTTGGCTGAGGTCTTCAAAGATATTTGGGCCTTCAGGATAACAATCAGAATATACTGTATCAGTCACCTATAGATGGAAGGTAGAATCACAGGGGTGCCAACTCCTCTTCTCTCAGACGCCCAGGCTCTGTACCATGTCGCCCAAGAATTGAAATTGAAATCAAATTGAACTCGGGGCTCCTTTGGGGAGACTGAAGGCTCTCTTACATTGCGGGCCTTTGTCCAGATGAGTTGGAGTTTGAGACTTTTTCTTTTTTAAGGAGGGTCCAATTGCATCTTTGCATTCTTACGTGTTTTGTACTTGGGTGATTTGAAGCTCTTGCTCAGGGTTCAAGAAGTTGGCATGCACTTGGCTCTGGCACATTTCTGGCTCAGCATTCAATGTATTCATTAGTGCTATATAAGATGGCATCTCAGAAGCTTCAAATGTTCAGGAATGCAGCTATATGACCTTTCTCTCTGCTCTGTAAAATAGAGCACAATGTGAGAATAATTTAGAGAAAGGAGAAGCAAAAGGGAAAAGATAATATTTTGGGAATGAATCCAAATCGGATAGATGTGAATCACTGCCTGCTTTATAAATTCCAGTGTTTGTCACATGCAGATGTATTTCAAGTCTGCTCTGTTGAATGATATTTCCCTAATTCAACTCTACACCTCATTGACTTGCTAATATGTGTCAGTCCAGATGTTGCTTTGGCAACCCCCCCATCCGTTGGGAATTGCAGCCTGCTGAAAAGTTTTTTTTTTTTTTTTGTGACATCATATGTTCATCTGTGTCACTTTAATGCAAGAATTGATTTTGTGCCGTGCAACAGACACCATTACGTGCCGTTGCCTTTCCTAATTACATATCTTTGCAGCGCTGGAGAACAGGATACATGTAATTGCCCTCTGTCCAAACAAGGGAGGAGACAAGCTGATTATATTGTGAAGAGGCAACAAAATTGGTTTATGGTGTATATTGTGAACCTTTTAGGTAAACTGTAATTATGTTATTTTGGAAAATTTTATTCATTTTATTAGAAAGGAAAAACATGGGGTCTAAAAAAATTTTTTTACCTTGACCTTCAGCTGTGCTCTCACTATGCCCTCAGATTCCAGCAATTCCTTTTATTTTATATAAGTTTAGCAATTAAAATTGATGTAGATTCTATTATTATAGAGTACTATTTACAAAAGGAAGGGTGTTTCCTTCTGTTTCTAAAGCTTATGTTACTGTTTCTTCTGTTAATAAAGTTTCCAGTTGGAGTGATGTCCAGACTTGGTTGTGTCATAGAGATTAAGATATGGAATCCAAATACTATTTTAGGGAAGAGACACATGAAGATTGGGGGAGATTTAGTAGCCCAGCAACAAATTGTCTCTTCTTCAGGCAACTAATCTCCCCAAAAAGTCTTCCCACTGGCTAGAATCTAAATTGTCAGCAAGATGGCACTTGTAGCGTTTCATTTTCAGAAGTCGCTTGAGTTGTCTCACAAAGGAACTTCGGGTGACTTCGGAAAACAAAGTGCCATCCCACAAGCCATTTAAATTCTAGCCAGCAGGACTTTTTGGGGGAGATAGTCACCCGAAGAAGAGGCAATTTGTCGCAACTAAATCTCCCCGAATCTTCACGTGTGTCTCAAAAAAATCCATAGGTCACAGCCCCTGTTTTAGGAACTGTCTTTGGGATTGGCTGACACAGAACAAACTGCAAACAGTGACCCACCGTATTAAAGGTTCTTGGGTTCTCCTCCTGGATTCTCATCTGTGCTAAACTCTAAATCTAAAATTACCTTTAGGTGGCTTAGTCAAAGCATGGTGGCATGATCTTGTTGAAGTGTCACCTATTCTTTTGAAAAACATTCCAGTAATGTTGACAAAATTATAGGTGGCCATGGAATGTCATTGATTTCTTCTATCATTTTGACCAGAAAAGGTTTGTCACCTTCTCAAAGGAGTGAATTAGGGTTTCACTGTGTCTAGGCTGATGTAGTTTTAATTATATGTAGGGGACCCAAAGAAAAAACAGAAAGTCTCAGTTCTGTTGACTATGTCCTGTGCTAGGGAGGTTTCCCTAAATTTCCCAGGAATCTTGTGATCTGTCTATAGGTTATATAATTTGAAGGAACACTTGACTCTTCATCTTTGGTTTCCATCTAGTGGACCCTCTCACTCTAGCAAATTTAGAGTGGAAATAGACCTCCTAGGTGACACCTGTCTACATGTAAGGACCACAGTCTATAAAAGCCATTTTCATCCCTAAGAGACTTCATATGAAGGGGACCCATGTTAGTAAAGAGTCTCTCTCTACTGGTTAAAATATCCCTTCACAATTTCTGTCTCTATAGGAAATTTTAATATCTCACTTACAGTCCTCCTACTGTTCAATAAATTACCTTTTTAGTAAAGGACCACTTATTCTTTCTACCTAAGGTGTTGGTTCAGGTTCCTGAAGCTTTCCCTTTTACTGCTAAAATAATGGAAACTGTGACAGTTGATGTCAAGACAGTGGAGTATAGGGGGTCTAGATTATTTGCATGCATTTCAGTATTTGTATGTGAAAATAAATTTTTTTTTAAAGCCCACACTTTCAAAACCTAATCAAAACAAGAAAAACCCAATGTTCTTGTGCAAATCACCAACTGAAATAGTTTAACGTTCATATATTTAGCTGTGGACTATTTGTGGTTTCTCTCTGCAAACCAGCGTGTTGATTTAAGCCTTTGTTCCCAATGTTAGATCTGTTCCTGCTCATAAATCAGCGGCGCCCGCATCACAAGGGGGTGATGGTTTTCAATATCCTGATTGCACAACAGTTGAGTTGAGATTCTAACACTGCCCACAAATTCTGAGAAACATGTCTGTTGGGGGGGGGGAAAGATCACAAGCTCACAGATCCGCTAGTGAAAACGTGATGAGAATGAGCTCCAGCTTCAATGTTGGGGATTTTTTCTGGTTTATCTCTACATCGACTGTATCTAAGGCAGACACAATAACTCTTATGTCTGGTCTCATGGCTGTAGGAGAGCCAGTTTGTCTTGTACTTTAGACAGGACAGTGTTCCTTTTATACAAGGGTATCTGGAATGCATAAAGGCTTCTGGTGAAGGGTGTCACCAAGTACTTTCCATCTATTTCATGTGTCATAATATACAGGTCATTCTTAACTCTTGTGCCTCATATATGATCCATAGCTGTAAGGGAAAATGATCCACCTCCAATGTAAAGTCAAACACTCGTCAATATAATGCCCCTTAATATAATTACACCAGACTGTCCTCATAAATTAAACCAAGTCATTGAATTCCCTGGGGCTCATTTGCTAATTAGGTGCACTTCTGTATTTCATATTCATATAAACAACCCTTCATTGTGTTTCCACTGCATGCATGCAAATTATCAATTGCGGATCCATTACGCTCCCATCAGGAATCTGTCAATCAAATGGATTCCTCCGCCTTCCCAGAATCCCTTGTTCTAAAGGCTTCCGCCGTTATCAGGAAGACTGGATTAAGTCATCATTAGAATGAGATCTGTCATTGGAGTGACATCAAATTAGGCACTTATCCAAGGGAATCATACTTCCAATGCATTTCTTCAGAGTCTATCACAAAGACAAGACATAATGTCTATAAGAGCAGTAAGATTCTCCCTGCTTTCCCAAACATGTTCATTATTCATTATGGAATAAAAATTCTCTGCATATAATGCATGATTAGCTTTATACTGTGCTATTTTCCATTATTTCTTCAACCGAAATGAGTCACTGAGGTGTTGGTTCCTTTGGTATAGTTTGCAAAGCCTTGTTACATAATGAGGAATTGGAACGGGTAATAACAAAATGTTATCGTTATTCTACTATTTATCTTTTTTACAAGCCTCCTCAGCCAAACAACATTTATTTAATACAGTAGGGAAAATGTGTAAGGTGATTATTAGTAGGAGGATGTTTAGGAGCCCATAAATCATTGATCACCTTTGGGACTGAAAAGCACAGCAATGTGCTGGATCAGACTCAAGCTCCTGGCTGTTTCAGACTTCTTGTAGACTGTTGGTGGCTTCAAAAATATTCCTGAAAAACAAGTGACATTTTGTCTTGCATAATCTGGGAATATGCAGAAGAGGGCCCATCTACAGATTAGTTAACTTCAATATGGATATCTATGAATGGAAGAAGCATTCTGCCGAAATGTGTGCCTATATGGTTTTTAGACTGGTCTGCCCAATCCTGTCCTAGGTCTAGTCACTGATGTGACCCTTATTTTAAAAAAAAAAAGCCCACACTGCAATAACTCCTGGTCAAAAGTCATGCTGAAGTAAGATCATGAGACCCATTTTTACCAAGAATTTTGGGAGTATTTTTTTGTCTGGCCAAATGGCTTGGAAGGGCTCTTCATAACCTCCTGACTAGAGAAAGTGCCTTTCCCCCTGGTGTCAGCTGGAGCTTTGTCCAGGGCTGCATCAGAGCAGAAGGGCAGGAGATTTAGTGCCATGCTCCAAGCTTGATCTTTGGGCTTGAGACTTAAGAACCTGCCACTGTCACCCCCATCCTTCCCAAATCCATGTTACAAAACAAAGAAAGATGAATCAAAAACATTAAAGTGCCATGATATATAGTGCCAACCTTCCCTCCATAACCAGTATCCTAGATCTTCAAAGTAGGAAGTCTAATCATTCACAGTGACAATCACCAGTGCATTAGTCACTTTACTCTTCAAATATAATATAATTAATCTGCAATTTTGCTTGCTGGCAGTAAACTGTAATCAGAAGGGAGGGTATAACAGTGTTTGGTGTTTTCAGACCTCAAGGTTCATTGGATGATTCTCTTGCATTAAGACATATTAGTGACCTCTAGCTTGGCGTTGACAGCCCCATGGAAGATATGATGGTGATAAAATGTTGATGAAGGTCTAAGTGGGCATTTCATAGAGAAGCACTCGTCAACCTGTGTCATGAACTGACATGTAAACTTTCACAGATTGACCACCGATGGGCTGCATCATATTCGTAGGTGCCCAAGTCTTTGGATGAGATTAAACTTGTGATTTTCTAGTAAAAGTACATACAAAGCATTGGCTTTATGCAAACTCAATTCTGCATTTAACACCATTTGTGCCCTGTGATATCTGCTGGCCTGATAGAAACAGGAGTAGATTATTTCACTCCATCATCTCCATGACAAATTAATAATGTTCACAACCTCCGGCACCGAAGGTGAAGCAGCCGAGGAGACAATGCACAGGAGGGAGGGAGTGGGTGGCTGTACTCTGTGTTTGCTGCAACATATTAAAAATGGAACATAAGTGAAGGATGAATAATCAGGAATGTGATGCCTGAAAGGCAAAGTGTGTTCAAAGGATTGTTTCCTGGGAGGGCTGCTTCTTGTGTCTGTGCCTTTGGAAAGGGAGCAAGCATCTCCTAATATTTTCCATGTCTGCTATATACCTGATATCAAAGTCAGAGAGAGAGAGGATTGAGGGTCCCATATGTTCTTGGAAACTAAATCTCAAGTTCTTTCTGCCTCTACCAAATAGTGGCCCACCATAATTAGTTGGCATCAGTGTTGATCAAAGTTGCATGGGGTTTAAATGCAAGAATAACAAAGGCCTCCTAAAGCATGATATAAGCACCTACAACCAACAGCTCTCAAGTATTAGGATATGGTTGGGAATGTTAACTATATATTAATATGTGTTAAAGACACAACATGCCAAGTCAATTTTCAGTTGATCTTTGTTCCTACTTCAGGAAGTTCGTCTCCCAGTACCAAATATTGGCCTACCATGTCTACGTGGCATTATTAGGTATAAATGCAAATAGTGATAGTGAAAGCCTCTCAAAACTTTGTATGGTATGGAACAGATTGCTTCTTGGATAGCATGGGTTAGAGTACCGGAGCATTTCAAAAATTAGTTGGGGGGTATGCTCATACCAACCAATGAGATTTTTGATTCGAAATAGCTGAAAAGTAAATGCATCCTACTGATTGGTGGCTATGAGATACTAGGTTTAAGGCTGAGCTACTTTGGGGCCAGTGTTGGAGGTGCAGGATGCAAGGAACATGGGAGTTTGTTTTGCTCTGAAAGACCAGAGCTGGGTGTTTTGGGTTTCCTCTGCAGTCATCAATCTATTCCTCTGAATCTGATGTACTTCCCTTCTAGATGACAGGGAAGCCTACAGCTCCCCATATATTTTCACATCTACTGATGAAAGGTGTTAAGAGCTTTAATTGATTTGTAGTAAATTAGCAAGGGCATAACAATACAGAATGCAATTCTGGGGTTTGCTGAAGGCCCCGGTAAGGTAGCAGGTTTTTGTCTGTGACTACAGAACAAATAACTGTATCCGGGTGTTTACCACATCCTATAAATAGATGTCTAGGGTCCCTTTAAGTCCGCCTACAATGCAGCTAGAGAACTGGGGCAAACGACCCAGTATTTGGTCCCAATATCTAAGGAGCTTGCTCCTTCCAACCCAAGGTGCTGCATTTGGAAATGCCAATCTTGATCAAAAAGTATCTGGGTGCATCTTGGCCCCTGTTTGCCACCCTCTAAGGACAAATGTGCTATAGTCACTTGGGAAGCCTGTAATTATAGAGTGTCCATGGTTAACTTGTCCCCCTCTTTCCACCCCTCATTCAAGGTCGAACTGGGCCAGCGGGACACTGTGGCTCCTATTGACCCAGGCCAGCTCAAACCAGCTGGAACTGTGAGTGCCAGTACCTGAACATGGCCACAAGCTGAAGAAATCACTACACGACTGGGGGGCTAGTGGCAGCATTTGGAGGTGTTTGAGACTGGTATGTGGGGTCCCAGTTGGCAGCTCCAGTGGGCCCTGGACACCCCAGTCCGACACTGCCCTTATTAATTAATGGGAGGGCCATGCAGGTCTCTCTGCTCCATTCATCTATGTGCAAGGATGTATGCTATCTGGAAACACCTGGTGGATTGCACTAGTTTTTTTTGCACTTTGCCCTCTGCCTTGCACCTAGTAAATAACCCCTATTATGCATGGCCAATCCGCAGTGGTATGAGTATTTCCACCAGTATGGAACCCAGGGAAATGGAGCCATAAAATGGCATCAAAAGCTAATGAATAAAAGCGATTATGAAACAGGATCAAAGATTTAGCAGCCGGCAGCGAATGACAATGAATAAATGGCAATTAAAGGGATGTCTGAGGGATTAAATGATTTGCCGGATGAGAATGCTGGGAGTTTGAGTTATTATGTAGAAGATGCAGCACTAGGTGAGAATACTGATTATCACTGTTTGTATCAGTGCTGTTTGTTGGGGTGCTCCATGGCAACACACAGGTTAATATTCTCTCTCTATTTGGGGCATAACTTGGCTATTCCCGACTGTTCCACTTTCCTTTCATGAGTCTCATAAAGCAAACATTAGAAGTGCCTGGCCTCCCGCTGCCCACTTAAAGTGGTTTTAATGTAATCTAGAAATTAGGGGATTTGGATAAACAGACCGGCAACCTGGACGGTGGAAACAGCAGAATTCATTAGGCTTTTCTGCCTCACGCAGAGGTGGAGAATGCGGTGGAATAATTTTTCATTTTCAGCTAATTTTCACAACTCTTCTAATAAAGCAGCTGCCAAAATAAAGTACAAAAAAAATTTTACACAGCACTTTACAATATGGGGTAACAACCGTGGTCTGGGGGAGGCCTTAGAATATCGCAACAAGTAAGCCCATACAGAATAGAAATGGGATGCCTCTAGTCTCAAGAGCTTGCATAATAGCTTGCGATAGAAATCTATTAAGATGCACAAAGCTGAGCACCCAATGGCCCAGACAGAGGAAACTGTCACAATAAAGGATTTGTAGCCACTTGCGAAACATGCGACAGACAATGGTGATTAGTGTAAAATGATTAGTGTGTCACTCACATGCTAATGGGATATGGGGGGGGAGTGTAATAATATGAGGCCCATCAAAAACTATGTACTTAAAGTGGTATGTTCCAATGACAGGTGTTGGGCTTCTATATGTGAGGGCCTCAAAGGGCTGTTACCTGATCTCACACCCTAGGCTGGGATTTGTAACAAAGTCACATTTGTTGGTTTTATGATAAATGCATAAATATTGGGCTTTGTTCTAGATCAGTGGTCCCCAACCTTTACAGACACAGACAGGTGTCTAGACAGATATATATATATATATACCTTTATATCGTCTGAGAGGGTGAGAGAGAGATGGATACAGACAGAAAGAAAGAAAGAGGGATAGATGGAAGGGATGGATGGACGGAAGGGATGGACGGAAGGGATGGATGGATGGACGGAAGGGATGGATGGACGGAAGGGATGGATGGACGGAAGGGATGGATAGATGGAAGGG
>CM044448.1:6307536-6347268 GCA_024363595.1 Xenopus borealis
CCCCCCCCCCCCCAGCAGTCCATTACAAGCGGCTGTCTAACAAGCCAGTATACAAGCATTTATATCTGTATTCAATGTTTTCCACATTAATTCATCAGGCAGAATCAGAGCGAAGGCTAAAATAGGATCTGGGCCTTTATCTTGGAATATCTTCAAGTGGATTTTGAGACTCCCATCAGATGGGAAACGATGATGTAAACACGATAAAGCCGCTTTAATCTCAATTCACAGACAAAGGGAAAGAGAAAACAGGCTTGTAATCACAGTTATTGCTGCGCGGAGAAGTAAAACAGATTGCGCCTGGCGGTTTCCTTTGGCTTTATTTTGATGGAAGTGGAATTTAGAGCATTTATCTGTTTGCCCGGCTGATCCCGTCTATTGCTTGTGCTGTGGCCAGGGAGCTGCTTAAAAGCCCCTAATGTTACATCCCCGGCTTGTAAATTGCCACTCTGTGAATAATGCCCAACTGCCAACAAGATGTTGATGGAATGGAGTGCGGCAGCAGCGGGTACAGACAATGCTGAAACCACAAATGCTTCTCCTTTTCTTTCTTTCTTTATTTCCTTTCTCTTTCTTTTTTCTCTTTCCTTTCTTTTTTCTTTCTTTCTTTCTTTCTCTCTTTCCTTTCTTTTTTCTCTCTTTCCTTTCTTTCTTTTCTTTCTCTCTTTCCTTTCTTTCTTTTTTTTCTTTCTCTCCTTCCTTTCTTTCTTTCCTCTTTCTTTCTTTCCTCTTTCTTTCCTTAGTTTTTCTTTCTTTCTTTCTTTCTTTCTTTTTTCTCTCTTTCCTTTCTTTCTTTTATTTCTCTCTTTCCTTTCTTTTTTATTTCTCTCTTTCCTTTCTTTCTTTCCTTAGTCTTTCTTTCTTTCTTTTCTCTCTTTCTTTCCTTAGTTTCTCTCTTTCCATCTTTCCTTTCTCTCTCTCTTTCCTTTCTCTCTTTCCATCTTTCCTTTCTCTCTCTCTCTCTCTCTCTCTCTTTCTTTCTTTCGTTCTCTCTTTCTTTAGTTCTATCTTTCTTTCTCTCTCTTTCTTTCTCTCTGTCTCCGTTTCAATGCAGACAGTGCAGTTTCAATTGGATTTTCTTACACTAGGAAAGTTTACAAAATCACAGGTGAAACACACTTAGGGGTGGTTCACATTTAAGTTAACAGTATGGTCAATTCAAAGCAACTTTTCAATTGTCGTCGGTATTTATTTTATGGTTTTTGAATTATTTGATTTCTTCTTCTGCCTCTTTCCAGCTTTCAGATAAGGGTCACTGACCCCATCTAAAAAAAACAAATGCTCAACTTTCTATACAGTCCCTCTCCTGTTCATATTCCAGTCTCTTATTCAAATCAGTGCATGGTTCCTTGGGTAATTTGGACCCTAGCAACCAGAGGGCTGAAACTGCAAACTGGAGAGCTCAAACCCCACAAATAATAAAAAAATGAAAACCAATCGCAAAGCGTTAGTTTAAAGGTGAACTACCCCTTCAACTACAGATGTAGTGTAATGTAATGAAAGTATTTGCAGCTCCCCTGTTTAAAAGAAAACATCTTATTGGATGCTGTAGGTTCCTGCAGAACTGTGTGTCTTTAATTTCATATGGGGCCAGTGTCAGTACCATAGCCAGTCCAACTCTGTATGGGGACAGGCATTCACTACTGCACCACTCGCATCTCATGCAACTGCACCCACTTTGCACCCACTTGTGCAATTTTCCTGCCCACCAAGCTTTGTGTTATGTTTGGTAGCCGAGGATGAGGAGAGTATAACAGTGCTTTATTAGCAGGTTCATGCAGCCATTACATAACAGCAGTAACTCTTACTTTCACTTTCAAGTTGTACAGAAAGTCCTATGTATGCACAGTGCCACCTGCAGGCCATTTGTATAAACACCACACTTTGCACTGGTTTGTGTTGCAGAATTGTGGGCCTGTGCTACATCTGCAGAATTCTAATGGGAGAGTATGTGGAAGAACTGGCCTTGATTGTTTTTGCACCAGTAAATAAGCCCCGGGTTCCCTCGAGTGCAGCCCAATGTCCTTGTATAAGAGAAGTATCCACAAATGCATTTAAGAACTGGTTGTATTTCATGGAGCGGAAAGTGTTGCTCGACTCCCTTACCTGCTGATAATTAATAGTAGCCAGAGAAGAACCCGGGCCCAGTATTGATCCATGTTTTACACGGCTTTAGACTAACTTGCAACATTATTAATTCACTACTACTCTTTTCTCTCTCCCCCTCAGCCGGCTGCCTATACCTTTATGGATTTTCTCTCTCCGAGACCATATCTCTTTTATTTTATGCAATAACACAAATGACAGGTTCTTTAGTCTCAATACTGGGTATTGGCTTGGCCTCTCCAGTCCATCTGCCTATGGGAAAGTCACTTTGGATGTAAAACCATCAACGTAAGGGCGCTAGATTGTCATTGGATTGTCAAATAAAAATGATTTCACCTCAAATTTTCCTCAAAGGAGAAGACACAGTCTGCCACCATAGATGAATTGCTGCAGATCCCTGCACTCTGATGCGTAATTTTCAGCGCACGTCGCGTAATTTTCGCCCCGCGTCTTGTTTTTTTTTTTTTGACGTCAGCAAATTTTCTCCTGGCGAATTTTCGCTAATTTATTTGCCAGCGGAGAATCGCGGGAATTCGTCGAGAATTCGCGCCTGCTGAACCTGCCAAATAAAGTCGCCCATCACTATTGGGTAACACTATGATTAAGAATTTCTGATACCAACTTCAGGGCCATACTGGGCAGGTGGGATGCCAGGAAAAAAACTGGTAGGCCCTGCTGACCCAGACCCATGTCTGCCGAAGATTTAAGATGAGCAAAGAAACAATTGCAACAATACAAGATAAGCAAAGAAACAATTGTAACAATTTAAGATAAGCAGGTCTCTTGGGGAAACTGTGACTTGCAGCTTTAAGGGCAATTCACCTTCTATAGCAAAACTGTAATTACACATAAAACCTGAACCTTAAAACTCCCAGAAATGTGCTCAAACGTTCCATAACCTGCCAGATTTTGTATAAAGGATGTGGTAATTAAGGGGTGTGGCCATAAGATGAGCTTGTTCCAAAAAATGTCCGATGCCCATAGCATGCCAAATGTTTTTGTTCGTCTTTCTGTTTTCCCTATGTTGGAAGACATGGAATCCAAAGTACGTGCTGGGGAGAGGGGTGGTAGCAGCAATGGGAGAACCTCATGCCTGGGGCGGGGGGCTCGGAGGAAATAGGGGGCCCAGACCACCCAATCTTGAGTTGACCATGTTGTTTGCCTTTATTCTCAGTTGCTCCTCCATGTGTTTCTTTAAAGGGAATTCAAGCAGTAATTTAAAAAACCCTACCCTATGTAGACCCCGAGTACAGAATCTGCACCGAGGGGTAAGAAAAAAGTTAGGGGCAATTACCCTGGGTGCCAGGTAGGCTGGGGGGGGGGAGGAGGGAGGTGGGTCTAAGTAGGGTAGGGGGCAGGGTTTTTTTTAAAGTTACAGGTTGAATTCTCCTTTAACTGAATTTTATAACAGGCTTAAGATATGGAGATCCAAATTACAGAAAGATCCCTTAACCCAGAAATCCCAAGCATTCCAGATAACAGATTCCATGCCTTTTACTTTATTCCAGCAGCGTTAGTAACCACTTCATAGCAACTAGGGAAGAGCAGAACAAATTATGTAGGAAATAATTTATGCCCTACACTCGCCTCTTCATATTTCTATTAGACCTTTAAAGTGAAGGTGTAGTGACCCTTTCAAAAACATTATGCTAATGAAGTTGTTATTGCAGTATAGCCACTAATGCAGAATCTCTCTATTTATTTCCATTTTATTTATGTATCCCTCCCCGGCCAATCACTTCTTCACCTCAAGCCCAAGTTAGCCGAGTGTTCATTTTCAAGCTATGATTGAATTATTTTATGCTGTAAACATTCTGTCGATTGTTCCTCCCCGGTGTAAAGAGAAGAGCATAAATAATTCAATGTATCCATCTTCTCCGTCTCTTTAATAACTATCTTCACTGCCGTGGCTTCTAGGGGCCCAAGATTTGCAATTTGTCTTATTTCTCCAATGATACTTACTTACCACGGGAGATTTTTTTTCTCATTTCAGGAACAAATTGATTGTCACACTCTCGTTTTTGTCTTCTAGTGTTTATTGCTGTTCCTTCTGTTTTCTTTGAGTATTAATTCTTTTTTATGTATCTAAATTGGTTTGGACTTCTATGTGTTATACTCATTAGTCCAAGGTTTATGATCCCAATCCCAATCTATAGTCAGTAAAGTAAGATTTACTTAAGTAAATCCAGGTTTAAAATGGGCCTCCTAGGTCCCACCAGCCACCAGAGAACCTGAAATCCAGGGATAACTCTCAAATATAGGTGTTACTGTATATACTTCTAATCTCTATAGGGTAGGGCCACTTTCTACTGTGTCTTACATCAGGGCATCGCTTTATATGTATACTCCATTACAATGATTGTCCTTGTATACATACATGTAGTCCTCTGGAGGAAATAAGAAAGGGCAAAAGGTTTGGCCAATTCTTGGGTTAGAATGGGTTTACCTAGACTGGGACCCACCAGGAGATCCTGTCCAACCCAAGAACCACCCCCACATTTCAAAAGGACACAAAGTGCTTAGTACAGGGAATAAATATGACTAAATGTAGTGGGGGCTACCTGGATATGCTGTAGCCTCCATAAATAAATACTTCAGATATTTGCACTTCAATCCCCCATTGCTGAAGATAACTAAAGAATAATAAAAGTTCCTGGAAGATCACCAAAATAGGACCAGCTACATTATATAAGTATAAAGTCTTAAGCTCCATGGAAAGCCTTCTCCAAGAGTCTCTGGAAGGTCAAAGCCAAAATACAAGTGAAAGGAACTGCCGTATATAAGTTTATGCACAATGTAAAGCCTTCTCCAAGAGTTTCTGGAAGGTCAAAGCCAAAATACAAGTGAAAGGAACTGCCGTATATAAGTTTATGCACAATGTAAAGCCTTCTCCAAGAGTTTCTGGAAGGTCAAAGCCAAAATACAAGTGAAAATAACTGCCGTATATAAGTTTATGCACAATGTAAAGCCTTCTCCAAGAGTTTCTGGAAGTTCAAAGCCAAAATACAAGTGAAAGGAACTGCCATATATAAGTATATAATTTTATGCACAATGTAAAGCCTTCTCCAAGAGTCTCTGGAATGTCAAAGCCAAAATACAAATGAAAGGAACTGCCGTATATAAGTTTATGCACAATGTAAAGCCTTCTCCAAGAGTTTCTGGAAGGTCAAAGCCAAAATATAAGTGAAAGGAACTGCCATATATAAGTATATAATTTTATGCTGAAGTGAAAGTCTTCTCCAAGAGTCTATGGAAGGTCAAAGCCAAAATACAAATAGAAGGAATTGTTTCTTCCACATCAGCTGCTATGCCAGGGCATAACTATTCTCCTAGCACATGGTTGGATTTGCTTGTTCTGAATGTCCTACTCTCCTGCAGCCTATTCTTCTTGATTTCTTCTACAATTTGCTCTCCGTCACTGCTTTTCCTCCACTATTTCCCCTCTCCCCACCTTCTTCATTGCTGTTTACATTATTTTACCTTTAATTGCTGTTGACATGGAATGAAAGTGACGAATAAGAGATGGGACGTAAGAGAAATAAGAGCCTCCGTTCTCTCTCTTTCTTTACAGTTCAGCGGCAGGGCACTCAAGACAGAATGAAATCACATAAGTAGAAAATACTGAACTAGGCAATAAGAATAAAATAGCAAGGTGCTGCCTAGGGGGCCACTTAAACACCACTACCCAGGGAGATTACCTTGACTCTTCCCTTAGAAATTGCCTGTGTAGCCCCCTCCCTTCCAGTGCTATGATTTATTTCCATTAGAACAATATCTTGAGGCCTGTTATAAAACTGGAACCCAGAACAAAGTGCCACTATATACTGTACATACTGTATTAGGTTACATTAGGTTGTTTTGAGAGGACGTTGCTATACAATCCATACAATTTGTACAATTGGCTGTTGGCTTGTGCTAATAGAGAAGTGGGTGCATTAGGGATCATTCCCAGACCCAGCTTGTTTCCTTGGTGCTGTGTTAATGGAACATTAGGCTCTGAGCAAGCTTTGATATACTCATAGCACCTGATGTAGTTGAAAAAAAAAAAAAGTTTTTATTGTAATTCCAATAACAGGTACCTGGGGGGACCAGAAGCAAAGAGAGTCCATACATACAATATTATTGTAACTTTTATTTATGACACTAAATACTGAAAAGGGAAGTGGTATTTAGTCATGTTCCCCTAGTCTTTCTTGGATTGTATAGTAGTGGGAATATTAGGACATCTTACTGGTGTCCATTGACTCCTAGTAAATAAAAGGTTTGGGAAGAATTACCATCTTGTCTTGTTAAAGAGAAGAGGAGAACATGTAGTCTAAAGCCAGGAACAGGGGGCAATGTTTAAGTGTGTGCCATAAGGTCCTAGTGTAGGGACCTAAATTCATAGACTTTGTGTGTGATTCTGCATCACAATTAATGCACAAGCCATTCTTCCAAATTAAAGGCCCATTCTTGAGTGTAAGACATGGGGAGTATACCTTATGTTCTGCCTAAAGAAAGTCAAGGAGGATCTGAAAAGAATTTTAAGCAGGTGGGAAAGTCCAAAACTGGTATAAGGTCAAAATATCACTAAGCTTTGATATTGAAGAAAGTGGGACAGGTCTGGCACTTGCAAGTGTTGTGGCCAATGGATGCCGCTTCCCTGTCTTTGTCTTACAAGAGGTGTCTACACAGACCATGGACAGATAATCCTCAGAAGGTCTGCTAATGGAGAAGACTGGTGTGCCACAGGCCCTGCGTCAGTCCTAGCTAGTTTCACTTTATGGAAAATAGCAGAAGGTATGTTTACAGTTGGCCTTAATCAAGCAAATTGTGCTGCACCTCAAATCAAGCCATCTTCAGGCACAATGCACAAGCCTCATCCATTGAGTACGAAAACTTTTCATTGACTTGTGGGTACGGGCAGCTCTTGTTTTGCATGTTTTTCCTTTTGTGCAGCAGTGGGAATGCCCGTTTGACATCTCTCTGCAATAACCAGGTCTCTGTTCTCTCATCTGTCTGAAACCCTCCTGAGGGACTGATATAACTTCATATTATAATATGAGCTCTCTATCTGGTTTGACAGGTCTGGCTAAGCATTCTCATAAGCCAGTTAGGCTGGCCGTAAAGAGGACATAAACCCTCCATAAATACAACTCTCAGCATGCCCAAAAAGAATGTCAAGGGGTAAAACATGCTCTAGGAATAGATTTGTAAACCAACACTGGTCTTTTTGGTTGTGATAGAGCTGTGAACCCACTCTGATAGGGCTGAGCAGGGGTTATAGACAGGGGTAACTGGCCGTGACTTCAGAATATAATGATCGGCTTCTACAAAAGACAAATATAATTTTCTGCTTGATGATTTCCAACAACCCCATTAAGCTTGGCACCACAAAGGCTAACCCAAAGCCAACTGAGCATGTGCAGTGCCACCGACTTTAGTTTTTAAAACTGCAATTAATGGGGAGAGGGCCCCATAACACACAATGGCTTGATGGGCAGAAGAACGGAATATTTGGCTGGACGTAAAGCAGTTGGATCCAGATCTGAATAATCAACTACAGAAGGAGAGAGAGAGAGAGAGGTTAAACATACAACTCCAGCTTTTTCTCCAAATTTTAGACCTTGTACAGTGTGAAAACGAAGAATAAAAATAGTCATTCCTCAGCCAGAAATAAATGGAAGTCTGCGAGACCTCATTTCATTTAAAAAAAAAAGGAGCATAAAATTCATTGCAACTTCTGATTAAAATTATTGATTAGTGAAATAAAAGAAAAATCTGATTTCAGGATTCTTCTCGCCTTCTTAACGATCTTCTTCTATTAGAAATCTCACTGCAAGGGGACATTAACCTTCCATAACAGTGTTACTCTACCCTTATTGGTGGACGACAATGCACACGATACTCCAACAAAGAACATATGCCAGAAGTATAGGGACATCTACCTGTCCAACATCTCATTCCCAAACCAAAGGGGATAACTATGAGGTTGCTCCCTCTTACCCTAAGCCACATACACATTTGCGTTGGGTCGTCTTTTGTCTTCGTTTCTCTTCAGCTTCTTTTATACTGGCAACTTTGGCGCAGTGGCCGTTCTTCTCTAGTACTTTTGGGGCATTTCCCATTTATAGGGTGGTTTTCGGGAACTTTTTATATGCCAGGTGTGCCGTCCATTTAAATCTGCTCAGACAAACTAGGTTTGAACTGGGTTTGAAGAAACATCACAGGGAACATTATTGTTCCTGGTATATTCACTAAATACACAGGGGAAATGTGTTACTGCTCTTATTCTGTATGCTTTAAAAGCTGAGAATTATTGGCATTTCATGTTTTAAAGGGGACAGTGTCGGACACCATGTTTGATTAGGCTTGTGGTGCAGTAAGTTCATGTTTATGTTTAGAATACAAAATACAGCATTTCTAGCCTTATTCTATTTTACACTTTCCTTGCCCTTTAAGGATTATTTGTACTCATGGGGCTCAGGGTAGATTCTTCCCTGGCACCCCCCGACGTTCACCCACTGCTGCAGATCCCAGTTTACCTCTTGTGTCACTGCCAGGTCTATGTAGCACATTGAAAAATATTCCCCCCGATATAGACAGAAGTACAGAAATAGACGGTATTGTGCAAGAACTTCTGTAATTTATTTTTCATGCTTATTATTATTATTATTCCCTTTTATGTATAAAATGTCAACATTTCCACACCATTGTACAGTAGGGAAGCCAATGAACACAGACTTGCAAATGAAATATTCATTGTATCCCTTCATATTTTATTTTAGTGCTATGGTTTGATTCAGACTGAAACGTATGAAATCCCAGCAATTTTATCTATCAAATCTCTGCATCAGTAATGGCAAAGATACACTCCAGGCATTCTTTTATTTGTAGTCTCATAGCAAAGCAGATGCCCAAAATAAGTTTCTTTAGACCCCAAGAGTATTATATTTTTTTTATGTGTGTTTCCTTTTCCCTTTCCCTTATTGGCATCAGGTTTGTTACACAAGGACAATAATAATCCCGCTACCAAATTCTGCTGATTCTTGGAGATTAGTAGAGACCACACTGATAAATTGGCTGAAGGACAAGTTAGCATAATGGAAACAGAATGTAAAAAAGGATTTAGGAAACATCTATTATGGCTTTTACATAGAATCTATGGTGCCAACATAATACCAACATGCCAACTCAGTAGATTCTCACCAGGTTCTGTTCCATCAGTTCCATGTGTATTCTGGCACCATTTAGAGTAGAACAGATCAAAATGGGATAAGGAAAACATGATCCACCTGTAATTTGTCCCCAACAACAAGTGGAGGTGGCACAAAGGAACATACGTTGCTTTGCCAGTTTTAGTTAGTGGCCACCACAAGAAATGCTGTTCTGCCAAAAACCCTACAAAAACAAGTGGGTGCTTAAGAAACAAGTTATTTATTATCCATAGTTTCATGATGTATTCCTCCCACAGAAGTACACAGAGTGGAATAGTCCTCCCTAGTTTGCAGCAGATTTCTCCCTTGATTACAAAACGGTGGTGGGGGGTGGGGGGGATTAGTAAACCTCCAGCTCTGGGGGTGGTTGGCACCAGATATTTTGTATATTATATAAGACATGGATATTAACACATGTCAGTCAGTCTGGATTCCATTATCTATTCCAGCTCGCCTGTTATATTTAGATTTCAGCTCAGGGATTTTAGTTTCCAGCTTCTGCACATTGCAGCTATTTCCATTTATAAGATGCCTCCTCCTGCACATTTGCTCATCTTCCTTGTTAAAACCATGAATTCACGGGATGCTAAAGAATAAGGAAATGAATGGAAGTGTTAAATACATCATTATTGTGTGATATAATAGCATGCTCACTCACATACAGATGCACAGTCACGTAGAATGTTAATTTGTATAAAGAAGAGCCTTGGGGTTCCATTTCCGAGAGCTTTTTGTTGTGCTGATGGCCAAACTGTGACTCATGAGAAACATCAACAAGACCACTTGTTAATGTCCTCTAACATAATAAGCACATTAGGGCTAATAAATAGACACAGTGTAAATGTTACTGAACTGGCCAAAGAAGCTGGTTGTGTGGGTCTTCAGAATGGAAAGAAAAGGTGGGGTCCTACCACCCCATACCTGTGCCTATTGATGGTAGTCTCTGTCCAATGAAGAGTGGGTGAGAACTAGATAGTATGACCACTGTATTTTGTAAGTGGCTGGATTTCCTAAAATGCAACCATACAGTTAGGTGCCAGTCTATGGAAATGACAGTATGATCAGAGGTAGATACTTAGGACCATTATATCTCTATCTAAGTGGTGTCACAACAATTCAAACTTGCAGTCGTGTAACTTGAACAATTAACATCTGCGTTGGTGAGTTTCATAGCACCATTGTGACTGGATCATGGTGAGTTTCAGCTAACACCTGCTTTGTACCATTAAGGCAGTGGTTGTTGGACCTTCTTGGTTCAGATGCCCCTGGAGGACCAGGCTTTGAGCTGGACCCTCTCTTTAGCTTATTAAAGTTAGAAACATGTGAAAACATCACTGTATCAGCCATAAGTCCAAGAATATCTAGAGCTGGGGTCATCAACCTTTTCTACATATGAACAACATTTAAATGTAAAATAAGTTGGAGACATAGCCATGCAAGTTCCTTGGGGTGCAAAATATGGAATGGAATTGGCAATGGGTAGGTGTACTGACCTGGACATAATCTTTCTGATTTTTTTGTACTGACCATCACCCCTACTTCTATTTGTACTTTTGTCCTCACAAGGCAAAAAGACTGCAGTTTCCTCTCAGGTCTGCTGGATTGTGTTGGCCAAAATCCAATCAGGGGGGTTCAGGTCAATAAAGTGATCTCTGAGAAGGTTCTGGCTGTTGCATATTGTAATTTCTGACAGACACAACTGGTTAGCATGATAGCCTAAAACAATTCGATAAGCATTCGATGGTCGAATGTTTATCGAATTTGGTCGAATTTATTTTGGGGAATAATAGTAAATTTGCCCCTAAGGGAATGTTTGTGGAATCTACTGGAATGGAGAAGAGGAGGCCTAAACAGATGGGGGGGGGGGGGGGGGGTGATGATGATAATGCTGGGAGTTATTGCTTTTTACATCTGGGGTACAGATGTTTATAATTAAAGTCCCCTCATTTTATTCTTTCTCTTCTCAGGTGTTCACAAGATACGGAAAATGTTACATGTTCAATTCCGGGCAAGATGGCCGACCTGTGCTCACCACTGTGAAGGGAGGGGCTGGTAACGGGCTGGAAATTATGTTGGACATCCAGCAGGATGAATACCTTCCCATCTGGGGGGACACAGGTACATTTAAAGAGTATATCATTATATAATACTTTAATACAGTCATGCATAAACTCTCAACCATATATACTGTATATATCTTGGCTCAAGTACAAACTAAAGGTTAGAAGGAACTCATACTGAAATGCCTTAACAACATGAGTACACAAGTACAAAATTTTGGGCAAGCAGATGCTATATAGACATATATCCAGGACGTTGATCCTTTGTGACCCAACATGACTTGGGGTCAGTAACATTTTGAG
Organism: Xenopus borealis; assembly: GCA_024363595.1. Taxonomy (NCBI): domain Eukaryota; kingdom Metazoa; phylum Chordata; class Amphibia; order Anura; family Pipidae; genus Xenopus; species Xenopus borealis. The sequence continues at coordinate 6,319,202 of CM044448.1, forward strand.
ATGTAATGAAAAGTCAGGACAAATTTGGCAGGAAATAACAGGACATGGACCTAAGAAGAGACAAGGTTGGATCTGGTCAATTCTTCGTAACAACTAGGGAAGCCCCCCAAGCAGAAATCTAGTTAGACTTTGCATATCTCAGTATTTATATTATTTGAATGCCCATGGAAAATAAAAAGGATAATTGGGGTTTTGAGTAGGAATTGCTGAGGTCAGAAGAAGGTAGGACCTAAGGATATTAGTGGTGAGGGCCCTCCGATTGTACGTTATTATAATTATGCTTGATGATAACGTTTTCTCATCTAAATCTAACACAGATGAATGTGAACAATTGATTTGGAGAAATAATGTAGGGTGGATTTGTGGCTTCACAAATTCCATTGATTTGCTTGTCAGGAGCAAAAGAATCTTACAAATCAAGAGTCGCACTTGAGTTAATTTTTCATGAATTTATTAGAAATCTGGCAGTGGATTACAGACCCCTCCAAGTTAACTGTTTGTTACCCAGATAGATCAGTTTGTTAGTGCTGGTGCTTTTTCACATACTGTAGCTGTAGAATTATTTATCCTGATCCCACCAAGCAGTGTTATGTTGGTTTGACTGAAGGTGGAAACCATTACAGTGGCCAAACATGTGCGGAAATTTTAGTATCGGTACATAGAAGTAGATGAGGTGATCCATATTGGCAAAGGCCTTGGATGAAAATGTTTTATCGGGTGCCTCTGAAGGTGCCCAAACATCTGCCAAATGTTTTTTTTTCTACCTGTATATTTAACTATTTAGCTCTCCATGTTTGCAGGAAAGATCATTATTGTAATGGGTATGGCACTTTACACACCCCTCTCTTATGGGCGGGCCAAGCCAACCAGGTGCCCTAGCCAACCCGGCTGGCCATTTTTTGCCCCTGTATATGCTCGTGCAAAAGTAGTGATGTCACCAGGGAGTGAGCGGAATTGTGGAGAGCCAGCGGCAACAAGAGATACTGGACTAGGGGTAGGCAGAAGGCTTTTCAAGAGGTACCTAGCCTGTGCCCCCCAGTCATTGTGCACTAAGCAGTTGTCTCTTCTGCCTATTCCCAGTTCCAACCTTTCCTTCTATTGTCCACCTCATTTTCTTCTGCATCTACCAATGATATTCTCTCTAGCCAGTCTGCATATCTTCCCCTTGAGTAAAGACGGTTCTGTTATATAAGATACTATCCTTCTTGGGTCCCTAAATAGGCAATGTTTAGAACTGACCATTAAGTCATAGACAGGGCCTTCTGATGACCTCATTGTATAGATCACTAGACTGCTAGTAAGGGGGGGGGGGGTTTTAATGGTGACCATGGTCAGAAGGACACCACACTGTAAAATAGGCTCTAGGTTTGATACTTATTTGTTTGCTTAGAAGGAAAGCCACCCATACATAATGCTTCCTAAAGCACAACCTCAGAAATCCCCTATACCGATCTGTTTCCCTGTATCTGTTTATAAAGCAGAGTAGTGCAGAGATGTTGGTGGCTGCCCTGCTGGGCCACTTGATCCAGCTCTCTGGACATGAGAAATTGAAGTTGGGACCAGACTGGCTTCAATTGCACTTGATCCTGGCCATCATGAAATGTCTAGCACCCCAACTTACTGGTCACCAACACTGCTGCACTACTCTGCTTTTTTAACTGGAACGAGCAAACAGAGCAGCACAGGAAATTGTGGGTGGGGTTGTATCATGTGCAGATGGCTACTTTATCTTTTAAAGGGCAAGGAAAGGCAAAGAAATAAAATCCCATTTTTACTTTCTTTAATGAAAAAGAAATCTATCTCCAATATACTTTAACTAAAAAATATGCACCATTTTTATGAGAAACCTGACTGCATGCAGTGAAATTCTCCCTTCATTTAGTGCTGTGGATAGGAATTGTCACACGGTCCCTAACTTCTGGCAGGGGAACAATCACTTATGAACAGCAGGGGGAGCCCCTGCCTTACTTACCAGCCATGCAGAACTCAAGCAGCTTTGTTTTTTGATCATTTATGATTATCTCTAAGAAGCCCAGATCACACTGAGCATTTGTATGTAGTCTAGTCTTGCAAAGATGTATAACAAAGTTACAAGATGGCAGCCCCCTGTGGCCAACTTTGAAAGCATAAATCATTTGTTTGATTAGGCTTGTGGTGCAGTAAGTTCATGTTTATGTTTAGTATACAAAATACAGCATTTCTACCCTTATTCTATTTTACACTTTCCTTGCCCTTTAAGGAATAGGATGAGAGGTCAACTATGGTAATTGCAGGGATTTTGAGTCACTCTTGTGATTGGGTTGACTTGAGAACCTTTACTATATCTTCTAGTATCCTGGTGGGAAACTCCAACACTCATGGCAAGATGATCAGTCTTGTAGAATTAGTCACAGATTGTGTACACTATTGTATTACACTACATAGGGCAATTTCACAACTATTTTTGGGTATGATCCCTGAGACTGCATCTCTTGCTGAAGGAGTTAAGGCATCCAGGCGTATGTTATACCAAGACTATCGTTGCTAATAGAAGCTCAAGAGCATGTTACCATTTTGGGTTATTTTTATGTGATTTTTTTCTTAATCTCTATAACAGATGGTGTGGGATTTTTATTTTGCAGTCTGTTTGTGTGTATTAGAATGAGAAACTGTGAGGTAGTTGAAGGACAAGCATATAAAACTGTCTACAGATCCAACCAAGCACATGTTATGTTGTGCGATTTTCTTACCTCCATAGGACGAGTGGGCAGACGATCTAAACGGTTTAGGGATTGGAGATTTTAAAGGATCCACCGACTGGCAGTTTACAATAAACATTTCAGCATTTGGGACATTTAAGAGCCATCCTTTAAAAGGACCCGCCTCATAAATCCTTTCTTGTTGGCTGCATGAACGTTTACTTCATTTTTCTTATCTTGTCATAAGGAAATGGCAGCGCTTAGTCACTCGGAGGTTTTCATACCAAAATGGATGCTCACCAGAGGTTTATATTACACAGAACACGTGTTTGGATTAAATGGCCGAGTATCCTGTGATGCTTGAGGATTGGGACATTCTCCAAGCTTGGCTCTCAATCAAGGTCTTCCCATCTGTCCTTGGGATCATCATGTTTGAATCATACATCACGTCTAGAAAGCTCTGTGATATTCACTGGAAAAGGACCGGTGCCAGTAATTGGGCTTCGTTAAGTTATCTCAAGAACAAACAGGCTATGGCTTAGCTTCAGACGGCAGCATTGCAGGCTTGGTCCTCCAACACTGTTAGAAGCAGGTTGGACGGTTTACAGAATGAAGTAGATGAATTAGAAGCTGGTTTTTTCAATAAAATAAAGTAAGATTATGCTTATCAAAGAAGAAAATAGCTGGTATAATTGATGTTTGCACAGAAAATAAAGCTTTTGACCGCAATTTGGGATGAAATGGACCCTGCAATGCTTTAGAGCAGTGATCCCCAACCAGTAGCTCGTGAGTAACATGTTGCTCTCCAACCCCTTGGATGTTGCTTCCAGTGGCCTCAAAGCAGGAGCTTATTTTTGAATTACTGGCTTAGAGGCAAGTTTTGGTTGCATAAAAAACAGATGTCCTGCTAAACATTCTCTCCTATAGGCTGCCAGTCCATATAGGGGCTACCATTAGCCAATCAGAGCTCTTATTTGACATCCAAATGGACTTTTTCATGCTTGTGTTGCTCTCCAACTCTTTTTTACATTTAAATGTGGCTCACGAGCAAAAAAGGTTGGGGACCCCTGCATTAGAGAATGATAGAAAAGCTAATGCTTTGGGTTAAGGCACAATATATTTTTCTATAGGAACCATGGGCTAAACCAGTGTCAGTGTGCCCCCCAGGACACTAGGAAAACTCCCATGGGCCTTCTGCTCCTAATTATTTGGTCTATTTTATTGGCATTTCTTGCTTCTGTGTTGGAACAAAGAGGATAAATCAATGAAAGAGTAGATTGCAATATTTAAAGAAAAGAGACTAAAAGAATAAAACGTGAGAGGAGTGGGCTGATGGTTTAATGTTTTCTGCTGGGTCCCTTGCATCTCATGCAGACACAAATCTAAACTGGAAAGAGAGCAGATTAAATACAGTGCAGATATTTGGAGATACTGTAACTTTTAATCAAATCCGTCATGCCCATATGTGATCATGGTTGTGTGGTTATTAGGGTGTGATATTAGGATGCTCATGTTGTCTATATTTGTTGCTTCAAATGAATATGTTGTATTTTTGGCCCTTCTAGTGTCCCATCGAATTATGGCCCTTGTCATCTTACAGAGAGCATTACGGAGTCACATACGGTGTTCTAGGATGGGAGCCTAATTAATCTATTTCTGACTTCGAGGCAGAGATTAAGACTCTCATCTAGACTACCTGAAAGCTCAAGCTGGTGTTAATCTAATGACTGTGTTACACAGCTTCCTCATATTATCATAATTTATAGTCATTAGCAGACCTTGTCTAAAAATATGAAATCTCTCCAGTCAAGAAAAATGAATTATTCTTTTGGAATACGAGCATCAGGTCAGTGCTAAAAGATTCCATTTAAACAGCAGAAATGTGATGGTTCTAAGGGCTTTAAAGGACAAGGAAAGTCTAAAATAGAATAAGGGTAGAAATGGTGTATTTTGTATACTAAACATAAACATGAACTTACTGCACCACAAGCCTAATCAAACAAATGATTTATGCTTTCAAAGTTGGCCACAGGGGGCTGTCATCTTGTAACTTTGTTATACATCTTTGCAAGACCAAGACTGTGCACATGCTCAGTGTGGCCTGGGCTGCTTAGGGGGTTATCTTAAATGATCAAACCAGCAAAAGTGTAATAATATCTGCCAGAAGCGGATACAGCAAGACTGATTAATAATCAGAATATACAGACTGCACTGGGTCCTGTGTTGTCATGTAATCTAATGTGGATTTTATAGTTTTTCTATTGTTTAATACAAACTTTCTCCAACTCTGCAGAACCAGTGGCTGCAGCAAAATAATCCTCCAAATAGAATCCCAGTTTATCTGTTTAAATCTGGCTCCATGATCTTTGTCCCTGCAGCTGGAGTTGGAAACAGTAAAGGGGATGTAAAGGCAAAAATAAAATCCAATACAAATCTCTACACAGTCGCCGACTGCTCTACAGGGAAACAAACAAAGCTGCTGCGATCCTGCATGGCTGGGAAGTAAGGCGGGGGCTCCCCCTGCTGTTCATAAGTATGATTGTTTCCCTGCACAGCAGTTTGGGACCATCTGACAATTCCTATCCACATAAGTAAATGAAGGGAGAATTTCACTGCATACAGTCAGGTTTCATATAAAAACAGTACACATTTTTAAAGTATATTGGAGATAGGTTTCTTTTTCATTAAAGAAAGTAATAATGGGATTTTATTTTTTTGCCTTTATGTGCCCTTGAAGGACCCAGAGGAAGGAATGTACCTGATTCTTTTGCTGGTGAGCATATCTGTCTTCTATGCTCTTCTAGCTCCATCAGATCTTGGCTGTCCCTCTCATGGCATCGCACTTATTCAGTGAGCTCTTGGCTGCTGTAGGTGCTTACTAGGAATGCTGAAGAGCACATGCAGTGCATGTAACCAACTGAGGTTGAGAAAAACATTCTTAAGTATCAGGCTTACTAGAGGGCTCTAGAATAGTAAGAGACCCACACACAGGGTTGGACTGTTGAGCCCTAACACCTGTCCTTAAGCCAGTTCCACTGTTGTGCACTCCACTGTGGAAGGCACAGCCATCTTTATTTCCTGGGTGGTAGGTCCCTGGTGCCCGGGTCTGAAGGTTCTACAAGCACCTCAATCAATATAGGGTGCATGCTATGGTTTAACAGGGAGCTAGAGATATTAGGAGTAGTTGAGAGTATCCAAAAACGAGTCAAACAAGTTTGGGTCAAAGCCATAGGTTCAAAATCAGGCTGAGGTCAAGCAGATGAACATAAGGCAGAGTCAGGTCAGGCTGAATCACAACAGGAACACATAAATTGGAGGCAAGACTTCTTGAACTGATCAAGACAACTAGGCATTCAAAAATAGGCAGTAGATTTAGCCCAAATGTAAGTGTGTCAATATGCATGACATCCATAAGCTTGTGCTAATGTTCAAGGATGCACCTCTGGAAAGCAGAGCACTTGGGCCTCAATATGCATCTCTAAGGCGCACACCCTAGGACTGGATTTCCTAGACCCCAGCAGAGAACCTGACACTAATTCTCTCTCCTAGCATTAACATATTTCTAGGGTTTGTTTTAAGAGTGAAAGAAGGAGACATGTACTAGTCTGGGTCTCACAAGGGCCTGTGCCTATAAGGGGATCCTTTGGGGCTTTAGCTTCAAATGACATCTTTGGTGGCATGGACCTTCATTGTGAGAGCACACCTATATCCCAAGGTTTGTAGAGCAGCCCGTTGCTATGCTGTACACTACTATACTGTCTACAACAATCTGTGGGGCTTTAAGAGCACACATAACTAATAAATCTCCCCCTTGAATATAAAGAACAAATTTGATTTTAGACTCTACACTATTTTATATGCGAAGTGAAATCCCCACAAGTCCCCCGTGCGTAAGAGGAATATGTATTGGCTGATATTGTTTAGAGAGAAGTAATTTGCAGCATTATGGAATACCCAGTGCCTGAGGTCATGCCGTATGTCTATGAGTAAATACACATTAATATCCAGAGATAGAGCTTTATGTTATTGTAACAATCAAATTTAATGATCCTGGAGAGGTATCTGGTATGAGAATCCCTTCTGCGTCTGATGATAGACGACAAAGCAGACAAGATGCTCAGGGAATTGTGGGAACCACACAAAAATCAGTCCTACATTTTATTCCTCACCTTATAGGCGAAAGCAAATTAATTTTTCATACTGTTGAAAAGAATAACTGTGCCTGCAGCATCTCTTAACTGTATTTCTGTGATGTTATAGTGGTAAATATAGCTTGCATGTAGGTTTAGTTCTAGTTAGACTATCCATTATTTATAGCTTTAATTGTTTAATGTGGATTTAGGGTAAATCCTTTAATTTGAGATGTTTCATAATGTTAGGCAGGTCCTGTGGGAGGTGGGAAATCCTTACTTTGGCTTTGCCACCTTATGACCTGCCCGGGGCAATAGGAACTTCTTAAGGCATCTTTGGCCTCTACTCCAATGAAGAAGAAGATGAAACCAGGGACCAAAAGTGAGGAGGCCTCAGCAAAGAAGGTTATGGTAGGAGAGAGAGTGGGATTCAAGGAGAAGGCTATTGTTAAAGGGTGTCAGATGATGGAAATCTGTACCTTGTCACAGCAGGTTCTAGGAGTGTGAGTTATAATATTGATTATTCCTGTGAGAAGCCATGTAGCCACCAATGAGTAGTACTGTGGGGTAAGTAGTTGTTGAGTTGGGTCTCAAGTGGTTAGACCTATGTTTTGTTTATTGTTTGCATCAGTCGCTTCCCCAGTGAATCCTTTATTTAATATTTTATCAACATATTATAAATAAAGTTAATTTATCCAGTTATACAAGATGTACAACCCCTCTTCTACGGGGTTTTTTGGGTTTTTTTTGAATTTGAGAATCTGCCAGCAGGAGAGGCACCTGATTAAAAGAATGAGTGGAAGTGATGTGCAAGTATTTGATTTGCAAACGACTGGTTTGCACTATTGCTCCTGGTTGAAGATGTTTAGCATAGAGTAGGTACAGAGATTATGGTGATATCTCACATTTGGTGCTAAAATGGTCAGAAGAGAAACCTGTGAAGGGATTACAGAATAAAGTGAGTGTTGGGCAGCACTACTAAGCCCAGTTTTGGGGGTGAATGTATGTTTTTACCAGGTTGAACACCCCAGATTGCCTTGCTTTGTAGATCTTTTATTGAGTATGGAAGAGTGTGTTGATTCCAAAAATCTTCCCAATACTGGGGAACTCCCTGAGGGCAATGGAGATTGCAGGCATCTCCATAGGTCTGAGACTCTCTGTAGTGGTGTGCTAATGAGTCTCTCCTAGTCACAGACTTCTAACCTGAGTGGAGCAGAGCAGGTCAGTGCCGAGACAAAGGTGGTTGGAAGGGATCTTCCAGTGATTCTTCCTCTGGCCCTTTGATTGGGTTCCAAAACTTCATTCCCTCTCAACTGTCAAGTGAATGACTGATCTAGAATGCTTTCTGGTGGGTTCTAGTCTCACTGGTGGAGGCTGGAGGTACTGCTTTTTTAGGGAGTATGTACCTACAGTCTCTGATTATCTGAAATGTAAGATTGTATACCAGTTTAACTGTATGCAAACGATTCAAAATTTTCCCTTTTTACAATATATTTTGTATGCACAGTCACGCATAAATAAATTCTAACCTCAATTTATGCACATCAACTAAACAGTATGTCCAAATGTCGCTAAACTGATTCTGGGCTTTGCTTCTCTCTTTTCTCTTGTGGGCTGCACCCTGCCCCCCCCCCATCCACATCTCTTATTACCTGTCTAATATAGTCTCTTCAGACAGGGTTGGTTGAGGTTCACTTTGTAATGATATCTATCAGCCTTATCAGTGAGGGGATAAATGGTGGAGCAGGAGATGCCCCTACTAATCTGCAGCCTGTGATTCACCTGATCATTACTGGACTATTCATGGCATGAGATTATATGATATTATATCTATGTGTATATAACCCCCTGGCCCTTCCCTAAGGTTATATTAAACATATTCACCTGCTGCCAGCAATGGATTAAGGAAACATTGGACCTATGGCACATGGCCGTAAGGTCCTTGAATCAATGGTGCAGACCAAGTCAAGCAATAACAACTATGACAAAAATATAAAGAATATATATGAAGAATATATTGTGATTATAAACATGGTTTGGCAGTGGTATAGTATTTTCCTTTTCATTGTGTTAGAGAAAAGTGTCATTATTCTTACTGGTGAGTGATTTTGCGTCTGTGTTTATTAGACATTTTAATGTTCCCTTTAAAGACCCGTGTACTATATGTGGGGCAGGTCAAGAGTTATGGGGTGTGGGTCAGGAAAAAAGTAACCCACACCTGACCTTAGCCTGTAAAACCTTAACCCACAAAATGTTGCCATTGAAGGGCCTGTACCCCAACCTGGACCCAAGTCTTCCAACTCTGAAAACAATATTTCTGCACACGTGCTGAGAATAATCTGGATCATCCTCAGGCTGATCCACACCCAACCTGAACCCACAGTGGTTGCCCAAAGACTATACTAACTAGGCTTCCTAGTCAAGGACGAATATATAGAATTCTAGCAAAGCCTCATGCAGCAAACACATACAATCCTATTATTAGATTGGCTCATTGCCGGACCACTCTGAGGTATGGAACCCTAAATGTGTTAAGGTTACAGCAACCTCAGCTTTTTTGTTCCTCCTACAGAGTCACAGGGGTAGATTCCTTCTTGGCTGATAACTTCAGACGTGTGAATTAAAATTTGTGAAATTACCGTAAAGCAAAACTCAATGTTTAACCCCCGGCTGTCTCTTATCCCAAACCCAGCTGGTGGGGGTTGAACTCATCAAGCCCTTCTTATAGAAAGCTGTAGGATATGGCATGGCCTAGTTGAACACCCACATGTGCTACAGCTTTTGTACTGCTTTGACTTCCCTCTGATGAACATTGCTGTCTAATCTTATTTATATCCACAAACATCTGTACTCTAGACTCCCAAACTTCACTTAATTTTTCTCTCGAGGGTGATATTAAGAACAAACTCAATTTGTTCGCTTTCATTAACGATATCATTGCCTTTTTTTTTTTTGCCTTTGGAAAATAACGAAGCCCCTTCCTTAAGAAAACTCTTTTATTTTGGTGCAGATTCTCTCTGTAGAGGAAACAGGTGGCAGCCTCTAATTAAGCTAAATGATCGTCTTTCTGATGCCCTCCCTTCAGGCAGAATGAAGAAGATTAGACTCCTTGCTACAAGATATAATGTTCGGAAGGGCAGGGGTATAAAAAAACAGTCTGAAGTCGGTTGATTCCCAGCAGAGCTATGATTAACATAGAGATTGGTGGTTGTAATTCGCTTTGGGATCATTCTCCTGAAAAAGGGAAAATGGCACTTAGAATCCAAATGACACGACTGGATGGCGTTGGTAATTACCAAAATAATAGGCATTTGATGTCAGAGCACCAACATGTTTTTAGAACGGGAAAGCTACTTGCTTTGTTGTGATTAACTTTCCTTTCATAAGTGAAAACATTTCTCTCTCTCTGCTGTAAATGAGACTCGGGCAATTTGTCCAACTAAAATCTTGGTGTAATGTTACATGGGACGTTTTGTTCCTTGCTACTGTGGACCATAGTGTGCCCCTTGCTTTCTTCCCATCAGCTACCATTCAAATCACTGGTGGTGAGACAAGTCAACTTTGCACCACTTATGTTTCACTAACAGAGATTTGAAGGTTAGTCGGTCACAAGGAAACAAAAGGGACATCTGCAGTAGCGAAGATTTATCCCATTAGCCTTACTGGAATTTAGAAGACAACATGATCTCAACAGGGACAGAAGCAACTAGATACAGTAGGAAGCACACAGATCTGGAAATTTTGGAGTTCAGCTAGATTTACACCTAGTTGCTCCTAGTCAGTCAATTCACCCAGAGTTAGCAATTTGCACAACAATTGGGGGGTATATCACCAGATGTGGGCGGGGGGCAGAGCGGGTGTGGAAAGTGCACCTGGATCCTTTATGATCAGGTTGACTTCTCTGAGCTCGCTGGGGGTGAGGCAAGGATTGTACAAAAACTGGACCATGCCATGTTTAGGGGGATAGGAACTATGGGGGTGGTAGTTTTATTGGGCCTACCATAAAGGGAGGAGTCATAAGGGGTTAAAAGGGAAGAAAGTGTGTCGGGGGGAGCAGACTATATGGTAGTGAGGGGTTGGAAATGGCTTAGAAGATATAAGAAAGCTGAGCTGCAGCAGTGGTAGAGGCTTCCATTTGTGGTGGGGGTGGAAAGGCAGATAAGGCTACAAAGGCTGGGGGTGGCAGAGGATAGGATGGGTCCAAGGTAAATGAAGGAGCCCAGTGGAAGGGGTTGAAGCTGTACCATCTTAATTCTTTTCTGAGCTTTAGTTCTCCTTTTGTACCAGATGAAGTACAATAACAGAAAAACATCCATCTCTAGAAATCCAGTCCTAACAATAACATCACAAAATCCTTGACAGATTTACCCAAATAAAATGGTCTCCAAATACCCTGGTGTTTTATCGATAATGAAGAGCTTAAAACAGACGAGATGTCATAACAAAACCTAGAGAGCTATCTCAAAGTAAAATAAATATATGTAATAACTCATAAGAGTCATGGAAACTTTCTTTTGGGAATCTAATTCCCTTCTTTCGGTATGCGTATTGATCTCCGCTGCGAGATAAAAGCCAATAGATCTGTGCTTTAGTGATATATAATTCTGTTTAGTGAATAAACCCTATCTGTTTTTAATAGTAGCATGAAGTAAGATCAATAAACATAAAATAACTCGGTTGAGAGAATGTATAAGCATTGAGTCGGCACTGTAAGCAAAGTATAGTGATCAGCTTTCAATAGGGAAAGTAGTTGTGCTACAGTCATGGGAAACTGTTGACCGATTTATTGACTATTGCCCCAAGTTGGCCGTATTACAAGTCATGGCAAGAGGGAACATGTTAGCCAACAATATCTGTGTAGGCATGGCCACCTGAGGGCAAGTGTCAACATAGTAGTTAACAGTTTCTCCTGAAATTGTATCAACTGAAAGGTTGCTCTTTGACATAGAATAATTTGTAGTAAAGATGGGCCATCAGATGGGCCATGCACACAAGGGCAAAGAGACCATCAACATCTACTAGGCTACTTGGGTCAAATCAAAGTACAAGGACATATTATGTTGTACATTTATATTGTGGAAACTGTTGACTATTATATTGACTTTTGCCCTAAAGTGGCTATGCATATATAGATATTGTTTTTGACAATGTATAATAGAGAGAATGCTGTCTTGGAGATAGCTGATTATTTGCAGAGACGAAGGGTCACCAAATGGGCCATGCACACACAGGGGTTTTATCTGATGGGCTTCCTGGGAGGAAAAATACTACAAGGACATATTATATTGAAAAACAGTTCTTAGATCATTTGGGGGCATGTTTACTAACATTGGAGATAAATATCTAGAGAAATTTCTGGAGATGTTGCCTATAGCAACCAACCAGATCTTTGCTTTTGTTTTCTAACTTATATGTGGCTAATGTTAATTGCTGATTGGTTGCCATGGGCAACATCTCCAGAAATCTCTCCAGATATTTATCTCCAATGTTCAACTGTGTGTATATACAATATGCATGTACAGCTTGCAGTTCCCTTATATGTTGTTGAATTGCTTGACCTCCAACTGATAGCCGAAGATTTGATACGGACTTAGAAGATACTGTTTGTACTAAAGCGAGCTAGGTGTTTGTACCAGTTTTGGATGAAAATTTTGGATAAGTGGACCCTGCTATCTGGATTCATCACCTGTGCCTGCTACATCATAAATATATGATTTTAGGATCTGACCAGATACCTACTCTTCCATGACTAGTCTTCACCTCCTCTTGGTGCACAAGGAAATTTGTAGTGGCTGGGCACACTGTTGCATTTAGCTTGCTAGTTACTGTTTCAATGTTGGGTGTAGGTCTAGTGTAGAAGACAATTCTCAAAGATGGGAATCAACAAACACATTTTGAGACCCCTCAAGTTGGAAGATCTTGTTTGCTACTTGGTTTAGACAAACCCCAGTTTCTTGTTGGACATAAAAAGAAGACGCCTCTAAACTTCGACCGATGACTATTCGGTTCCACTAACTTTCGACTCACGTCTGTCGCAAATCCCATTTCAACTGAAGACAACAGGAAAAACCAGCATAAGATTGACCTTGGGTGGTTATTATTTGAATGTTATTTATTATTATTTAATAAGAATTGCATATAAATATTGCCCAATGCAGGAGAGGAAGAGTTTCCTGCTCATTAAAGATTGCATGAATGTGTACATTGACTTTGCCTTGGCAGTGCCATGTTTCCACTCGTATATGTCAAATGGATAATGAGCCCCCCCCCCTCCACTTTTCTCAGAGTAGCTTACAGCGTGTGATTTAGTACGGTGCCTTTTATGTGGAGTTAGACAAATGGAGGAGTCATGTCTTCCAGAAATACATATCTTTCACTGTTCGCACTGCTGTATCGTGCCAGAGAGGTTATCAGTTAAGGGCATGTAACTAAGGCTAAACTGAACTCTTATAAAGCCATGTGGGAAAAGAAAGCGATTGAGTGAAGTGGAAGGGAGGGGGGAGGATGGCTGCCTTCTGTAATTTGGTTCCATCTCTCTGCACGATAATTGCTCCTGAAATCTGCACACTCTTTGCTATATTTAAATTGGATTTTTATAAGAAACCTTTGGCCCTTTTTTTTTCTTCCTACTTGAATGTCTTATTACCACTGGCGGCCAGTATAACGGGGTTTATGAGATCCTTTAATGTCGCATATGGGAAACAACAACATTCTGTTGACATATAAAGAAAATTGTTCAGCCATATACCGTTCATTGTCTTGTGTAAATTTACTGCACTATGGGTCTGGTCATGGGTCAAGGTTATAGAAATCCAAATGATTGTGTTTTATATAATCAACTGAACTTTTGAAAAAACAATTATGGTTACAGTTACTTTGTTGCAGAGGGTCTAGAAGACGGTCCCTTTCATTTAGGTGGGACAATCCCTATGTTAGAGTCCTGCGCGGGTCAATTTTTTGGGACCCGTACCCGCAATCCGCAACCAGGACCCGCGACCCACATTCTTACCCGCTTGGACCCGTGACCCAAACTGGACCCGCGATCCGCAACCTGGACCCGCGACCCGCTGACCATCAAGAATCAGGAAGTGCTGTCATTGTAAACCGGAAGTGACATCATCAGAAGTAGCCGCGATCAGAAAAAAAAAAGAGTAAAACAGGAAGTGCTGTCATTGTAAACCGGAAGTGACATCATCAGTAGTAGACATGCTCAGAAAAAGGAGTAAAAATTGCTATGGCGAGGATCTGCGACCTGACCCTCAACCCGCCAACCTGCAGAACCACCGGCCCACTTCTATACCCGCACCCAGAAATTCTATGTGCAACCCGCAGGGTACCGCGGGAATTCGAGGGTAACCCGCGGGTACTCGGCCCGCTGCAGGACTCTACCCTATGCATGGCTGGTCTTTGCCATACAGCCAATAATCTTGAGTAAATGACATACACCTTCCATATTTACTTCATCCAACATACTCAAGCTTATAATCAAATGTTGCAAGACGGAAGCTGTAGTATAGCTAACACTCAACTCTCAAAAGCTACGCTGCTTGATATAACTTTTCCGCAGTTCTTCTGAATATAGCCATGAAAATTATCCAATGAGGATCCTTCTTGCTGGGTGTAAACAAGGCTTCCTAATGTTTGTTTTATAGAAGTATGCTTTTAATACTGTAATGGATTAATAAAAGCACAGTTGGAATCTCCTAATAAGAAGGTAGGCCCTAAATGTAATCCATGAAAAGCATAAACAAGGAAAGGAAGGAGGCAATGAAAGTTGGACAGTTTACTTTAGATGAAGCGAATGGTTCCCAGACTGTGGGGCTGACCATCCAAGAGGGGTTGGAGAACTAGCAATAAGGACTACACCTATAGGCCATTAAAGCGAAAACTGGCTCTTTTAGATGCACCAGAAGCCCAACTTGAAGGTTATGTCAAGTGTTGGGGTGAATATGTATTTTCTGTATTTTCTTGGAGCTATGACTGAGTGTCTGACACATCAATATTTTCCAATAGCTGTACTTATTTCATGCAGTAAGGGGGGGGGCCCAGACTAAAGGTTTGTCTTTTCAGGGGGCCTGAACTAGTTTGGCAATCAATGTATAAACTCTTGTCTGTGCCTTAGCCTTGTGTCCCCTCTGAGGACAGAAAATATGAATGATATGTGGGTCACTTCTTAGGTGATGTTTATAGGTGAGGCGCGCACCGTTTCATTCATAATGGAGTGTTATTATATTTTAAAAAATGGTCATCAGTAACCATCTCAAAAACACAGACTTCTCCCGTTCCCATCTACAGCCGTTGTGCTCAGCTTCCAGACACTTATTTAATTAAACCGGCCCCAAAATAGCACAAAGCGATTCATTAGGAATATATAATCAGTCAACCCTGAATCATTGTCTTGCGCTGAGCTGGGGATAATGCGTTGGCGTCGGACACACTCCAACCTACTCCCTAACCAATAACTCATTTATTAAACATCTTCTCATTCATTTTCCAAACCACTGAATGCCGCTTCTGCTGGGAAAATTCAGTGAATGTTGGCCCATGTATAAAAGGAGGGCGAGGTGCAAAGCTCCATGTTTTTTTTGCCCAATGGCCTTGGTCTGTTGTATCTGCGGTGGTGGCCGTGTCTCCAGAACTAGGAACATTTGCAATAGATTGTAAATGTCATGCAAGCTGTGATGGCCTTTCAGGACAACCACATGCAGACCCAGCATGCCAATTCACAGATGCAAGGGGACGTGGCTCAATGGGAACCCTCTACTTAACTGCCTGTCTACAGTGGCAGTTAGGTACAGAGCTCCCTTTGAAGGAGAGCATTGTTCTCTGTCTCAGTTGCTATCAAACAAGCTCTTGGTCTAAAATACCATCAGTATCATACTGGCCCACTAGAGACTGGGAAACAAGTCTGGCAAAACCTGATCCTCATGGACCTCTCCATCCCAAACTCCCCTGAATCAACCTGGCAGCCTTGTATATACCCTCATCCCTTCTGTTCCAATGATGGCAGACGTAAGCAAGTTGGATGCTGCATTAGAAGAAGTTGCAATCAATTTGTTGGGTCTGAGACTTGTGAAAATGTTGGTTAGGGCCATGGAGGACATGCATGTGAATGCCGCTGGTCAGGCATTAGTAGCTGTCCTAGGGGGTCCAAAGTACCCAGTCCAATAGTGCATAATGTGGCATTGCCAAAATGCACATTTAAAAATAAGAGGTAGGTAACATCTGTGAGCTTGCTTACATGGTAAAAACTCCTTCACACTCCTACTTTTAACATGTTTTTAACAAATTGTTTTCCTCTTGTAGACCTCTTTAGTCTTCAGCTAGCATCAGGGTCAGTTTTTAGCAATAACTACCCCAAAAGCCCTATCTCCAGTAACTGGCCTTCAGGACGTTCCCCTCTTAAAAGACTCCACAATTTAGCAACATCTGCCTTAGAGGTTAAAGGTTTCAATAGCTGATGGGCACAAATAATTAGACTTTCTAGGACAGAAGGAAATTAAAGTGCTACAAAGCCTAATCATGTTCTGACCTGTATAGATCGAGGGAATGAACAGCAAGGGATATGGGGTTTGGGTGGAAAAGAATGGAGAGGACTATGGGCTGTTGAGTCAGTAAAGCTCAGAAATCCCTGTACTTTTGGGCCCAACCATCCATCATTATAATCTGCCAACCCAACCAGCCATCATTATAATCTGCCACCCCATCCATCCATCATTATAATCTGCCACAACCCAGCAGTAAACGCTTTTATTTCATATTGGTCAGTTTCTGCTCTTTGACTTACTGACCCGGTGGGAAAATACATGTAGCTCTTTATGTTTGCAATAAAACAATATAAAAGTCCCCTGTAGACTTGCAGTATCTGCAAGAGCTTTTTGGATCACGATTTTCAGTTTTTAGTAGAATGTTGGAAAATATTAAAAATTTAAGCAAATATATTAGTCATAAGGAGCTATATTAACCCTGCCAGGGCTATTCTAGTCTACATTCTGATAAACTTAACTTATGAATAAATAATGACTATTTAAAACTAAAATAGCCAAAAAATTCAGGATTTTAATGTGCAGCCGTTACAGCAGTACTGGCTATACTATTAAGAACAAGCGTTGAGGTCTGTTCAATCCTGGCCCAAAGGGGTTCTGAGCAGGCAAAGGCCTAATCGCAAGGCCCCCCTTGGAGGACACTGTCAACCAAATAGCATGGGGTTCCATAATTTCTAACAGTAGCCTTGTTGACCCTACTCATACCTAGTGGTTATACCCATCATTAAATACAAACTTCTGCCTCCAAAGATACTTGTTCTTGTGCTTGGCCTGTAGTCCGACTGAAAGGATAAAAGGTCTGCAGTTCATGCAATTCCTCAGTTACCTGTCTAGCAGAAACATAGACCTTGTGCAGTCGTTTGCTTTGGAGAAGACATTCTGTATGTGTCCTGATCTTTGTATGTTTGGCAGCTACAGGCATTTAACCTTGATGTTTCCTAGATTATTTTACTTGACCAGTTGTCTGTGTATGAGCAGAGGATGAGATGCTTTTAAGATCTTTGTACTTCAAGGGAGAAACGTGTATGATGAGAGAGAGAAGAGCATTCTGGTACCTTTTGAAGTAAGAAGTATTGTTTCTACTACATTTGGTTCTGAAAGTCTTTTGTGTGTGGGTTTACCTTCAGGGCTCTGGAGCACATGTTGTTTTGGCTGCCTGCTGTGATCTAACGGAGAACCTCACTGGTCAAAACAACCTTCCCTGTCTGCCACGGGTTCACTTTCAAGTAAATAGGAGCATGCAGACACTTCAGCTGCTAAATGCTGCTGCAAAAACACCTTACAAGAGGTTCTAAACCCAACAACAAGCATGAATAATATATCCTTGTAAACAGGAGCTTGGTGATATCATAACTTATTGATGGCAGTTGGGTCAAAACTTGAAACAAGTGTATTTTAAGGGAAGAAAATGTGTTTATGAAGGTTTTTATTCATCCAGGTCATCATACACCTTTATTGGGTAGTGATAAGTCTAAAGCAACTGTAGTCTAAAGGAAGGCGAGACTGGAGAACCGGCCAGAGTTCAATATTGCAGTGTCTAAATGGTCCAAGAGTATATTGGTCAATATTTAGGCAGTGTTTTCAATCAGAAAAGTCTATCAGGCTAAACCATCAGGAACCAGGAAGGCACTGAGTATAGCATGACTCTGAAGAACCCAGGTCTATAGCTTGGTTTTATTTTGAGTTTCCCACCAGACTACATTGTGATGGAACATCAGTCTGGCGACCTTGTGGCCATGGATACAGGCCCCTTGGTTGTGGAGCCAAAGAAGGCTGAAAAACCAACTGACTTGAAAACTTCTCACATCTCATCTGAGTTAATTCCTCAAATCAAATCAGAGGTAGAATCATCAGATGGAACATCATCATTCTGGTGACCTTGTGGCCATGGATACAGGCCCCTTGGTTGTGGAGCCAAAGAAGGCTGAAAAACCAACTGAAAACATCTCACATCTCATCTGAGTTAATTCTTCAAATCACATCAGAGGTAGAATATTCCCTGGCAATGACTAGTTAAAGTTATGTCATATGTGGGAGTATTTTCAACTTATATTAAATAATTGTGGGGTTGGAACCAAGTTGCACACAGCAACAGAAACTGATGCAACTGAAAGACCCAACACCTGAGCACAAACTAATGTGGTATATACAGTATGCTGCCTGGGTAATGCTAAACCAGCACTCAATAAGGGAATGTCCAGACAAAAGAAGGCTGATAATGTTAGATGTTATAGGTGTTATATAGGTAATGACTGATGTGAACTTTCCTTGGCTGAAGCCCAACAGGTCCTACAGGATCTCCTGTTAATCTGGTTGGCCAGCCCAGCTTGTATAGCCTCATAATTGACCTAAGAAAACCTGATGGAAATTCTCCTTGGCTGGAGTTCACCAGAATCAGGGCAATCTGGGCTGGGGAAACTGTGGTTGAAACACGAAACACAATAACAAAGTATAATAATATAATTCCATAGCTTTACAGTAGGACTGCATGCGTGTTCTTTGTTATCTGTTTATTGATCAGGGACCATCTCAGGTTTGGGGTTTCCAGGTATTTTTAGCTATTTATCTTATTATTTTAGCTGTTTTCCCTATAGACTACTGAGGACCCAGACCTCAACCACAACCATTTGCACAGGTGGAAGTCTATCATCATTGCATTCACAAAGAACGGAGTTGTTTGCATTCTCTTTTTCTTTATAGAACACATAAGAACCTTTTAAGAGAAGCTCCATGCTGGTTTCTTTGCTAAGAGGAGGGTCAGAAGGGGGAGCAGCTGTTGGATAGGGGGTACATCTAAAGTTAGTTTTAATCCATAACAAATGCTCTTTATCTTCTGAACTTCAGGGGTTTGATCCATAGCTGTTTTCTCTCACTGCCTCCCTTCTTGTCTGATCTACAGTGTTCTCTCTCTTGCTCTGCTGGAAACAGCTGCTTTTCTCTCGAATATATAAGATTTGCAAATGGATCAGGAGACCCTCTAGAGGCAGAGCAGGAACAATATTTTATATATATTAGGTGGTGCCTGAGTGTGCTGCCTACACAAAGACCGTATCAACACTTAATGTGTGTGCTAACAGTGTGGAAGGGTATTGAAGTAATGAGTACTTTTGCCTTGTCTGAAGATCTGCCATATGGTAAATAAAATCGTACTGCCTTGATAACTAACTCGGCATTCTAATTCTTTTGTTCTCATGAGCCAAGTGGTTAATAAAATGGTTTATACAGTGCTACACAGTGCTGATTAATTGGGAAGTCATTTGGCTCTATATTTGTTTCTACATGGTAACGAGATGAGGAATAGTATTTGCAAATGCATCGATTACATATTTCTAACGGTTATTATCCATCTGCTACTACTGGCGCAATCTTCATCTACTATACCTGCTATCCCACAGTCACACTCCCTTCCCAGAGACTATTATCCACTGTTACTATAGGCACCATCTCTCCCTACTATACCTGCTATCCCACAGTCACACTCCCTTCCCAGAGACTATTATCCCACTGTTACTATAGGCACCATCTCTCCCTACTATACCTCAGCTACTTGTCATGCTACAAAATAGACATAATAGTGATAATTGGCTTTACTAAGTCACTACGTGTGTTTTAGCAGAGGCAAATCTAATTATTGTCTGTGACATGGTATTTTGTAGCCACAAAAAGTATCTGCTAGTAGTAGCTCTTTGTGTCTTCACCCCTAAACTAGAATTTTGGCCACTTTAGAGATATTGCAAGAAACAAGTCTACAGTTCACTCATTGTCTGTACCCAAAGAGATACAGAAAAATGGATTTGAAGTCCAGAAGTGCCTTGTAAAAGGCAGTTTAGCAGTGCTGTGTGTGTGAGGGTAAGAAGTTTGCTCTCAACTGTGGAAACAATGGGGAGCAATTGAAGTGAAACGGGAACATAGAGGGATAAATCAGCTCCACTGTGTCACATCGAATAGACTGGAACATGGGAGTCTTTGGGTCTAAAAATAGTCAAGGCAAGTTATATATATATATATATATATATATATATATATATATATATATCTTTAGGGGACAATAAAATAAATAATGAAAACTGCAAGAAAAGTAAAAATTAGGAAAGTGTACGGTTTAGATTTCACTATACTTTATTTTTCCATCGCCATCAGTACGTTGATATTGACATATGTAAAGCTCAACTGAAAACAAAGGCTCAGTCACTGACTGGTTGGCCGGCCATCTATGAATAAAGCAGATTAGGAAACTTTGTAATTAGAACAATTAAATAAATACGCAGACATTCAAATTTACATTTTTACTCCCTTGAAGCAATTTTACAAGTGTCAGTTTTTTTTTTGCTTTTTATTGGCTGTTTTCAGCGGGCTTTTGAGCTACAGGCAGGCCCGGACTGGCAATCTGTGGGTTAGGGCAAATGCCAGAGGGGCTGCTATAAGGTGCCATAGAAAGTCAGTATTTAGTGGGCTGGTGGGGACTGTTTGGGCCTCTATGTGGGCTGATTGGGCCTCTGTGTACCTGAAATGCCAGGGCCTATTTTGATTCTCAGTCCAGTCCTGGCTACAGGTATTATTTGGAAACCCTTTTTTCCAGAAAGATCCGAATTATGGAAATGCCATCTCCCATAGACTCCATTATAATCAAATAATCCAGATTTTTTTTTTAATTATTTCCTTTTTCTGTGTAATAATAAAACAGTAGCTTGTACTTGATCCTAACTAAGATATAATTAATCCTTATTGGAAGCAAAACCAGCCTATTGGGTTTATTTAATGTTTATATGATTTTCTAGTAGACAGAGTATGAAGATCCAAATTAAAGATAGATGCCTTATCTGGAAAACCCCAGGTTCCAAGCATTCTGGATAACAGGTCCAATACCTGTATAACTTTTGCCTTTGTTATGGATCCAGCAGGCCACTGATACCAAAGTTGGATCCTTGAATTTGAGCCCGTACCTCTGTGTCCTGTTTTATTTCTGGGTCCCCTTCTTAATGTTTCCTTTAAATCCCATGCACATGACCTGAATACTCACATCAGTCCAGCTTAAATAGAGAAAGTCAGAAAGAGAAGCGAGTGTGGGCTGTATACAGCACCAGTGCCCCCCACCTGAAAGACCATGGATGGTTTCCTAGAATAATAACCTAATGCCCATTGTCTTTACAGTGTTGCAGTTTCCCATTCTTTACATCTGATTTCTCTTCCCCCAACAGAGGGAACCACATTTGAAGCAGGAGTCAAAGTGCAAATTCACAGCCAATCGGAACCACCTTTCATCCAGGAGTTGGGGTTTGGTGTGGCCCCCGGGTTCCAGACCTTTGTGGCAACCCAGGAGCAAAGAGTAAGTAGATGGCACATCTTTCTTCTCCTTTTTGTATTGTTAACATGTTCTTGGCTGATAAAGAGGGTATTTAGGTCAAGGTGACAACCATTAGATGGTTTGCATTCGAATTAAACTTGACATCTGCGCCCTTGCCTGAGAATGCTGCCCTCACGATCCCTATTGGCCAGGCTTCAAATCCACAAAATGGGCAAAGGGATAATGAAAACCATAAAAATCAATCACTGCCCAGTTCTAACAGCAGGAGAGCTCGGGCTCATCCATATAAAGGTGCCAGTTGGTCATACATTTTGCAAATGGTCTTCAAACAAATTAGAGTTGTCTATCTCTGATGGGTTTTCTTGCTGGAAAACTGAGGTGGCCGGAGGGACCTTTTGCATATTCCTGCTAATATCAGTGCAGAATTCTCCTGCTTGTCTCATTAATATGTTGGGTGCATTCAAACAAAATTAAAAGATTTCCCCTGGTTCCAAATACAGTATATTGCAGTGGGGGTCTCAGGCTGAAAGCTATGGTGAGGATCGGGGAGAATGATAATTTCTTTTGGAAAGATAAGCCTAAAAACTCAGCTTGACGTTCAGGAGTGAATATGTATTTGCTATTCTTGGAACCAAGACTGAATAACGGATATATATTAATATGTTCAATTCTAATGGGGGCCATGACAAAAGTTTGAACCCGTAGGAAAAGAGAGAGAGCGCGAGAGAGAAAAGGAACCTTCAATCCCTCCTAAGTAGGATCTTATTAGGGATTGAAGATTGAATATTTATTGGATGAATTGTAAGGGGTTCATTTTCTCTCTTTCACTTTTGTTACAAGTTTGCACCACACTGACGTACATCAGATCCCTTTACAGTTAAGATATAGATCTTTTCTTTTGAGATACAAAAGCTTGAACCCAAGAAGGGGCCTGGTGTATAGGTCCCATACTGGAATATACTTCTCTCTGGCCCTCCATCTTCCTTCTTTGCAGTTGTTTTTTGGTTTATGATGAATGCAGCTGATTTTTGGTCTTTTCTCTTCATAAATCATGCCTTTCCTTTTTGTTCTTCTTCTCTTCTGTGCTCTCCCTTTTATTAATGCTCTTCATTGAGTGGTTTGTAATTAATGTTTATCAATAGATCGGATAATCTGGCAATAGTTGTATCATCATTATTGGGGGTCCAAATCATTTATAGCCTGTTGTGTTGAATTTTGTATTTAGAATAAATTAACACTGTACATGGTAGTGGTTTACAGAATATATTGAATAGTTGTCACTTTTAAGCACACCAATGTGGCCTGCCTTTGCCCATTATGGATAGTACACAAGGTCCAAGAGAAGACGACACTCTGATCAGGAACAAGTTTATTCGGGAATCAAAGCCCTTTGATTCCCAAATAAACTTGTTCCTGATCAGAGTGCCGTCTTCTCTTGGACGTGGTGAAGTGTTTTAGCAGGGGGGACGCTGCTGACTGAGCACCTGATTAGGTATATTTGGAGCAGAAAAACAGAGTGGGCTCTGAGCGGTCATTTCTGCTTGTCATTATGGATAGTAGTTGCTTTTATAGGTTCTCTCTGCACTGGATAAGCTTGTGCTTTCCACTGCTTGATGCACATGGCCAACAGTATCACCTAAGCAAGCTTGACTTCTTAGGATCAGTGGTGAAGGAGGAGTTCAGGTGAAGCTTTTGCAGGTGATAAAAGTGGAGTGCGCCAACATACAGGAGCAATGGAGACTGGGAGTAAACACTAAAAATAGTTGTGGCTCTCGCACACCCTCCATGTCCGGCTAATTAGAGACGCCTGGTGCTCGATGGTGGAGATTCGGCAACCTCCCACAAGTCTGCATCCAAAAAATCCAAAGGCACACAGGACTTATCAAACACCAAAGTGTTTATTGCAAATAACGGTGCACCGCTATTTGCAATAAACACTTTGGTGTTTGATAAGTCCTGTGTGCCTTTGGATTTTTTGGATGCAGACTGGGAGCAAACAGACAGGCAGGGGTAGCTCAGATAGGTGAGGGAATGCAAAGAACATGATAAAAGCAACAATTGGGAGATGAATGGGAGTAGATAGTGGGTGAAGATACAAGCAACATCAGTAAACATCTAATTTAAGTGATGAGCACCTCTTGGTTAGATCTCTGGAACTGGTGGGATTTGACATTGGTACAGTTAATGAATCACTACATGGATTACCTTCTGTTTGCCTCCTGCCCTGGCTACTCACAGCAACGTCTCATTTTATCCCTCATTAGCCGTGTTCTCTCTCCCACTGCTGTGTGCCGTGCATAAATCAGCTGCTTTGCCAGTCTCCTTCTCCAACCTTCTAACCTACAGACAGACGGAAAACAAGGTTATTGGAATGAGAGCTGAATGGCCTCAAGTTGGATATGTCGGCTTCAAATACATTTTATTTTTGGCCAAAGAAGGGCCACTATGTGGCCTGGGGAAATTAATAAGCACAAGCTCTTGTCTTACTACCTATGGAGCAGTTTGTTGTCATGCAAGTTGGCAGAGCCCATATATATATATATATATATATATATATATATATATATATATATATATATATAGATGCAGTACTTGACATGTCACCCAGTTAAATGTCTCATATATACAGTCCTGTTTGCTCAGAGTCAAGTATTGTGCGTGTCACTGTTACTGTCAGGCTGCAGGATACCAGTAATAGGCCCCAATTGTGAGAAAGTGCAGTAATCACCAGCTCTCCACTTTGCTACCCAATATCCAAACCCATTATGGGCAATTGAGTTGATATAATGCGCCATATTTCAGCGTTTGCTTCACGCCGAATACTTTACTCTCTGCTCACATAAGAATGCAGCTCTGCTGTGTCTGTCTCTGCTTTGCTACTGTCTCTGGCAGAGTGCTAAGTGCGCTCTCTTTTTAAATATCTTTTCATCTCTGCTTCAGCATCAAAGGGTTTATCAAAGAGACAGCGAGCACAACTATTTGCACTTTATATCCCATTATCTGCAAAAACAAAATTGGCGTTGGATCTGTTCAAATGGCCGGCTTTCAGACAGGTTTTATTGATCCTTTCCTGATTGTCTCCGAGAGAGACACACTACCCTGTCATCATGCTCTTGCCAACACCTCTAATCAATGAATTTTGGTGAAGCCACTTGACAGTTGTCTAACCCAATCATAAAAATAGAAGGGAAGAAAGACACGGAACAATAAGAAGAAAAACAAAGAAAGGAAGGGTAGAGATATTTGGATCTCAATACCTTAAGTCTACTAAAAACATCATTTAAATATTTGTTTAACCCAATGTTTGGTCTCCAATAAGGATTAATTCATCTTAGTTTGGATCAAATACAAAGTACAGGTATGGGATGTGTTATCCTGAAACCCGTTATTCAGAAAGCTCTGGATAACAGAAAGGCCGTCTCCCATAGATTCCATTTTATCCAAATAATACAAATTTATAATAATAAATAAAAGATTTCTTTTTAAGTTTCCTTTATCTCTGTAATAATAAAACAGTAGCTCGTACTTGATCCCAACTTAGATATTATTAATCCTTATTGGAGGCAAAATCGGCCTATTGGGTTTATGTAATGTTTACAAGATTTACTATGAAGATCCAAGAGCATTACAGAAAAAAATCCATTATCCGGTAAACCCTAGGTCCCAAGCATTCTGGATAACGGGTTCCATACCTGTTCTGTTTTATTATTACAGAGAAAAAGGAAATCATTTTTAAAAATCTGAATTATTTGATTAAAATGGAGTCTATGGGAGACACCATTCCCATACTTTGGAGCTTTCTGAATTTCTGAATAACAGATCTGCTAGAATGCTAGACTTTTCATGAGGATCTTCAGTGAGCAACCTAGTGGGGGGAGCTGATCATGGAATTGCACCCAGACAGACTGCACAGTAGGCATGGGGCACCAAAAAACCTTAGGTGTCCATTTGCTCTCCTAGATACACCATAAAGCCCAGAGTTAGATTTAGCATGAGTATAAATCATGACTGATGTATAACTTTTCCTATACCTGTAACCTTCTTATGAACTAAGGGAAGAGGGCCTGGTCAAAGGTTGGACCTTCGAGGGGGACTGGAAAAGTCTGATCATTACCAGAGAGTGAACTTTCTGTTCCAATCTTTCACAGCTTATCAAGCAGCTTCTTCAAGTCAACATCCAGTTGCTTTAGACTTAATCTCTACTAAAAGTTGTCTTCTACAGACCAGGAGCCAACAATACCTTTCCCACCTCAGGGGTCTGTGCTGGACACTTGATCCTAAGACAATATTTAGCAGGGGTAATCCACTTGTATGAGCGGTTAACAGACCAGAAAGTTTACTTGCTTTAGCAAGTCATAAAACGTTGTTTTTCAATTCTAACATTTGGTCAGGGGTCCCACTTAGCTCATCACAAGGTTACAGATATATGAACCTCAACCATTCAGCCATGGTTCCTAGAAACTCTAGAACAGCAAATAAACATTCGTTGTACTACTTAAGCAAACCCCATATCTTGGGAACCACTGCTTTAGGCACAGCACTACAAAATACTTTATATCATGACCTGGGTAACTTTTATACTTGACTCAGTTGTATTAAAAAGGAAGAAAGACCAAAGCTTGAAACCCCTATACTACCCCCAATAGCAGTTGCACAGCAATTTCCACTGTATTTTTCCATCAGAAATATTCCAACTTCAGTCTTCCAACTTCCAACTTCAGTCTTTCCTCCAAGTTGATATTAGCAATGTGCATTCTATTTCCAGTGAAGTTATTCCATCAAGGTCTTCTACCCCAACTGTACACTCAGTAGGATGACCGAGTCATGGAAAATTTTACTTAATTACATTCATTTGAAAGAAGAAATATATATGGGTTAACTCCTTTATGACTACATCCTCTGCAATATTTCTGTTGCATACAGTTGTTACACAAGACATGAGTCCAGTAGACAGCATGTGGTCATAATGGGTTACCAGCACTCATCACCCCCCAAGTTACATTATTTGAAATATTGGTGTAGCTGGGGGCAAGGGTTTAAAGGTGACATTTTAGTTGGGGAGACTAATAATAGATAGTTTTTTTATCTACCAATCTGTTCTCTCCTCCTGGTGGTGGTAGAGTGTTGGCACCACCAGCAATCATGGTGCCTATAACTACTGTTAGCAGGGACCTCCCTCCAGGGGCCAATACTTAGCTCAGTGGTCACCTGGTCCCCCTGGTAGCGGACCCTGTCAACAAGTAGAATGGGGTCCTTCAGACACCTACCTCCACACAAAGGAACAGCAGTCACCTTACGCACTGATCAGTCAGAATTAAACGTTTTATTTGGAAACTAAAATGCAGCACTTTATCAGAATTGTCATCTTCGCCCAGCAAGCCAACCATCACCTGCCAGCAGGGAGTACTTCCTAATGTATTTGGAAATGTGTTGCATTATTTTAATGGCAAGGAGGAACTGAATCAGTGTAATGTAGAGGTTTCACTATTTAATCTCTAATAGTTGGAATGAAAGGTGACGTGGCTCATCCATTATTTCATATTGCGAGATATTTCAACTGGAACCATAGTGAATAATGTAGAAGCTTCTTCTTCTAATGTCCTGCTGCAGACTTAGAATTCTACCGGACCACTTTTTATCTTGTCCATTCCCCCACCCCTAAACTTTCAGTATGGCTAATCTAGTTTAAACACTCGACCTCCTACCCACCACTGGGTCCTCTGTGTCTACTGCAACGACCTTGTTGATGTGAACGTACATCAAACAAAAATTGTCATTTGCCATTGAAAAGTCTACCAATTAATATGTCTGCCTTTTATTTTTGGTGCTGCCTTATAGCTGATTAAGTCCTGTATTAAGCGATTGAGTTATGTGCAAGGGTGATGCTCGCTGATCTGTGTTTAACACAAATGATTGTGTTCTCCACAAGGCAGAGACAAAAAGACAGGTAGCATTGACCCCTGCACAGGCTGAGCGAGAGGGAGAAAGGAAGTCATCCAAGTGCTAAAAATATAAATTGTCCTTTAATGTCTAGGTTCATTGAGATCAAGGGAGGCAATTTGGATGGGTTGCGTTAACCTTTTGTGTTAGCCAGCGGTTCTAACACAATACTCACTCCTAAAAGTTGTCTCTCCAATATCACTGGTCAATTTAAATCCATAAAACATAGTCCAAAATACACTTGATATTCTAGGCAACAATAAGTTCCACTGTAGAGATATGAAGTCTTTCTAGACATTTGTGTGAACCCTTAGTGTGATAAAATATTAACTGTTGTCACAACTTGAGTCTTACTACAAGAGTTCACTAGCAGGTCTTTCAATGTCAGCCTGTCCCTTTGAGCATTTTCCATCAGAGGCACCAATCAGGGCTGGGCCAAGGTAGTTTGGCACACTAGGCAAGGGGTTCA
>CM044448.1:6349591-6369769 GCA_024363595.1 Xenopus borealis
AGACAGGGGCAAAGTTAAAACTTAAAGAAATAAAAAAAATTGTTTCCCTTCTAAAGTGCGGCCCCCATGACTGCGCCCTAGGAGGCCGCCTACTCTACCTACCCCTAGTTCCGGCCCTGGCACCAATGTAGGTGGATTCTAGCTTGGCTTCCTCAATGGGTCTCCATCATTCTTAGTTCTTCAGGATAGACCATGTCCATGACAATCTCTTGTTGATGGCTTTTCCTCCAGTAAGACATTCCCAAGCTGTTTTCAACATTCTTTCCTCCTTTACTGAGACAGATCATGTTGATACTAATTTGCTCCAAACTGTCATGTCTGGTGACCATTTTCAGACAGGCCATGTCCATACAATGAGACCTTGTATTTGTGTCTACCTGTTATGCTTCCCCAAGAGGATAGAATGTTGGACAAGACCCCAGGGATGTTCAGCACAATGCCATCTAGACAGTTCATAGATAACTTTGAGCATCCTTGAGATTCAGGTAGTAGTATTTTAACAGCAACTACCCTTTGTCCATCCCAGATGTAGGCATTTCTAGAGTCACTTGGCTTGTGTACGCAATCAGTCTCGGCATTGACTTGTTCTTCCTTTACAAATGTACTTTATCTCTGTCTGACTCCCTGCCTTCTCTGGGGAGCAGATATACAGCATAAACCCCTGATGGCTCAGACTGTACGAATCAATTTATCAGATGGAATTCTGGTGATTTATGGTCTTGTTTGCAGTCTGTTTATTTGCTTTTTATACACAGTTGTTTTCTAATCTAATATTTTGTCTGTGTTAACTTAAGGGGAAATAACACCGTTGTCTTTGGCATTCCAAGTTGAACAAACCTTTGGTAGGTCAAGATTAACAGATAAAAACTGACAATCCCTACAATTATGTGTAACTAAAGATATTAAAGTAAGGAATGTTCTGTGACCTATACCATTATATACCAGTATTCTTAGGAAACAATATGGCGGCCTCCGAACCATATCTACAAATGCACATATACAGAGAAGAAATGTTCTATACACACACAATCAGAACAGCCATCATGGATCATGGGCCCCATATAACCCATTACACCAAAATCTATAAGCTGCCCAAACCCCTACATGAAAGCCTGCCCCTCTTCAACCCACTTGAGCACCCTCTGATGGCAGCCTTACACACAGTAAGCTGTACCCTCATACAATGAAGTCACCTCCACCCCCCTCATATAAATAAAAATATTCAGATAAGTAACACGTGTAATGTCTGAAGGAAACAATTTGGCAACTTCTACCCATGTATATAAGTAAATATAAATATTTTGGGAAAGAATGTTGGTACACACATTTATCTGCTCCTCTTACTTACTGTACTGTCTACATAGGAGATGCACAGTACTTAGAGGGCCCTATTATCTACCACATTATTACAGCGCAGAGACATGTTTGCTTTAATCTCGATCTAGTTCCTTGGCCCTTGACATGACTCAGTACACTAGTAAGTAACCCACAGAAGACCAACAAGCCTTGGAAGACTATCTAAAGCATTGATGTGGGTTCTTTTCACGTGAATGAATGAACATTATGTTACAGCAACAGTTTCGTCCTTGTGCTTTTGTTCTCAAATTATCTTGTTCCCTACAATATCAATAATGTACTTATATGTACAGTTAGTTCATTAACCACAAGTGTGTCATCCAGTAACACAGAAGGTTCCTTTTGTTACCAGTCTCTATTGTGTATTCAGGTTTTCTACAGAGTGAGAACATGCATTGTAGCCTGGTGAGGCAGATGGCACGCTCTAGTGAGCATTTTTGGGCTAAGAAACATCAGTAGGGTGGTGTTGGGCACTTCCTTAGCAAAACATTGCGAATGTGGACCTTGTTTTCTTGATCATTGTATATTGGGTACATCAGTATTCCTGAACTGCAGTGATCTGGAAGACAGAGGCGTACCCCTTTTATAAGGAATTCTTCATCCAAGTCAAAGATAAAACAAGTCTCACAAGACATGGAGAAGATTGTGGAGTATGTTAAAAAAAAAAATAGTATTTTTCCTAAATCTTACTGGTATTGGTTTTTAGGTTGCCCCCCATCCAGCCCCTGCTCTGGGTCCCACAAAGCCTCCTGCGGTTTGGGAGCCACTGCTTTAATGTGAAAACACAGATCTTGATCGGGTTGGTGTAATATTTTGTAGAACCCTCCTATCTGCTAATTTGCTCCTCCATGTCTCTGGGAGAATCAGTTCAGACATTATTGCACTGCTGCTTCTTCTCCCTTCTTTACCAAGAGGGAAGTCTTTCCAGGACTATCAAATGTAACTGAAGTTTTATTAAATATGTTGCCTTTCAGCCGAGTTCCTTAGTGGTTCCAGCTCTTAGGATTACAAGTGGCCCACCCATCGGTTATGTGCAAGAATCTGAACGATAAATAGAAGAAATTATATGACCACAGGAATAAGCAATAACTGTTTATCTTTCCTCAGTGATCCCTGTAAACATTCAAGCATAACAAAGTCAAACTTACATATTATTAATGCCTAAATCTTGTAATTCTTAGATGACTTACTACTACTTACTAAGTACCAGTACTAAATCCAAGTGGGATGTAGCTCTTAAAGTATTATAGAGGGTTGGATAGTTGTAATAATAAAAGCTAAGGCAACCCATGGCACACTGGGCCTCCTAGGGTCCATCAGAGAACATGAGATCCATGGCTCACTCCTACAGCAATTAGACTGATGCTGCCAAATGGTGTAGAAGTCATATAGGCTCATGGTGGAAATAAAACATGGCCAATAGGATTCTCCAGGTTGAGACCCCCTGGGTGATCCAATTGCATTCTGGCAAGCCAGTCTTACCCTGTCATAATGGTGTAACTAGAGAAGAAAGTTGGTTATTTTTTATAGAACAGTCATATATTGAAGAAGAAAGACCAGTTAGGGTTGGGGGATTATTGGGGTGTCTGTACCACCACAGTTAAGTGGTAAGGGTGCTCTGACCTAAAGTTGGACCTTTAAGGGTGCATGTACCTAAACATTCCCCAAACCTATGCAATAAGGGATAATAAAGAAAGACCAGGAGAGCAGACAAAAGACAATTGTAGAAAAGAGCCAAAGTCATCTCTTTAGTATAATGGTGAGTTTTACTGGGTATTTGAGGCTGTTCATTAGCATGAAATAAAGAAAAGCCTTGCAAGGTTTCAGCAAAATGTTTTACTTAATGACCACAGCCCTACAAGGATGGACCTGTGCCAGATCAATCTTGTTGAGTTGTCTCCATGGCATCCGAGGACTTATTAGAGAGCTGCGTTGTCTCAGTTGGTGCATCTGCTCTGAACCTCTCGATTTCTTTCTCACTTTCCAAGCCAGCTGTGACCACAGGACTTACGGAGCCAGGCGGTTAATCAGCAACTGGTCTGTGGCCTCCACCAACTCTTTTCAACCATCCCGAGACCACTTCCATCTTCTTCTTTTGAGCCCATGAATTATGCATGAAGCTTCTCTGTTATGTACTGATTAATTGGATCCCTGTAACATTGATACCTCAGGCTCAGACTGGACCTGTGGTCAATCGGCTAATTTGGTTCCAAACATTGTGCCTTTCAGTCTTCTCTATTGCCAATTACCGGGTAGGTTTCTCAAGGTCATCAGGCTGCAACACCGTCAAGACAAATCTGGCGCAAAATAAAGAAAGTGGTATTAAAAGCCGGTACCCCTGTGAATAATGGAGAAGGCTTTTCCAAGTTCAGGCTCCTGGCATCAATGTCCAAGCTGAAACCACCAAATAAAAGATATTCCATTAAACATCTAATGCGGCAGCCAAGACTTGATAAAGCTGCACATGGGTCATTTTCATTATTTTGGGTAGAATATAATTTTCTCGTGATTCAAAGCAACTCTGCAATGTACATCAATGTAATATTTTTAATGGCCTTTGCAACTGTGATAGCAATTGAAATCAGTATTCTAGTATCCCTATTCTGTTCTCTGGTTAGGGGTACAGAAAATCTCTGGGTCTAATGGCATTTTATGAGATAATTTATACCAGAGGCCTCCAAACTCTGCAATCTTTAATGGCTGCAAAGACAATGAAAACAGATTCATTGCAATCCCAGGGAGCAATCCCAGCTCCTCGACATGCCAGGAAGCTTTCTACTGATCCCACCATGGACCAAAATACTGTTTGGACAGTTTTTTTTTTTTTTTTTTTGATAAGCCTGAAATCCCCAAACCCCCCTACCTCCGGTTCCTGTACTTGGTTGGAGACCTGTTATATGGCACCTCCCACAGGTGTAAATACAAATATATTGAGAAGAAATGTTCTGGGCAAACAAAAAGCTATATCCTCATATTGTATTATCTAAGGGAAACCTATATTGCACCTCTTTCTATATATATATATATATATACAGATGCACATAGAGAAGGAATGTTCTGGGCACACAATAAGCTATACACTCATACTGTACTGTCTAAGGGAAACAATATGGCACCTCCTTCCTATATGTACAAATACAAGTATACGGAGAAGGAATGTTCTGGGCACACAATAACCTATACCCTCATACTGTACTGTATAAGGGAAAGAATATGGCACCTCCTTCCCATAAGTATAAATACAAATATACGGAGAAGGAATGTTCTGGGCACACAATAAACTATACCCTAATAGTGTACTGTTTAAGGGAAACAATATGGCACCTCCTTCCCATAAGTATAAATACAAATATACAGAGAAGGAATGCTCTGGGCACACAATAAACTATACCCTCGGACTGTACTGTCTCATATATAGACACACAGAAGGAATATACTAGGCACACATTAAGCTATAGCCCCATGCCCTACTGACTTTTAAGAAATACATTCCTATGTATTTTTTTAAATATATAATTGCCTATATTTTTCCTTTAACAAGCCACAAACTCACAATTTTACAGCCAACACAATCTTTGTTCAGATGAAAGAGACGGCTGTAATATTTTTGATGGTCTTTGAGGAACTGTGTTTTTCCTTGTCACAAAATGTCGGATGTTTCATGTTTCTCGTCTCGGCCTTTCATGTTGCGGATCTTTATACGTAATAATGTGGAGATGTTATACTTCATATAACAGCGACGTGCCCGTCATTTCTTTATAGTTTCCGAATTGTCATGTTTTCTTTGTATTTCAATGCATATTCTCTTTCTTTGTACTGCCATTGGAATGTCTTTGTTGGGTCTGGGTAGTGACAAGGTATGAGGCTAACACTCTGCCTATATCGCAAAACTTTATCACTACAAATATGGGACCTGTTATACAGAACGCTCGGGACTTGGGGTTTTCCGTATTTTGGATTTTTATACCTTAAGTCTACAAGAAATTCATATAAACCTTAAATAAAGCCAACAGGCTGGTTTTGCCTCCAATAAGGATTAATTATATCTTATTTGGGATCAAGTACAAGCTACTGTTTTATTATTACACAGAAAAAGGAATTTTTTTTTCTTCTAAATTTGGATTATTTGGATAAAATGGAGTCTATGGGAGACGGCCTTCCCATAGTTTGGAGCTTTCTGGATAATGGATAGACATTGTTTCATGGTGATGGGCAGAAAATATGAGACCCAGAGGCTGATCAGGGATGACTCAGGGATATAGAAGGTGCAAATTTGGAACAGGTCACAACACTGGTTGAACTTGAACACAGTAGGAAAGAGTGTGTTGATGAACCACTAGCAACGTGTTGGGGCAGAGGAAGCTAAATGTCTAGATAAAGCAGAGGGTGCCCAACCAGTTGGCCTTCACATACTGTTGAAGGTGGGTCAGTCCTGATCTGAAGACCACCAAATTTAATGGTTGGGTAGAGAAAGTGGGTTGAGGTGTATCTGGGCATGGTCAACGTAGAATGGAAATTATAGGATGTAAACCAAAAGTCTGAGCATGACCATCATTGAAGGACCAGGGGACAAGGTTAAAGACTAGTCAGGGGCCTCAACAGTCCAATTTGGAAAAAGAAGCAGGTTTTGCAGAGGTTGGATACATAGTGAAGATGTTTGTATGACTGGGGGATGACCAGGGGTATGGTCAAATCGATGAGAGTTATATCTAAACTGGAGTCCAAATTCTACTTGGTTGGCAGGGACCCTCACCCTGGTAGGTGGCCAGTTTGTTAATAAACCAGGCCTCTTGGGAGAGAGGACTATTATATAAGTAGTATGATGCCCTATGATTTCTGATGGTGGACTTGACTATGAGCCTCAATGTTCAGTGAGCTGGGAGTTCCAAAGGGGTGAAACAAACTGCCATTTTTCATTATCTCTTACTCTGTCACCAACATTAAGAGAGGGGAGGCCTTTCTAGTGCCATGGATCTTCTCTGTCACTTCTAATATTTGGAAACCTGTTATCCAGAAAGCTCTGAATTACGGGAAAGCCATTTCCCATAGTTTCCATTTTACTCTACCAATTTTTTTAAAATTATTTCCTTTTTCTGTGTAATAATAAAACATTAGCTTGTACTTGATCCCAACTAAGATATAATTAATCCTTATTGGAGGCAAAAACAGCTTTTTGGGTTTTTCTAGAAGACTTCTAATACGGAGATCGAAATAACACACAGATCTCTTATCCGGAAAAAGTCCCATGTATTCTGGATAACAGATCCCATACCACTTTTGGGGTGGGGTGCTGTGATTAAAATGAATCAGCGGCTCTTTGAATAACGAACTGTAAGAGAAAATGTATTTACTTGCACTGGTTCATCCTTTGATGTTTTAAAGGCCAAAGAATCTTTTTAATCGACAAAAACATCTGTACAGGGAGAGTATGGCAGCCGCTCATGTGCTGATCTAAACAGGTTTTGTGTCTGATTAAAACCCAAGTCGTGGGGGGGGGGGTGACTTCTGTATCGATTGTCCAAATCTCTATTAAGGCGCACGCCTCTACCGATCACAAACACGGCTCCTGAGGTTTGAAAGCAAAGCTGTTATTGTGCCGCTGGCCGGCTGCACCGAGGGTCATTAACTCCAATTGCGCTTGCTTATTCCATCTGTCAGTCCATATGTACTCATATTCCACTTCTATATTCCTCCAGGGCAGAGGCTCACAAAGTAACATTCAGAAGCTGTTATGTTACAGTGATCCTTGCAGAAAAAGCATTTTGTTCTGTAATAACAAACGAAAAAAGAATAATCTACCAACCACTGAGGGGTGTGACCATATAAAGGCACAAGGCTGCAGGCTGAGTTATACAGGGAACTCTGAGTATCACTCATGTATTATAAGGGATAATGTACCCCCTACTGTAAATGATAAGGATATTAGAAGTCACTGAGGTGTTCTGTGACCAAATAAAGGTTACAGATGATACAGTGCTGCGGCTGAACTTTAACACCAAAAGGCAGTATGTAGTTCCACAGGTAAAACACATTCTCCTAAATTAACTTGCTAAATTTCTCAATTGGCTAAAACAATTTGATGTTAGTCAGGAAAGTGTTACTAAACGGAGAAAAAATGAAATTGATGGATCTCCCTCGGGATTCCCTGGTTACACCGGCCCCATAGTAACCCCCAGGCAGATATATTACAGAAGACGCTGAATGTTGTTCTGCAGGATTACTGCTCATAACGAGGGGCAGCGCTGGCCTCTAAGCCGTCAGTTAGATGACATGAGACAGGTCTGTGGGACTCTTCTCTGTGTTCTCCAGGGTGTCAGGGGAATGAGTTTCTCTTGTTCTCCATGTTGCCAGGGGCAGTGATTGGTACTGAACGGCTCAGCAGTGCCAAGTATTGTGTTGTTTGGACACTAACAGGACACATTTGCTCCCCATTAGCACTTCCAGTAGTTATAAAAGTCTTTCTTATTAGCAACCTTGCTTTGGATGCCATTACCCAGTCCCTGCAGCCTAGAAAGCTGAATCTCTGTGTGCCTCAGGATTGTCTCTGGGGAGCAAAGTGCTATATAAATCTCACATTATTATTATTATCCATACAAAGGCAGAGAAATCCTACAGAATGCCAAGCTCTCGCCACCGCCTGCCTCTAAGCACATGTGGGAGAGGAATCCCAGCACGTCCCGGGTCTGAGCAACTCCCCGCACCTCCTATTAGCCTCAGTCTATTGTCACTTAGCCAGGCCTGACATGGTACAGATTAGACACCGGGTCACTGGGGGTTCTCATTGAGTTCTAATGAGCCCAAATGAAAAACGACTTCTGACCAGGGCTCTGGGGTCTGTTCTTTAAAATCGTGCCCCATGTGTCCCCATGTGATTGTGCCACAGTTGTTTACACCTTGTATTGTCCGTCCATATAAAGACACTTATTAGGTGCTTGGTAACTGCAGCTAGAGTCCTACAGCAGGTCGGGTACCCGCGGGTTACCCACAAAATCCCATGGAACCCTACGGGTTGAATGTAGAAGTTCCGGGTATGAGTATAGAAGCAGGTTGGTGGTTCTGCAGGTTTGTGGGTTGAGGATCGGGTTGCGAATCTTCACCATATCGATTTTTACTCCTTTTATCTGAGCATTTCTACTACCGATGATGTCACTTCCAGGTTTACAAGGACACCACTTCCTGTTTTACTCATTTTTTTCTGATCACAGCTACTTCTGATGATGTCACTTCCGGTTTACAATGACAGCACTTCCGGATTTTTGATGGACAGCGGGTCACGGGTCCGGGTTGCAGGTATGGGTCGCGGGTCCAAGTGGGTAAGAATGCGGGTCCGGGTTGCGGATCATGGGTTGTGGGTATGGGTCGCGGATCGTGGTTTGCGGGTACGGGTCGCGGTTTGCGGGTACGGGCCGTGGGTCCAAGTGGGTAAGAATGCGGGTCCGGGTTGCAGGTTGCTGGTACGGGTCCCAAAAATGGACCCGTGCAGGACTCTAACTGCAGTAACGTAGCTGAGATATTAATGAGCAGGTAGGGGTAGTCTCCCAACTCTTTCTGGAGCCCCAGACATTTGTGGCCACACCCCCTATTTATCATGTTCATTTTACAAAATTTGGCAGGTTATGAAAGCTTGAACATATTTCTGTGTTTTTTTCAGTTATTCCAGTTTTGCTAATGAAGGTGAATTGCCCTTAAAGGTTACACCACACGGGAAGATCTCCCTGAATTGCTTGCCCGTGTCTCGCGCTCGCTAAACTGTAAGTCGCCTGCGCATATTTCACACGTGAGGCAATTTCGAGCGACTCAGAAAAACGCAGCACCGCTTATGTTACAGGATGGCTCATTCTAAGAGACTTTTCAATTGGCCTTTTTTTTTTTTTTAAATAGTTTTTGAATTTGCCTTCTTCTTCTGACTCCTTCCAGCCCCATCTAAAAAATAAAAACCTGCTGAATTCTCTGTAAGGCTTCAAGTTCATTGTTATTGCTACTTTTTATTTCTCATGTTTGTATTCAGGGCCTCTCCTGTTCATATTCCAGTCTCAAATCAGTGCATGGTTGCCAGGGTAATTTGGACCCTAGCAACTAGAAGGCTGAAACGGCAAACTCAAACTACTCAACAACCACAATAATAATTGCAGATTGTCTCTGAACATTAACCCTAAATGGGCATCTCCGAATGATCCCATCAACACAGTGATAGTTGGACTGTAGTAAAGGGTTTCTCTGCAAGTGATTAATATCCAGCCAGATCCAGGGGTGCCCGGCTCCCACATATAAAGACAATGGACGTACTCAGGGATGAAGGTTCCTGCTCGCGAGGAACAGCCGGAGAACATTGTTACACGACAAGAAGCAGAATAATGGCCCCTCTGATGGAGCACCGAGAGGCAGCGGGGGAACAGCACAGATAAGAAATAAATGGTGATAGAGGGAAAAAAGATAATTGGAAACCAGAGAAAGAAGGAAAAGTCCATAGAGGAGAAGCTCTGAAACTGAATCATGGAGATAAATGAGAGATTCAGCCGAGACGCACGTTCCCATCGACAGGAACAATTGCATCAGGCGGGGCCGCCATTAGTAATCACGGGGCCCCGTACAACAGTTTCAGGGTGGTCAGGGCCCCTTACAAGCTAAAAATGATAATTGGAGACCAGGGCCCCCTTATAAGTGAAATATATAAATGCCAGAGGGGCATATAATAATGTGCAATAGAAATGTAGTATTTAGTGGGCTGGTGGGGGCTGTTTGGGCCACTGTCAGGCCCGGATTTGTGGAAAGGCCTTCTAGGCCCGGGCTTAGGGCGGCAGGATTTTAGGGGGCGCCATGTTGCCCAGCCTCACCCACATTGGTCCAGAAACACTGGGGATACGCTGGAGAGTGTGATCAAGTGTATCTAGTATGTTACAAAATGGATGTACTGACGTTAGTTGGAGACAAGGGAACAATTAGGGTTGCCACCTTTTCTTGAAAAAAATACCGGCCTTCCTATATATTTATCTTTCTCTCGTATTAATAACATTGAGCTCAACCATCAAAAATACTGGCCAGGCTGGTAAAATACCGGCCAGG
The DNA here is from genome assembly GCA_024363595.1 of Xenopus borealis. Lineage (NCBI taxonomy): Eukaryota > Metazoa > Chordata > Amphibia > Anura > Pipidae > Xenopus > Xenopus borealis. The sequence goes on from CM044448.1 coordinate 6,360,011, forward strand.
TGTCAACCCTAGGAACAACTGGAATTAAGGTAATTAATATGGATATATTAGCATTAGTTGGAGACAAGGGAACAGCAGGAGTTTGTGACAACTCGCCCTGGTGGTCTAGTGGGGGGGGGGATGGCGGAGACGCCCGCAGCATCTTTCTTCCAGCGCCACTTCCTTAGGGCGAGCGCAGTGCACTTCCGGGTTATTTAAAGGCACAGGCTCTATGACATCAGCGACATCAGTTAATAGTGCTGCACCAGCAGAATTCTGCACTGAAATCCATTTCTCAAAAGAGCAAACAGATAAAAAAATTATAAAAAAGAAAATCTGGAAGACCCGCTGAAAAGCTGCTGACAATTGGCCATACAGTAACCTTAAGTAAGTTAACTTTAAGGTGAATCCCCCCCATTTAAAGCCATTTAGCTCTTCCTCTTTATTAAGGGCTAGTGATGGGCGAATCGGAGGCGTTTCGCTTCTCAGACCTTTACGAAATGGCGAAAAATTAGCGAAATGCCACCGTGTCTCTCTTGGACGAGGGCGTCCATTGCCGGCGTCGAATAAAAAATGGACACCCGCGCCCGTCCGCATCCAAAATGGTGAAATTTCACTGGCGTTTTGCGAATCTGTCTGCATAATATATCAAGTGCAATGAAGGTTGATTTAAAGGGCAACTCCATCCGCGGAAGATCATATTGCAAGTTATAAATCAGATTGTAATGAATGTTGATTGGAAAGTTGCTTACAGTGTAAAAAAAAAACTGTAGCTGGGTAATTGCCTTCATTAAACAGAGAAAAACATAATCATCAATATCCCTGATGAGCTTCTCTTATCTCAGCAGCTCAGATGGCCAATCGGGCTCAGCATCAGGGCAAACGACTCCTGTTGTACCACGTGGGGCAACTGCCATCTAACACTTCTGCCCCTGTTTTATCAGCTCCTCCTTATCTCCTACTGCTGCCATTTACATAAGCAGATAATGTTCCTCCTCTTGACTCTCTGTATCTTAAGCCAAAGTGCTGCCCATTGTGTGCCCATAGCAACGTATCCCTTCATAGTGCCCCAATTTGCCCCTGGCCTGAGAAAGCAGAATGGCACCACAAGGCTGACAGCAGCCAATTAACGGACTGCAAAGAAGCATGCAAAACATTGTGCAAATAGAAGTCTTTGGCTACATTGTTTCAAGAGTCACAACCAGCAGTGAGTATAGAGGAGAATATAAAGATAACACTCAGTAGCTCTGGCATTCCCACCGGCTAGAATCTAAATCACAGACGGGATGGCACTCGGATCGCTTTGTTTTCCGAAGTCGCCCGAAGTTTCCTTGTGAGGCAGCTTCGGGAAATGAAGCCATCTGAGCGCCATCCCACCGACGATTTATATTTTAGCCGTCAAGAACACTTGTTGGGTAGTTTAGTAGCCTGAAGAAAAGGCAATTAGACGCCTGGCGACTAATCTCCCTGAATCACTTCGTGTGTCTCTGCCCAAAGAAGAAGGAAAGCTACGAAAGCAGTTTATTGCCAATAGATTAGCCACAATAGTGCAAGCTATAACACTATATTTATTTTGTAGAATGCTTAACCCTACCTGAGTAAACAGCTCTAGAAGCTTTCTCTGTTTAGGATAGCAGCTGCCATATTAGCTTAGTTTGACATCACTTCCTGCCTGAGTCTCTCCCTGCTCACTTATAGCTCTGGGCTCAGATTACAGCAGGCATGGGAGAGGAGCAAACCGAGCATGCTCAAGCCCTAGCCCTGGAGGTTTAAGCTGAAAACAGGAAGTCTGATACAGAAGCCCATGTGACACAATAGAAGGAAAGAAATACTGTGTTTCTTTTGACAGAGGACTCAGAGCAGCATTACTTTGAGGGTTTACTGGTGTATTTATATAGACCTTTCTGATAAAACTTACTTAGTCTCCTTTAATAAAATCCCCCTTTTAGGCTCAATTTCAGAACAAATGCAGCAGACAAATCCTTCCGAACGTAAATATTTCAGTTCTGTGGGCGCCACATAAGGATCTGAATGTGCCTCCTGGTGCCAATTAGCCTGATTTGGTTCCAAGTGTTGTTGTGAGGAGTGAGAGGGGCGGCACTAGGGAGGAAGGCCGTGTTACATGGAACTCCTTTATAGATCGGCTGCTCCCATGGAGACATTGAGTGCCCGTCACCTCCAACTTATTACCTTGGTTGTTTACTTGGAGCTCAGGGAATGAGACTCTCTGATAATGTGAATCACACAAGAGCTCTTCATATTCACAGGGAGCGAGGGAGAGGAGGGTGAGCACCGCTTCCCAGCAGGGGATACATGCACATAATTACCAGATAGGAATCATAAACACAAGGACAGCTCTGCAGAGAAAGCTCAGCAATGGATATGTTTGGGTAGATATATGGTTGCAATTGGCACCTTGGACCCACCAGTAACATCTCCGAAGGCCGACTCAGCACTCCTAACCCTAACCCATCCCTCTCTCAACTTAAACTGTACCAGCTGGTGCAATTTCTTATATAGGAGCACCCATGTATGATGTAACCAGGGGCAGAGCAGGTGTGGGTATAGTGAGGGTATATAGAGATTGTAGCTGTTGAGTTGGCTCAGAAGGGCCTACTGGGATTTTCTCCTGGTACCTCTATGGGCCAGTCCTACACTGGATAGAGAGCAGAGCTGAGCCAAGAAGTGTTGGTGCCAAAGCACCCTACATGCAAACCTTTTGCTGCTTAGTCCGTGTGTTGTGCCACCACCACTTGGTCCCCAAACCTTTCCGACTGCTCCCCTGTGCAACTCCTCCTCTGTAATTTCCCTCCCACCCAATTGCGCCTGAGGCATGTGCCTCTTCTACTTACCCCTAGGTCCTGCCCTGCAACAGAGGAGGTATCTTGGGCCCCTGACATTACAGAGGCCATGGTTTATATGAATTATCCTATGATGTACCCATTTTACCAGCATCTTGGGGTACTAACACGGGTGTTTCATTACACCAGTTGGTGCAAAATGATTTCCGTAAGAGAATTCAGTACCAAAGAAGAGCAAGGGACTGGAAGACAGAAGAACTTCTGAAGTGCAACAGACTTGAAAAAGGGCATGTGATGCCCAAAAGGTGCACTTCAGCAGTGATTCTGCATCTGTTCTCCAGTCCTTCTCTCTTATTTACCAGTCACATTATTTGGTGTTAAAGATTGATAGGATAGGACATAATATCCCCCTGTCTCCAGTAGATAAGCCTGGTATAAGGACACTTAGCCTTATCTGAGGGTGCCCATGTGCCAACCACATCCCACCTCTTCTGTATGAAGGTCAGACACAGACTGCTGTTACACAGGGAGGAGAAAAAGAGCCACTGCAGTTGGGTAAAGGTGCAAAGTGCAAAATAATGTTTGGATTTTTTTTAAAAGAGGCCAAAAGTATTGAGTTTGCTCTTAAGTTTGTGTTTGACATGATGGAACATGGTTTGGATTTGCATTGAGACCCCAAAACTCTTCTTGGATTCAGCAGAAATGGAGTAAGAACCCCCCTGTGTAATGAGCTTCTCTTTGTCTCCGGAAGAAATAACAAGAAGATGATATAAATAATTATATAAATAAGATATGAAACGCTACTATCTAAAGCTCAATCCCTTTCCTTTTATTCAACTCCCTTCTCTCTTTCTATCGCTTCAGCTCACTTATCTCCCATCTCCGTGGGGCGGCTGCCGATTTTCTGAGCTGGGCTCTGACTTTTTCCCAGTCTACAGTATGTCAGCTTGTCGGATCGACTGTGAGACCAGATACATTGTGGAAAACTGTGGCTGCAAGATGGTGCATATGCCAGGTACAGTATGGTTAAAACTTTGTTGTTCTGGCGCATAACCAGCGGCAAAACTAGAAGATACTGGGCCCCACTGCAAAATCATTTTAGGGCCCCTACACTCTTGGAATAGAGCATTTTTCAAAAACTTAGATCAGTCAGTGCCCACAGGACCCATAGCAGCTGTAGGGTCTACTACTTCTATTGTTACACCCCTGTACCCTACAACCTACACTTAGAGAAGATCGAAGACTTTAAGGAACTGGCAGGGATCATTATATACTAGAGAAGATGTTGCCAGAACACATGGAACTTGTAGGGTTGAGCTGATGGTCAGTTCCAGGGAGCTTTATAGTTCTGATCCAATGCAAAGTATCATATTCTCTTCAGTCTAGATCGCTCCACTGTGGAAGTATTATGCATGAGACCTTCTCCCCTCATAACCCATTACGTTCCATACTCTCTTTACAGGTGATGCTCCATTCTGCACCCCAGAGCAGTACAAGGAGTGTGCCGAACCTGCGTTGGGTGAGTGATGCCTACTACGATTAAGCCTCTTTATCATTTTTATTCTACTCACTTGGTATAGAAAAGGGTGGTCTTGTCTGCAGTCAGGATCTGGGCTGACATTAACTAAGGAACAGTCATTTTAAACCATAGACTCCAACATATACAGCACAGAAAAGGAGCTTTATAGAAAGACACTTCTATAAATGAATGATGAGGTCTTAACAGTCCAGTTGGGCCACAGCAAAACAGACGGTGCCCAGTGTCACAGATTTAATATACTACAAAAAGACAGCCCCAAACACAGAACTCGACCTTTGCACAAAACAACTGCACCAGAGACAATATTTTAGAGAGATGATGTTTAAGGAGGACTTTAGGGAAAGTCACATGTGGAAGACATCAAGGAACATGAGACTGAATGTTGGTTCTATAGAGGAACATAGTGGGAGACATTAACTTGGACTATGAAATGAAAGGGGTTGAAGTTGTATATCTACAGTGTTAGAGGATTACCTCTTTCTTTATAGTCCAACTTAATGTCTCCCACAACGTTCCCCTGTAGAACCAACTTGAAATCGAACCAGCAAGTCTCGTGTTCCTTGAGGTCTTCAACATGTCACTTTCCCATACATCTCCAAACAGTATTGTCCTCTATGAACACCAACTTTCTTTGTCCCTAATTTTCAGAGACAGTTCTTTATTTTGTCTCCAAGTCTCTAAAATGTTGACCCTGGTGCACAGTCCCATTATCTTTATCCAGAAACCAGTCCTCTGTGTTGGCTCTCACTGTAACTTAACTGTATACTGTGGATCTCCCTGAAAATTATTTTCCAAAGTTAGAAATATTGATCTCTCCAAGCCTAGGCAATTCAATTGCCCCCTACTTAATGATCTTTTATGTCCACAGATCTCCTGGCTGAGAAGGATGGAGGAACCTGCATCTGTACAATGCCCTGCAATATCACCAGATACAACAAAGAGCTTTCCATGGTGAAAATCCCCAGCAAGACCTCGGCTAAGTACCTGGAGAAAAAATTCAACAAGTCGGAGAAATATATTCTGTACGTTACTTTGAAATGAAGCATATGGAACATTACTGTTTAATACACTGTCTTTTTTTATAAATATGTTAATATAACCCATAACTTTATAAACATTCATATTTATGAATAGATTGTAGAATCTGCCTCGGAGCAGACTGTGTCCATAGACTTCCTAAGTTCAGAATGTGACCTGAATCAGCCAAGGGCTGGAGAATGGAGATCAGAGAGGTCAGAGAGGATCTATCCATCCCTCAAGCAAGATTCAGAACAGGAGCTTCTCTAAATTAATATGTATATACTTTGGGTTTATCTTAAGCGATAAAAACTACGTGGCCATGGCCTCCTGTAAATGGATACGGCAATAAGCAAAGTGCAACGTTGATTTTGACCAAACTCATCACACAAGTCAAAGGCAGTCGCATGGGTCAAATTATAATGGGGCTGATACAAAATCTCCTGACTAGTTTCACCCTAAGAGAGTAGACAGGAAAGAAATCATGGTATGAGTGGGATCTTTCCAACTCCTAATCATTGAACCTCTTGCCTTTACACAGGGACAACATTCTCGTCCTGGACGTGTTTTTTGAAGCTTTGAATTATGAAACCATAGAGCAGAGGAAAGCCTACGAGGTGGCCGGATTACTAGGTGAGTTTGGCTATAAAGATGGGTCTATGGTATATATTCTATAGCACCATGTAAGAATGTGAGCAGATCCCAGATCACTCTATTCAAATGGAAATTCCGATTGTTACAGACTGCTAGCTTCAACCCTCAGAATATGAGCATAGTATAGACAGAACTCCCCTCAGAGGCCATGCTATGTAGAGGTTAAGAAGTCTATCCTATATATCCATACCACTTCATTCTTTAAAGATCAAGCTAATACAAGGTTGCTTCTGGCTGGTGATCCTATAGGATGATCAACAACCCTGCCACTCTAAAGGCTTAGATAGGAGTCACTTGATTATCCTCCTGAGACCTCCAAGGCCTCCTATGCTTGGGAGTCACAAGTAACCTTGGGATTTAGTGATGTGCAGGTCAGAAAAAACTCAACCCGCACCCAACCCTAATCCACAAAACCTTAAACAGCAAAATGTAGCCATTGTCGGACATGCGCCCAACCTATCCCTCTCGCTCTGTGTGCTGCTTCTATGCAACTCTGGCCAAACCCACTCAACTGGTGGTCAACCCACAGGTCATCTCAGGTTTCGGGTCAACCTGCACATCACTAGTGGGTTTCTATGCTGCCGTTATAGTAACAACAACACCAGTGAACCCCTATTCAATCCTATGCACATTTCTCCAGAGTCTTAATATTCAGGGTTCAGGGTTCAGTCTTCCTCCCCTACAGTTGGAGACCTGGGTCTTTAACGCAAGTTTTTATTAGGAAAGACCATAAAATATGACCGTTTTGTATTACTCTTCCGTGTTAATGGCACTAATTAACTAACTAACTTAATGCAATATTGTACTGCAGGTGACATTGGGGGTCAGATGGGACTTTTCATAGGGGCCAGCATCTTGACTATCCTGGAGCTCTTTGATTATATATATGAGGTGAGTAACAGACCTCAAAACTGCCAATTAAATGTGCATGAACATCGTCGAAGAACATCACTCAAAGGATTTGCTGAATTAGTCTTCCGAAGATTTATTTTGCTTAATTATAAATATAAATATTTGTGCAGCTAATTTAGCAAATCCTGTGAGTGCCGTTCTGCTGCATTGTTTATTTTGTTTCCCAGCTTGGGCGCCCAAGAACTGTTTTACATCTATACACTATATATACACACACAAACATCCCACTGCTTTGTTTATTAGACCAATGTACACTATACTGTATATATTTTAGGAAAACTATAACTGCCCAGTGACTTCTAATATCCTTTTCATTTACAGTAGGGGGTACATTATCCCTTATAAGGATATTAGAAGCCACTTAGGGGGTTCTGTGACCATATAAAGGCACAAGGCTGCAGGCTGAGTTATACAGGGGGGAACTCTGAGTATCACTCATGTATTATAAGGGATAATGTACCCCCTACTGTAAATGATAAGGATATTAGAAGTCACTGAGGGGTGTTACCATATAAAGGCACAAGGCTGCAGGCTGAGTTATACAGGGAACTCTGAGTTTCACTCGTGTATTATAAGGGATAAAGTACCCCCTACTGTAAATGATAAGGATATTAGAAGTCACTGAGGGGTGTGACATATAAAGACACAAGGCTGCAGGCTGAGTTATACAGGGAACTCTGAGTATCACTCATGTATTATAAGGGATAATGTACCTCCTACTGTAAATGATAAGGATATTAGAAGTCACTGAGGGGTCTGACCATATAAAGGCACAAGGCTGCAGGCTGAGTTATACAGGGAACTCTGAGTATCACTCATGTATTATAAGGGATAATGTACCCCCTACTGTAAATGATAAGGATATTAGAAGTCACTGAGGGGTGTGACCATATAAAGGCACAAGGCTGCAGGCTGAGTTATACAGGGAACTCTGAGTATCACTCATGTATTATAAGGGATAATGTACCCCCTACTGTAAATGATAAGGATATTAGAAGTCACTGAGGGGTGTGACCATATAAAGGCACAAGGCTGCAGGCTGAGTTATACAGGGAACTCTGAGTATCACTCATGTATTATAAGGGATAATGTACCCCCTACTGTAAATGATAAGGATATTAGAAGTCACTGAGCGGTTCTGAGACCTATAATAAATAAATGAAATTACCAAGTACTGATTCCTCTCCGTAACAGATACACAAATGCAGTTATGGGGTCTCACTACAAAATAAACATTTCTTTTTCCAGCTGATTAAAGAGAAGTTGTTGGTCCTCTTGGGCAGAGAGAACGAGGAAGGAGGCCGCACCGAGGATCTGGTGAGTTTTCAGGATCTCTCTTGTTCCTGTATAAAGGGCAAATAGCTCATTCTCAGGAGGTAGTAGTGTTATTTGATAACTTGTCACCCAGTGCTCCGTGGAAGAAGAGCCCCCTAAGTTTAATATTCAATGTAACAGGTATGGCCATAGCAGGAAAGGCAGAGAGAATCAACACGACACAGATTCCAAAATAAGAAGAGCAGCAAACACATCCAATAAAGGGAGTCTGCACAAATTGTCCGTCTGAGATAGAACTGACCCTTTCTGTCTGTTCTCTGCAGAGCACCTGTGAGCCCATGCCCAACCATTCAGAAACCATTAGCCACACTGTGAGCGTGCCGCTGCAGGCCACCCTGGGGACCTTAGAGGAGATCGCCTGCTGATACACCAAGGACACTGACTTTTTACTTTGTGCCAAAAAAAGAGACGCGGACACAGCATGGAAGTCAGAGTGGGACACACACCTGGCCGGAGAGAGACCATTGTGGAGACTATGGAGGAGAAGGACCTGTATACTGCCAACTGTACACAGCTCTGCATGCCCGCAGTATATATGGCGTGAAACGTGTGAGGAAACCCCTGGCCACATCCTATTCCATCCAGCTCTCTGTGTGTGTGTGTGGGTGGCAGGTTCAATGAAGTGATTTGTTTTTTTTTAATGAAAGAAAAATGAATAAAAATGCGGACAAGTAAAAAAAAAAAAAAAGTGGCTACCAATCCTGGCACAGATAGAGGGATCTGTAATCCATTGCAACCAACCAATCAGCAGGTGCCTTCTATCTCCAGTGTAGAAACCAGAATTCTGTTTGGTTGCTATGGGTTACTGCACTGGGGCAAAACTGCAGCGAGTATTGTGAATCTTCTTTATTGTGTATAGCTGAAAGGACTGGAAAATGTATTCTGCAGAGTGACCCTCTTCCTTCTTCTGTTGCCCCAGGCTGATGCATTTAGGGAAAAAAAAGTAAACTTTTTGCTAAAGATTCAACTTTTGACTCCACCAACAGGGAAGAAGCAAAGATGGAGGTGCTCCCATAGAAATACCCCAAGCCAGTGCAGCCTTCTGCTAACAGGAGTATTGGGTGATTATAATCACTAATGTCTGGCACTCACCAGTGATGATTACTTTCCTTCTCCTTTAAGGGGTTGGTCCTCTTATAAAGAATACCTTGGACCAACTGAAAGGATGCTAAGCATAGGTACTTAAGGAAGAAGGAAATATCCAATCCAATGGGGGGGGGGGGGTGCCAACTGTTAGGGCAGCTCCCAATGATTATAATAACTTAACTGATACCCCGGGCAGGTGCTCCTTTTAGCAGAAAACTGCCCCGGCCTTTGCGAGCGAGTGACCCTCTTCCTCGCTTAGTCTGGTCTAAGGTCTGTAGCATCTGCTGCAAAATGTGAGTGCAAGTTATCAGAGGCTTTTCCTAAACAGCACAGAGTGAGACGCACAGTTCAACAGTTGGGCATTCAGCATATCAGTGTGCAGGGCCGGGCCAAGGTAGTTTGGCACCCTAGGCAAGGGGTACAATCAGCGCCCCC
>CM044448.1:6416329-6428207 GCA_024363595.1 Xenopus borealis
GGGGGGGGGGGTCAAAACCTCAAATTGGAGGAGTGCTTACTGGATTTGTTCAGCTACCCAAAACTGACATATGGACTAATTTGGAGATTGGCTCAGGGATCACAAGTTGTTTCACCAAGGGAACCAGCACCAGAATGAAATTAATGCTTGTTGTGGTTGGTTTTAATGGGCATTATACAATCACTTAATGGGACACAAGAGCATCCAGTGGTTGTGTTCTGGTTGCACAGTTAGTACCAAGTTCCACTCTACCCCTTATAGGTGTGCAAACAGTGTCGGACTGGGACGTCAGGGGCCCACCCAAAAACCTTACACTAGGGGCCCACCCAAAAACCTTACACTAGGGTCCCACTCTCAGTACTATTATTCTTCCTCTACTCATTCAACCTCTATTCTCCTAGTGTATTTTCTTTACATACTATAATCTATTATTACATCTATTTAGCCTCTAGAAATAGGGAATGGCCATGAACTTGGCCAAATTAGCAGCATGAGGGCCCACTGACACCTGGGCCTACCGGGACTTTTCCTGGTATCCTGGTGGGCCAGTCCGACACTGTGTGCAAACATAAGACTAGAACCAATGGTTGATGGGGCAGGAGGGTCCACATTGATTTAATGTTTGATGGGCCCTACAGTCTTTAATGTGGGGCAGCTACACCTAGTTATGTCAATAGTTGAACACTATAAAGGCAGGGGTCCCCAACCATTATACACGTGAGCTACATTCAGATGGAAAAAGTGTTGAGGAGCAACAGAAGCATGAAAAAAAAAACTTCATGATGTTGCCAAATAAAAGGCTATGGTTGGCTCTTTGGGGACTGGAAGTCTACAAGAGGCTTTGTTTGACATTACACCGGTTTGTATGCAACCAAAACCTGCCTCCGAACAAAGGAACTGAAAAACAACTAATTTGAGACCACTGGAAGCACTTCAAGGGGTTAGTGAACAACATGTTGCTCACGAGTCACTGATTGGGGATCACTGCATTATAAGGTGAAGGATGAAAGATTGTATGGGGAGGTTACCAATGGATGACTTCCATTTACTAACTGTATATTGATATTTGGCAGGCTGTCAGGATCAAGTAGTAAAGACAAAGGTGGGAAGTAGACACTGAGGAACAGACCGAAATAAAAATAAAAACTCCGAAGGTGATGTATCTGGGGGGTTATGAAGTATCAAAATCAAGCCACGAGTCCACAACTTGACTATCAAATAGAAGTCAGTGGCGTAACTACTCCCTGGTGGGCCCCGGTACATGATGGGCACCCGGGCCCCCCTGTCGGGCCCTTACCTCTATAAATCGCATGCTGGAGTGTTGATGGCATGTGATAACCGCCTGCCATAACTATTTTCTTGGCTCCGATGGGTCCCAAGGGGGTGGGGGCCCTGGTGCAATTGCACCCCCTGCACCCCTGGTAGTTACACCACTGTAGGAACTAGAAGTGTAGCACACCCAGATCTGCAACTGCTATACTCCACTGTCAGCATCATGGTAGGATTTCATACAGGACTGATGTCAAAACAGCCTGCCATTGACTTGTACTGCAAGTGACCAACCCTCATCATATAGGGTCATGAGTATAGAGGTGGCCCTCAGAAAAGATCCATAATTTAGAGATAGGTCAACCCTAAAAAGAATTTGCTCTTAGCCACAGTAACCTCTAGTTACACCACTGCTTCACAGCAGCCAATTCCTCTGCCTTCATCACTGTTGTACCGTGTCTGTTCAATCCATTCTTATAATTACTAATGCAATGCAAAAACTAATTAGAAAATAATCAATCTAATGCAGATGCCTGCACAAGTAAATGAGAAAGCCCAAATGTACAGAGATGAATGGAAAATGGAAGTCTGAAAGTTATGGCACCAGGGGAATAGTCTACCCCCTCCAATTAACTGATCTCATTAAGGAGTTGCCCTGCATTCCTTCCAAAATGAGGTTAATATTTCATTCACTTAACACAGGCCTTAATCAATGACTTTACTAATGGCAAAAAGAAAGGGGCAGCCGTCACTTTAAAGGTTCTTATTAGACCGAGCACATTAGTGTGACATCCCCTGTAGTGATCAACCCTCTGTTATGAACAATGCAAGACAAATGAGGATAAATATGATTCAATGCTCCAGTGATTGGAAATATAATGACAATATCTAAGTAATGTAATGCCACAAGGGGTAAGAGCTGCATTTTGGGGTCAGTGCAACTTCCAGCTTGGTGGTTGGATGCTGGTGGGGCACTTACAAGTCATGCAATTATCTCTCAGAAACAGGAGTGACCCACAAGTCTTTTCCATGCAATAATCACCTGATCTGCAGGGTCTAGGACGTTCCATATTGTTGGCAATATTGCCCTTATAAAAGAACATTAAAGCAGTTACTTGTAACTATAAGTTCCACCTCCTGCAACCCATAGATTATAAAATCAACTATGGAATATGTATATTATATGTCTTCCATAAAAGCTTCTTTACCAGGTTTTTTGAGCCCCTTTAGGAAAGAGGCTTTTTAATCATCTCAGGAACCACACACATTTTCATTTTGTGTCGTTTCCTTATTTTGTTGAAGTGTTTCTAGTGTTGGACTTGAGACCCTAGGCCCCACCAGTAAGCATGACATTGAGGGCCCAGTCTTACACCAATTAGATGAAGAAAATAAGACAGGGCTGATGGAAATTGTCTTCGACTGGTGCCCACCATGACAGCAGGCTACCAGGAAAATGCCCAGTAGGTCCATGGGACATACAACTTCTCACCCAACCACGAGGCTTTGTTTTCCAATGCCATGGATATTGCCCATATCTGTATGAGAACCAAGATGAGAAATGGAGAGAAGGATAGATGATAGCAAGTCAGGAGACAAGGAGAACAAAGAAGATACAGAGAAGAGAGAGTGGTCTGGAGAAAGGGCGAGTGGTTTCAGGGTTTCTGATGGGCTCCTGAAACTTCAGTCCGACATGGGGGGAGATTCATCATAGAGTGAAGTTCCGCCACTAGAGGGAAATTCCACAGCTCTCAGTTCATTTTTATGGGATTTAGAAAGGCCTATTTATCACTGGGTGAAGTGAAATTTCACCCTTTGATAAATACGCCTTTAAAAATCCAATAGAAATGAATGGAGAGCTGTGGAATTTCCCTCTAGTGGCGGAACTTCACTCTTCACTTCACTCTTTGATGAATCTACCCCATGGTTTCTTCTATTTATGTTCATAAAATTCAAGCTATCAAATATGTCTGTAGAAATAAGTCAAATCAACTGGACTTGTATCTTTATTTAAGATGCTTCAGCAGTTGGATGACTGGTGAAATGTCTTCAAGAAAAAACACAGCAAGTCCAGTTAATTTGACTTATTCCTACAGATATACCATGACCTGGATGAATGAGAATCTTCAGAACAATAAGCTATCAAATACTGCAACAATATAAACCCCACCACTCTGTTATCTTGTGACTTATTTACAAATCCATTGACTTGTTGATATATTCCTGAAGTATATTCTTTTTTTTTTTGCAAAAGCAGTGCAGAATTACTAACTGTCCTGTTGGGGTTTTTTTTTTTCTCTTAAGATTGAGTTTTAAATTGGTCCATTCCACATTCCGGAAGAGCTAATAAAACTTTAAGGCAGGTCATTGGGTGCAGGATGCTCTTTAGTTTTCAATTTCCCTAGTGGATTAACAAGCTTTCATAGCCTACAATATTTCCCAAGATCTAGTATTCACGTTTCTATGGCTACCAAAGAAATGTAGCAAGACTGAATGTCTCGGATTCCTTCCAAATTAATTTGTGCTTGTGCCGTGTTGTGTGTGTATGTGTGCTTGTGCCACATTGTGGGTAGGGATGGAGCGAACTTGTTCGCGCGAACATCGGCTGTTCGCGCTCGCCGGAAGTTCGCGAACGTCGCGCGACGTTTGCCAATTCGGGTTCGCCTTAGTTGGCGCTTTTTTTTTGCCATTTCTCCCCCAGACCAGAAGATACATGGCAGCCAATCAGTAAGCTCTCCCTCCTGGACCACCCCCACACCCCCTGGACCACTCCCCTTCCCTATAAAAACCGAAGCCCTGCAGCGTTTTTTCATTCTGCCTGTGTGTGCTTGGAAGAGCTAGTGTAGGGAGAGAGCTGTTAGTGATTTCAGGGACAGAGTGGATAGTAAGTTTGCTGGCTAGTAATCTACTGTTCTTCAAACAACTGCCATCTAGCTGTGTGAGCTTGTTCACATTCTGTCTAAATATCCATAATATTACCCTCTCCAGAAAAAGCACCTGAGTGACTTTTTTCAAGCAGCCATAATATATTTTACGTAATCTGTATCCACCGCTGTAGTAGTGTATACGTTGACCTTGTAGCCATTATTTGCCCTGTAGGCATTTTTTGCCCAGTGTGTTCTTCAAACAACTGCCATCTAGCTGTGTGAGCTTGTTCGCATTCTGTCTAAATATCAATAATATTACAGTGTCCACAACCACCACCTGAGTGACTTTTTTCCCTTTACAGCACAAAACGCAGCGCTGTGTCAACAATGGATTTTTCAGATACATTTTTGCCCTTGATCCCCCTCTGGCATGCCACTGTCCAGGTCATTGCACCCTTTAAACAACTTTAAAATCATTTTTCTGGCCAGAAATGTCTTTTTTAGCTGTTAAAGTTCGCCTTCCCATTGAAGTCTATGGGGTTCGCGAACCGTTCGCGAACCGTTCGCAATTTTCCGGAAGTTCGCGAACATGTTCGCGAACTTTTTTTCCGCGGTTCGCGCCATCCCTAATTGTGGGTAAACACAGCTATCATACTGATCCAGGTAGAAAACCAGCTTGTACTTTGAAATTGTCCTTCTTCGTCTCCTGACCTCAGATCTTTGCTTTGACCTCCACAATTTAATTTTTCTTTTAAATGGTTTTCCATTCATGGAGATGTCTTTTTGTGCGAGCCTGGGTAAAATATTCATAATTCAACTATGACAAATCAATTGCTCTCTATATGCTTCAGTAGGCACATGCATATAAGGGTGGCCTCAGGTGACCAACATAGGACAAGTCAATTCCCTTCTTCTCAGGAACAAGGGTTCATTAGCATCTGAAGATGACTCCCCAGAAGCTCCTGTAACCCTATTTTGAGCAGGAATGCTTGGTGGGCTTTCAAATTGCCACCCAATTGGTCATCACCTTAGTTAACCATCCTTGGTCAACCCATCAAATTATGATGGGGCAACAGAACATTCCCTGCCCAACTTCCTTGCCTTTTTCATGTTGCTTCCACACCTTTAGCGCTTTTCAAAGCCTCTCTCAAGCAGAGTCAAAGAATAAAAACTTTCAGCCCCACGTTGGGTGCCAAATGTAATTGCTGTGGGATAACTCTGAGCACACTAGGGTTGGGTGGGCCTTTACTGGTATAGATAGTGGCCATGGCTGGGGGTATGATTATTTGTCTTTAACACAAAAAAAAAAAAAATTAATCCTATCCCAGGACATAAAAGTTAAACTGTTAATATACAGGAGCAGCACACTTGATTTATCTGGTGCACTCAACTCGCTTGGCACATCATTGATTTTGGAAAGAAAAAAAGGCATATAGGTCTATCGAGTGCTCCAATAAAGTTTAAAGTCAGTAGGATTAAAACATTTTTATCAAAAATAAAAATCATCAAGTTTGACATAATGAGGATTTTATACGGAGATCAATAGAACCCTTGATGTGTCCGTGATATGCTCTTCATTCTGGCGTCTCCATAGTGACGAGATCCCTTCCCCAAAAGTGAGAAATGGGAGCAAATATCGATGTTGAAAATCCCTTACAGGTCGGATGCAGCCCCCTGGTTGGTTCATGGCAGGCATGAGGCAGAAACATTAAATGATGTAGAGAGAAAAAATGAAATTCTATATCTTGTAAAGAGTCGGTGCCTCTCGTTAATCACGGCTCCCTGCTGAGCCTTATCTGGAGGAGATGTAACACCTGCCAATAGCTATCCGATCTTTTTCCTTCAGCACAAATAAATATCTCATGTTTACCCTGCAGGCCTGCGATACTGGAATGTGGTAGTTAAATTATTTAGCATTAAAGCTTCAGGTTCTTGTCTACATTAAAAGCTCAATACTGGCCAAAGGCAGCCTTTAACTGTGTGGGGGAAGCACAATCGCAAAGAATTTGTGTGACCACATTATTTATAAAAGGTAGGATTGTCCAATATGTCATCATTAGCTCAGCTACAAGATGCTATGATCCCATAGCAGAACAAAACTTATATGAGGGACCCCTTGCATCTTCAGGGTTGTACTACCCACTCTAGTATGCCTCAGTGAAACATAGACAGCTTGGTTATACAAACTCATTTTCAAAATGCTGGGGCTCTTCTTACAGAGAACCCTTCACCCTGACCCTTAACTGAGGCCTCACAACCCACGGCTTTGGATGGATGTCCACCCTACTCCACATGAAGAAATTCAAAAGAGACTAGAACATGTTAAGATAAACAAAGGTCCGGGGCCAGATGGGATTCATCCCAGGGTACTTAGCGAGCTTAGCTCTGTGATTGCCAAACCTCCTTACTTAATTTTTCAGGATTCAATGAGGTCTGGCATGGGGCAGAGAGACTGGTGAATTGCTAATGTGGTCCTGTTCTCAGCCTCAAAACTATAGGCCAGTTAGTCTGACGTCAGTGGTAGGAAAGCTTTTTGAAGGGTTAATAAAGGATAAGATACTGGACTTCATAGCAAATCATAATACTATGAGCTTGTGCCAGCATGGTATTATGCAAAATAGATTTTGCCAGACAAACTTAATTTCTTTTTATCAGAAAGTGAGCAGGGACCTCGATTCTGGGATGGCAGTGGATGTGATTTACTTAGACTTTGTTAAAGCATTTGATACAGTGCCACACAGAAGGTTACTGGTTACATTAAGGAATTTTGACCTGGATGTGGGCATTGAAAGTACGGTTTCTATTTTTGCAGATGTTACTAAATTGTGCAGAACTATAGGTTCCATGCAGTAGAGTCCTGCAGCGGGTCGGGTACCCGCAAAATCCCGCGGTACCCTGCGGGTTGCTCGTAGAATTTCTGGGTGCGGGTATAGAAGCGGGCCGGTGGTTCTGCAGGTTGGCTGGTTGAGGGTCGGGTCGCGGATCCTCGCTATAGCGATATTTACTCCTTTTTCTGAACATTTCTACTACTGATGATGTCACATCCGATTTACAATGACAGCACTTTCTGTTTTACTCCTTTTTCTTCTGATCGTGGGCACTTCCGATGATGTCACTTCCAGTTTACAATGACAGCACTTCCTGATTCTTGATGGTCAGCGGGTTTGGGTTGTGGATCGCGGGTTGCGGGTACGGTTTGGGTCGCGGGTCCAAGCGGGTAAGAATGCGGGTCGCGGGTCCGGGTTGAGGTTTGCGGGTTGCGGGTACGGGTCCCAAAAAATGGACCAGCGCAGGACTCTACCATGCAGGATGCTGCCACTTTGCAAAGTGATTTGTCTGAGAGAAACTGGGCAGCAAACTGGAAAATGAGGTTCAATGTTGATAAATGCAGGTTATGCACTTTGACAAAAATATTATTTTGGAGTTAACAAGTTGTCTAATTCTGGGCAGTGTCATTCTGTAGCTACTAAGCAAATAAAGTTCTGTCCTGCATAAAAAAGGGCATAAACTCAAGGGATGAAAACATAATTATACCTCTTTATAGATCCCTAGTAAGGCCTCATCTGGAGTATGCAGTGCAGTTTTGGACTCCAGTCCTTAGGAGGGATATAAATGAGCTGGAGAGAGTGCAGAGACTAAGTGCAACTAAACTGGTTAGAGGGATGAGACTGGGAGACTTCAATTATGAGACTGTCCAGGTTGGGGTTGTTTTCTCTGGAACATGATTCCACTTTACACTAAATACATTAGAGGACATTATAGACAAATATTACCCATAAAGAGGATCACCAGAGGCCACCCCTTCAGACTAGAAGAAAAGGACTTTCATTTAAAGGAACAGAGTAGGTGGTTCTTCACAGTGAGGACAGTGAGGTTGTGGAATGCACTGCCGGGTGATGTTGTGATGCTGATTCTGTTGATGACTATAAGAGGGGGATGATTTACAGGACAGACATAATACAAAGGCTATTGTCATACTAAACTCTATAGTCAGTATAGATATGGGTATATATAATTTGTGTTATTATTTAAGTATTTAGAGGTGTGCGTATGGATGCTGGGTTTTCATTTGGAGGGGTTGAACTTGATGGCCTTTGTCTTTTTTTTTCAACCCAATTTAACTATGTTATTGGTACATGTATGGCCTACTTAAAACTTGACTGCCTTTAATTGAAGAGGCAAAGACAGAGTGTGATTGCACCTCTTTATGGTCATGGTTCTTTTCTTGAACAATGGTCTCAAAGACACAATGATTCTTCCATGGAACCCCTGTGGGCTTTGTGCATCATGTAGGGGAAACTCTATTAACAGGAGCAAAATTGGTTCCAGGACTAACAATCCACACTAACCAATCATATTTATGCTTCTGCTTTTCTAACCACGGCAGATCAGTCAATTGTGGGTTATGAGTAAACATGATACGTGTAATCGTATTACCCCACAGCGCCCCCTGTATGCTCCTTGCAGAACTGGGACTGATGTTGAGTCCTTTATATTATTATATATAAAATAACTTTAAACTGCTTGTTTCTCTCAGAAGTTATGTGACATTTCCTCCAAAAACACATCCCTTGAAATAAATGAGCCCCCTGGTTGCTGCGTAAGATTACAGTTGCTTTTAAAGTGAATCGGCCAATAATCCACTTTCATTATGGGCAGTAACAGCCTGCGGTGTTAACCTTTAAAACCCGCCGTGATTGCCAGTAGTTATTCATTCCCCTTAGATTTCCGGATTATTATTATCAATCCTGAAAGCACCTTCTATGTGAGAAGCTCTAGTGTGCCGAGGTATCAAGCCAAGATCCTCCCTTCCTAAAGCCTTTCTTAAAAGGATTCCTCTGCCTTCTCTTGGACATACATCAACCAATCTTAAGGGGATATTTTCTGAATATTGTGGGGGGGGGGGGGGGGGGGGGGTCAGGATCCCACTAAGTCCCCATCTCAGAAAGCTACAAATAAAAGAAAGAAAGAAAAAACAACCTTTGCACTTTTTGCCTTTTTGGTCGACAGGGTCAATGACCCCCTGAACAACCAGATTTTTTTAGTTGCAGACTTGAAATGGACACATTAAGGAACATATGAAATAAATAAGAAAGAACAGCTGAAAAGCTGATTGGAATAGGTCCATCTAGAACACACGAAAGTATAGAGGAACATTGCCTTAAATATCGGATTTGCCAAAGGAGGACACTCTAGTTTTAGGGAGGACTGAATAATGCAATGATGATGATGATGATGATGATGATGGTGAAGCTATGTGTATGTGTCTATGAGAGATTTCTTATCCCAAGGAGCAGGTTGTTCCGACACAAAGTTCTTCTATTCCCCATACAAGCAGCAAGATCTGACAGTGCTCTGTATATACAGGCGGCTGCTGCTCGAGTGCCATTGTCTTGCCTCTCTCACAGAACTAAATTGAATTGGCTGCGCTCCTCCATTAAAGCACAGAAAAATAGTTATGTATGAGCTCCCTTCCGCTAACACGCCGACACATTCCCCCCCTGTTTTCCTACGCCTGCCACTTGCTGTTCTTAAAGAGACGGCCGCCATTTATCAGCCGCCTGTGGGAATGAGGCCGTGCAGCGGCACTTGCACAAATACAGGGAAGCACAATAGAGCAAACGCCTCAGGCGTTGGATTATTTTTTCCAAGGCCTGTGACTGTTAGTAATAAATCCCTATAACAGCCCCGGGTAAGGTGGCATTTAAGATTAAGGGCCCTTACACACGGGCGTTTTTACCTGCGCTCCCATGCGTTCTGTTTTGCTGCATTCAGCCGCAGGGGAGCGCGGGTATAGACGCACTCCATTATTTCCAATGGGGCTGTACTCACACAAACGCATGTAGCCGCCGAACGCAAAAAAATGCAGCATGTTGCGTCTGAACCTGCGTTTGTCCCCCCATTGGAAATAATGGAGTGCCTTTTTCAGCAGGATTCAGCCGAATCCTTCTTCCTGGCCGAACCAAATCCCAATCAGAATTTGCATATGCAAAACAAGGAAGTAAAAATTTTTCCCCTTCCCACGCCTAATTTGCATATTCAAATTAGGATTCCAATTCGATTGGGTATTCGCCCGAATCTTTTGCAAAGGAATCGGGGGTTCGGCCGAATCCAAAATAGTGGATTCAGTGCATCCCTAATATTTGCCTTTCCTTTTCACATTTTCGGTTTTTCGAATGGAGGGAATAGAATCCAATGGGGAGGTGGCAGCACGGGGGTAAGGAACAACCATGTCTAGATTTTGGGCTATACGGCTCCCAATGTCCCCACTCACATCATTCTATTTAAATAGATTGTCACCTATATCAACCGATAAAGAACACCTTGTGCTACGGTGCTGATGTCAGAGCCAGGCTTCGGAAGCCAACGCGCTGTGCGCTCGTTGCGAGAGTTTTATAGAAATATGCCCAAGACTCACGACCTACAGAAAGACATAAGGGGGGGGACAGTGCTGGGCACCCCCTGTTGTTCCGCAGCTGTGTATGGGCATGAAACGTGACTGAATAAGATGAGTGAGCAGGGAAAGCGGCTGGTGCTGCAGAGGATGCCACTTGGGTACAACAACTGCCAGTTTTGTATATTGGAAGGCAGGTGCCCCTCGTATAAACCCAAAACTGAGCCATTTGTCTTTGTGATGCACCTGCCGCCTTCCTAATGCTCCTTCAGGACAAAATCATATATATATATATATATATTTATATATATCTCATCTATTCCTATAAACCTGACCCCCCCCCCCCCCCCCCCCCATTGCCTTTTACACACACACAAACGCCACACCGAAAGACTTTCCACTTAACACTTTATGTGCCGGTAAGCACAAATATGTAAATAAAAACTCCGCTGAAAACGGCGGCGGCGGCGGCCACAGCCCCGAGGAGCCATAAATGTGATTTAATGGAGGCATTACAGATTCAATTACAGAACTAAGCCTCAATCCGGCGGCAGAATAAACCTGACTATTTGCAATCTGTATCAAAGCAGATTAAAGTTCCCCGGGAAGGTGAATTCATCACCGAAAGTGGCGGAATGTTGCTCTTTCCGCCTCCCACAAGCTGTAATGTTAACTAGGGCCTCGTTATGTGGCCCCACTCCCTCACATTACACCTTGTGAAGCTCAGTTAAACCAGGTCTGGGGCGGCAGTTGGAACAGACAGTCGAGGGGAAGGCTGCCAATCAAACTGTCAGATCCGCTCGGCTCCGGCTGTCAGGGCTCAACAGGAAATTAAAGGATGGAGATATTTCTGCATATGAGTCAATGATTATCAGGCAGTGGAACAGAAAGGAAAATTACAGGTGTTAGGTGTTCTAGCCTTGCCTTTAAAGCTTGCTAGCATTACTGTGATGCAGGTATTATTATTGCCAGTATCCTTTATTTATACAGTCCTGATATAATCCACAGCAGTTTATATATATCTATATATTTATGAACATGCTGATCTCCTGGATGAAAAAAAATGAAGTGAAAGAAGTAGAAAAAGTACAGAGATAGGCAACACATTTAATAAAGGGAATGTTTGGAAGAAAGGCTGGTTAAGGTAAGGATAGGATGCCTATGATGTAGGCAATGATGTATATATACAATGAATAGTGAGGGTTCTTAGAAAAGACCAAATATGGGGCTCACTTGAGATTATATTTAAGGGCACATATATGCGCTTTGCATTCAATAAAATGCCCTTCTGGTGGGGGCTCTGCTCAGAGTGGTTTAAATGGCTGTACTGTATGTAGGGGGGGCTCTGCTC
>CM044448.1:6429934-6448085 GCA_024363595.1 Xenopus borealis
GGGGGGGGGGTTCAATTCCCATGCTGGTTACCATACCTGGTTTCTGAAGAGCTCAGGGCAGCCAATGTAATCCAGCAATACACTAATAAAAGTAGAAGAGCATCACCACCCAACAAGAGCAATTGTTTAAAGGGGAAGTTAAGCAAAATATAAACTGAAGCGCCCCTACATGGCGACCATGCTTCCAAGAATGCCCCTGTTTACTCATACCATTCAGGCAAAGGCAAAGTTGAGCAGTGGGTTGCCAGTCTCCATGTTTGGCCCTTGACTCCATTACTTGGCTTTGTGGTGTTGATCGTGGATCAGGACCAGATTGAGTTCTAGTGTGTATAGTCTATTTAGCTCAAAGGGACTGACTGCCTGTGGTTGGAAAATGCAATGCTTCCCAGCAGCAACACCCATCCCAAACTATTCCTCATTTGAGCAAATAGCCTCAAACCCAAGAAAGCTAGAATACTAGATCAAAGAGGGAGACAGCAAAGCCAACGGGTCAATTAGTCCAGATCAATGGCCTGGTACAATAACGGAGTAAAAGAATGGTTATACTCGCTGAAAGCTTAGATTAGATCACTGCTGCCTCAATTATTTTGCAAGGGTACCTCCTTCAAAAAGTGTCAGGTAGGTGCAGTAAACAGAAGAACCACATTAAGAGGCAAAGTGACAGTAGCGTTTCCCTAGTGTTGACCAAAAGGAGGTGTGGAGCAGGTATCCCCAACCTTTTATACCCTTGAGCCACTTTCAAACGTAAATAAAAGTTGGAGAGCAAAACACGCATGCAAAAAAGTTCCTGGCGATGCCAATCATGGGTTGTGTGACTATTGGTAGCCCTATGTGGACTATCAGCCTACAAGAGGCTCTGTTTAGCAGTACCCCTGTTTTTTTATGCAACCAAAACTGGAATTAAAAAATAAGCACCTTCTTTGAGGCCACTCAAAGGGGGTTGTGAGTAACATGTTCTCAATTCTCAATCCCACCCCTACTGGTGCCTAATTCCATGCAGGATCCCATCATATCTCCCAGTATGGGGAGGCATTTGGAAGTTGAGCAGAAAACAGATTGTTATAGGCAGTGACCCCTATGATTGGTTCCACGCTAGACCTATTTATGTGTTCAGCGAGTGGAGAAAATAAAAGCAGAGTTCATGGCTTTAAACATCTAATTACCCAAGTGCAATTTGTTCACCGGGGCTTGGTTCCAATATATTGCTAAGATACGGGCGCAGCTATTAACGGCAAGCAGAAAACAGAACAGAGGTGATCCAGAAACACAGCGAAAGGTTAAAGCTGTTGCAGCTGTTGCCAAAAACCTTAGATTCTCTTGATCGTTGATGTATTTGAATCAGTGTTGGACTGGACCACCAGGATACCAGGAAAAGTCCCGGTGGGCCCAGGTGTCAGTGGACCCTCATGCTGTTAATTTGGCCAAGTTCATGGCCATTCCCTATTTCTAGAGGCTAAATAGATGGAATAATAGATTATAGTATGTAAAGAAAATACACAAGGAGACTAGAGGTTGAATGAGTAGAGAAAGTACTGAGAGTGGACCCCTGGTCTAAAGTTTTTGGTGGGCTCCTAGGGTAGAGGTTTTTGGGTGGGCCCCTGATGTCCCAGTCCGACACTGATTTGAATGTGCACATACAGGCCATTTAACAGTACAAGTATAGGATCGATTATCTGTAAACCAGTTATCCAGAAAGGCCGTCTCCAATAGACTCCATTTTATCCAAATAATCCTATTTTGAAAAATCTGGGAGCCTTTATAAACCCCTGGGAAGAGGTTCATCATTTGCTAGAACCGATGTCCATCATCATAAAACCCATAAGGACTAATGTTCAGCAAAGAATGAGGCTATAAATGCTACATAATATGTTCTGGGCACCTGTACCAGCCCATGGAGTATGTTAGAGTCCTTATATAGCATTTTTATACCTTTTAAAAGCCCATAATTGGCCACTTCAGTGGCCCTTTAAGCAGCAGGCAGCTATCGAACCCTATAGCATTGTAGCTCCATGTAAAGACTTTGCCACTGCAGACAGGATAGATGATTAAGAGTCAGGCTGATTTCCCAGAGAAGCGAAAGGAAAATCAGTAGGGTAAAGACAACCTCTTTATGTGTTCATTCAATAGGTTATTGACCGCACTATTTATAACCTTAAGCAAAACTCCAACCTGCCATTCTAATGGATGGATCCACGTGCTCTTAGCTCCAAAAGAGGGAATGGCAATCTGTTCGTTATCACAGGAATAATGCTTATATCTACCAACTGGGATGTGTGATATTGGATATAGAGAATTAAATATGGCCGACCCTGTGTCCGAGAAGAGTTCTACGGCAAGAAGGGAATTTGGGGGGAAGCCATAAAGTAAATGGCAATAAAATGGAGCAGACAGTTGTAGGAGCAGCATGTTTCCCACTAGTGGAGTTGATAAGAGCTATAGCACATGTGCCCACCACAGTGGTGACCCCAATATTGATGACCATTGGAATACTGGGAGACATGATGCCCATAGCAGATGCTGGAGGTGAGAGGTGGGCAAGGCAAGCATTCCAAACAAGCATGACAGGTGATCATTTTTGCTTTAGATCCTGGGCAAAAGTAGAAGAGCATTAAGAGGAGTATATTTGGGGTTTGGCTGTGCTCTGCACCTTGTGCAAAATAAGAAAGCAGGTGCAACCTCAGAGTCTTTGGGCACAAGGCAGCCCGGTGGGAATAATATGTATGTAAGGGGGGAACAGGTAGAGGAACACGTATGTACCTTGACTCCCAACCACCATGGGGTGAATATATTTATCTACACTTATAATGGCGCACAGAGACCAACGTCTACCTGTAGAGTGAGGAGCAAAGTGCAGTAGTATAGGAGCCCTACGATGTTGACACTCACACAACACCATGAAGCTAAAATGCTATTATGTGCTATAACCATCAAGTTATAAGAGGAGAAGGAGGCAGTTGATGCATTTAAGTTCATTCCCCCTATTTCAGTGGTGAATCAAAGTGACAAGATCAATTATGGCGGCCACCTACCCCATTGTGAAGGTCTGTGGCACAGCAGGGGGTATAGGGGACTGCTTATTTAAAGGCAGGGAACAACTGGCAGTTGAGGAAGGGGCAGGAGTACTGTGCATAGGTCATAAGATGTGAGGGGTTTAGTTTACCCTTTAAGGTATTTTGTATATACTCATAAGAACATCCATTAAGGCAACACCCACTAGGGTTGCAAGTCAAGAATGAAGGGGGCAGTTGATGCATTAAGTTAATTCAGTAAATTTCAGTGTTGAATCAAAGTGACAAGACCAATCATGGTGGCCACCTACCCCGTTGTGAAGGTCTGTGGAGCAGTGGTGGGTATAAGGGACAGCTGGAGGCATTTTCCGTTGAGGGAGAGATGGGGGTACTGTGCATAGGCAATACTATGGGGGGGGGTAGTTTACCCTTTAAGGTGTTTTGTATATACTCATAAGAACATCCATTAAGGCAACCCTCACTAGGGTTGCAAACCAACACAGACACCACATGATAAAATTCTAACCAACAGGGGTGTAAGTACAGAGGAAGCAGACCCTGTGGCTGCAGGGGGTCCCAGGAGGAATAGGGGCAACCTCTGGGGGCCTTAAAATATGTTGCTGTGGGGTCCAGTAACATCTAGTTATGCCACCGCTAACCAATCCCTAATCTGGGGAGGCATTTTCTCATGGCTCCATAGAAAATACTACAGTCAGTAAGATCCATCTAAATTAGCCGCTGATAACCCTTTCAATGTGGATTTAGTACATGTCTGGCTCTGAAGGAGTTTGTGATGAGAAAGCCGCCTGATGAACCATCGACAGAGTTTATCATCGTAAAGAAGAAAAAAACAGCAGCTTTGTCAAAAACATATTTACACCTTATTATCACTCAATGGCACATAACCCCGAGATTAAATGGTGTAACTTATAGCATCTCTTTATGCGGTGTTGCCTCTTTGCTCAATTAAGGAACAGTTCTGCCGCTATCATTTCAGGCCGCGGGTCAATATAATAATATATGGTTTAATGAATGGCTGGTGCCGGGCTGCAATGGCGACGGGTTGGTAATGAACAATAAATTCCGCTTCCCTAGGAGCAGAGGTCCATAGAGTTCTATTAGCGTAAGATACTCATTCCTGCTGGATGCACATCCCCATCATTACGCCGCATTCCCCGCTATATAATTAGCCGCTTTTTGGTGCCCTGTGACTTCTGCTGTCTTGCGACCCAATCACAATTCCCTGGTTTATACCCCGAGCGCTCATTAATAAATGTCACCGAATGCCCTTCTTTCCGTCCGGAAATGCTTGCAGTTGTTTGTAAATCATTTTCCATAGAGTAATTGGCTTAACGACACTGGAAATGTTATTCTGAAGGGATCGCTCTGACGAAAGAGCATTTTCTCAAGTTAAAAAGCAAAAAAAAAACAAAAAAAAAACCCGAAGGATATTTTTCACATATGCGGGGAATATATTCCTAGAGTTAATTAGGCATCGGGAGTGGGGACGGACCATCGCATGCTTGTCGTTCAATGTACAGATTTAATTAAGAAGGGCACTTATGGTTAATTGGTAACACAGGCAGTTAAATATGAGAAAATAATGAGATTAAAAGCTTCCCCAAACATTGCCCACGACCTGCCAGAGAGGTGCCTATAGATCCGATGAGTAACTATACTGGTTCACACACAAAACAGGCATAAAAACATCTAATATAAGTAAAAGTATGGGAACGATTATGCAGAATTCTCGGTTTTCTGGATCACGAGTCTTTCTGTAATTTGGATCTTCATACCTAGAAAATCACATAAACATGAAATAAAGCCAATAGGCTGGTTTTGCTTCCAATAAGGATTCATTATATCTTAGTTGGGATCATGTAGAAGGTACAGGTATGGGACCTGTTATCCATAATGCTGTGGACCTGGGATTTTCTGGATAAGAGATCTTCATGCCTAAACTCTACTAGAAAATCATGTAAACATGAAATAAACCCAATAGGCTGGTTTTGCCTCCAATAAGGATTAATTATATCTTAGTTGGTTTCAAGTACAAGCGACTGTTTTATTATTACACAGAAAAAAGAAATCATCCAGAATGCTTGGGACCTGGGGTTTTCTGGATAAGGGGTATTTCCATACTTTGGCTCTTCACAGCTTTAGTCTACTATTAAATCATATAAACATGAAATAAAGCCAATAGGCTGGTTTTGCTTCCAATAAGGATTCATTATATCTTAGTTGGGATCAAGTACAAGCTGCTGTTTTATTATTATAGGGAAAAGGGAATCATTATCACAAATTTGGATTATTTGGATAAAATGCAGTCAATGGGAGACGGCCTTTCCGTAATTAGGAACTTTGTGGATAAAAGGTTTCTGGATAACGTTCCTATACCACCTGCCTGTCCAACATCTCATTCCCAAACCAATAGGGAATAATAGGACATTGCCCCTTCCTTTGCTGCTATGGTGGCTCCTTATTCTTCTGGGAAGATTCTCACTAGATGTTGGAAGACTGGGGGGGCCCTGGGGCCAGTGGGATTGTTGTCCCAAGGCCCCTTCCAAGGGCCCCTCCATTCCATTCATACCCAAGACACTGGCCACTGATGTGGAGGATGAGGCCTGGTTCACAGCCAGGGTTACACTTCATCCCACATGGGTCCAGTTGGGTTTAGGTCAAGGGTTGGTGCAAGCCAATCAAAGTCATCCACTTCTCTGCAAACCCATTCTGTTGGAACCTGACTTTGCCCAAGGGAAAAGAACCTTCCTCAAAAATACAGAATTGACAAGAATATTGTATAATGTAGTGTCACCTGTGTCCCACATACGTTTGGCCATGTAGGTATAGTATAGTTCATTATAATTACAATCATAGTTAAAACAAATGGTATTATAACTGGCTGTTGGACTTACCTTTACAAGAGGGTCCCAGTTGCTTTGCTGTAACCAAATAAACAGTTATACATTTGATCCAGACGCCACGTACATCTATTTTATAATACAACGGTCATTGAAAAGAAACAGGATATTAAAGGGGAACTATCGCAACACTGAAAATTTAAAATAAGCTGAAATAAGAAACTTTCTAAATACAATCAATTAAATATTCAGTACGGTTTCTGAAATAATCAAGTTTATGTTCACTATCCCTCTCTCAGCATCTGTTTCTCTTCATTCTGTCTTCATGCAGCAGTCGGGTGTCAGATATTCATTGACCGTTAGATCCAATAGGGGGGCGTCTTTTTCTAGCAGATGAATTAGAGCTCACTCAAATAACCTATTCCAGTACACACAGATTCTAACAAAATGACTGCCTTTTGCACAAATTCTGCATGTAGAGAGACATGATGTCTGGTGAGTTTAATAGAGTGAGCTCTAATACATCTTCTAGGCAAAAGGAGCCCCCCTATAAGATATATTGGATGTAACAATGAATATCTGACACCCAACTGCTGCATGTAGAGAGACATGATGTCTGGTGAGTTTAATAGAGTGAGCTCTAATACATCTTCTAGGCAAAAGGAGCCCCCCTATAAGATATATTGGATGTAACTGTCAATGAATATCTGACACCCAACTGCTGCATGTAGAGAGACAGGATTTCTGGTGAGTTTAATAGAGTGAGCCCGAATGCTTCTTATGGGCAAAATGAGCCCCCGAAAAGGAGCCAATGAATATCTGACACCCAAATGCTGCATGAAGACAGAATGAAGAGAAACAGATGCTGAGAGAGGGGATAGTGAAGAGTATTTTATAAATATATATATATATATAAAATATTTTTAAAATATAAAATATTTAAAAAATATTTAACTGATTGTATTTAGAAAATTTCATATTTCAGTATGATGAAACTTAGATTAAATTTTCATTTTCATCGATAGTTCCACATTAAAGTCACAAATTAAATATGTTCATCCGAGTTATCTATTAGGATGAAAGTCATAGTACATTGGTGACCTGGAAGAGAACGACTTCTAATGCTGGAAACCATTAACACTAGTGTGTATGTGTCAATGTGTGTATATTTAATTGTATATCGATGGGGGTCCCCATTCATTTATAGCTATGAGCCACATTCAAATGTATAAAGAGTTGGGGAGCAACAACAGCATGAAAAAGTTCTTGGGAGTGACAGATAAGGACTGTGATTGGCTATTTGGTAGCCCCTATGTGGACTGGCAGCCTATAGAAGGCTCTGGTTGGCAGTACAACTGGTTTTTATACAACCAAAACTTGATTCCAAGCCATAAATTGAAATAAAAGCACCTGCTTTGAGGCCACTGGAAGCAACATTCAAGGAGTTGATGAGCAACGTGTTGCTCCTGAGCTACTGGTTCGGGATCACTGCTCAACTGGTTGGAAGCGTTATATATCCATACGTTACCTACCTTTCAACGTCTTCCTATTTTCCTTAGTTGATTTTGCACTTTTTGGTTCCAGGCTGCTAAAAAAAGAAAACAAGCTATAGTTATTTTTTTGTAAAACATTCCAATAGATGGATAAGACAACTGTACAATATAGGTTTGATGTTATTACATACTTACAGCTTCTATAAAAAAATTAATACTTTGAATATGACCAATGATATTAATTAAACAAAAAATAAATATTTTTCGAAACTATAGAAACCCAGCCCTGGAACAACGCCCTGTGCTTATAGCGAAGGTCCCTGCCGCTGGAAATAGAATTCTCTCTTATCCTTTTCATCCATCTGTAAAATGAAATGGTCTCTGACAAGATGCAGAGCTCAATCTGAGACAAATGAATGGCTCTGTAGAATAGAACATAAGAGAGATGGAAATAAAAATACTGACTGTTCTGAGTCCCTTATGGGGATATAAAAAAGGAGAATAAAGCACTCAATACGAGACTCAGAACCAGGACTTCTATTAAGAGTTCAGGGACCATTTATAATATAAAATTGTGCTCATGCAACTCCTTAGGATGGCATGGCTTAAAACGCCTTTGATATTTGCAATCAGAAATGTGTCTGCCGTGGAATGTTCAACTATTCCTTCCTTGTTCTATCTTATAAAACATATTTCTTAAGGTAATCCTACATGGGCAGTTTGGAAAATCTCAACAGGTCTCTATTGGCCCTCAGGACTCAGTCCTTGGGTTGGAGTCCAAAAAATGAAATCAACATGATTTGGTCCAGCATGTCGGTAGCTACATCAGATAAAGATTCACTTGTTTAGAGAACTCCCCAAATTACAGTGTTTGCCCAAATCTAAAATGGAAGAGGTATGCGAGAGACCCCTCCCCGTCATAAAGACTGGCAACAGATAAGATACAAAAAGAAAATGTAGCCTCGCTGAGAATTCGTTTTTTGATTGTTTAGGTCAAAGCCACAGACTAACAAATATTAATGATCAAATTGTTCAACCTTTGAGCCAATGACCAGGCCCGGATTTGTGGAAAGGCCACATAGGCCCGGGCCTAGGGTGGCAGGATTTTAGGGGGCGGCATGTTGCCCAGCCACACCCATATTTGTCCAGAAACACTGGGGATACCCACGAGATATGATAGTTTTTTTCATTTACAATGTAACAATCCCCATTGCTCTGGTCTTGGTGATGAAAATTTGCGAATAAAGGGCAGAGTATGGGGTGACAAACGGCAGTGGGCCTAGGGGCACCCGCTATGTAAATCCGGCCTTGCCAATGACGGAACGATAATGTGGACACCTTGGATGAGGAACATCAAGGGTCAATACAGTCTTTAGCCTAAAGGATTTCTCAAGGGTCCTATATACATACAAGTCTGGAGGGACCAAGTCTGCAGCATACAGAATATATACATCTTTGGATAAACCAGCGATCCCAAAGTGGGCACCATGTTGCTACCCAACTCCTTTGATGTGCTCCAGGGTGACTTCAAAGCAGGTGCTTCTTTTTGAATTCCAGGCTAGTTCTACTTGCATAAAAACCAAGTGTTTTGACAAACAGAACCTCCAGCATGCTGCTGGTCTACCGAATAGCCAATCACAGCCCTTTTTCGGCACCCCAAAGACCTATTTCATGCTTGTGCTACTCCCCAACTGTTTTTATATTTGTATATGTAAAAGGTTGGGTAAGTTAAACTTAGTACCATTGAGCTTGTATGATGTTCATTAAACCTTTCTCCATTAGTACAGTTCTCCAAGCAGTTGTTCCATTTTGCCGGAAGACTGATTCCTTAGTGCCATTCACTAGTGGCCTTGGGAATATTTTAGGTGCAGGTTAATGGCTTTATTTTACGTTATTAAAGAGCTCTTTTACAACATAACCATTTTATATTCCATCATTAAAGGCAGCATTTGCTCAGCATCATGATTCAGAAGAGGGTTATACAGGATATTAGAGTTTTTTTTTTTCATCCAGTGCATTTGCAACAATCATTTGTCACTTGTTGCCATGACAAAACATATATCCTGCTCAGTTATATGCACCAAGAAGGATATATCATGCATTTTCTACAATACAAAAAGTATTGGGGTATGTCTTATTGTCTTTCATGTCTCTGTACATTGGCTCTAAAATAGAAGAAGCTACTATAGGAGAAGAGCAATGTGCAGCCCTAACACTTTGCCTTGATATTGTCTATGGGATGAGAAATAAATGTAGAATATCTCTGACTTTTAGTTTGGTTACATTTGTTATACAGGGAATCATTATTCAGAGCAGGTTGGGAAGCAAAAAAAAAGTAAGGAGGTAGAATCATTATTCAGAATGTGACAGGTCATCATTAATCAGTATAGTGCTCTTATACAAGGTGAGTCACTATGTTTTAAGGCACTGGGGGCAGTGAGAAACAACATACTGATACCCTATCCGAGTCTTGAATCTGTAGACAGAGTAAAGTCAATAAGGCTGCCATGTTTTCTGCCACAGTTCCTCTTATAGGTCAAGGGGCCACTGGCTTTGAAAGCCAAGGGAAAAAAGAAACATCTGAAGGGGAAAATTAGTTTTTAGTAATTCAAGGGCAAATTCTTACCCATAATAAAATTCTTAATTGGGCAATATTTCACCAACACAATGACAGCCTTCAAGCTACGTCTTGATGTACTTGATGTGCAGGTGCAAAAATACATTGCTCCCTGGGAAGTGAACCAAGCACCTAGAAGAACAGAAGGAAGAGTTAAAACCCCTCTTTTGGTGAATTAAGCAAGCTAATTCCTAGATGATAGAAGGCTAAGCCAAAATGCTCAAAAGCACATTGCTCCTTGGGGGAGTAAACCAAGCTCTTCCCTAGAAGAACAGAAGCAAGAGGGCTAAGACCTCCTTGGGTGAATAAACCAAGCTAATCCCTAGAAGAACAGAAGCAATAAGGCCAAGACCTCCCTGGATGAATAAATCAAGCTCAACCCTAGAAGAACAGAAGCAATAGGGCTAAGACCTCCTTGGGTGAATAACCCAAGCTCATTCCTAGAAGAACAGAAGAAGACGGCTAAGACCTCCTTGGGTGAATAACCCAAGTTCATCCCTAGAAGAACAAAAGCAAGAGGGCCAAGACTTTGGGTGAATACACAAAGGTCCTCCCTAGAAGAACAGAAGCAAGAGGGCCAAGACCATCATGGTTGAATAACCCAAGCTCATCCCTAGAAGAACAAAAGAAGAGGGCTAAGAACTCCTTGGGTGAATAACCCAAGCTCATCCCTAGAAGAACAAAAGCAAGAAGGCTAATACTTTCTTGGGTGAACAAACCAAGGTCCTCCCTAGAAAAACAGAAGCAAGAGGGCCAAGACCATCTTGGGTGAATAACCAAAGCTCATCCCTAGAAGAACAGAAGCAAGAGGGCTAAGACCTCCTTGGGTGAATAAACCAAGCCCCTCCATAGATTAGCAGAAGGTAGAGGGCTAAGCCAATATGTACAAAAACCTATTGCTCCTTGGGGGAGTGAACCAAACCTCTCTTTAGAAGAACATAAGGAACCAATGGAACCTGGAGAGTAAATTATGCTACACAGAGCGTGCTATATTAAGTAGCATAATTAATTAAAAATAGCTATATTGTGCTTGCCTTCTAAAACAAAATTTACCATTCAGAGGTGATGAAAAAATAAATGTTATAAAGGAATGTAGACAATTCCTATCACCGAAGATGCTAGAGCATTTATGAGACCTCGAAACAGGGGTGTAACTAGTGTAGAGCAGCCCCTCTGCCACTGAAAGTCACCCCACTAGACACAGGCCCTTGGGTGCCTATCAAAAATCATAGTCCTGGTGATACATTTTTTAGGCGACCAGACTCATCCAATAACCCAAGGCATTTAATATGATGTTAACATTCACTTTATATAACCATACAGTACCTGCCGATTGGTTGCTATGGGTTACTAAAAGAGGGGCCAATATACACACTATTACTGGTTTTTCATGTATGCACCAAACATGAAAGGAAACAACAATGTTTCATCTGTTCCTTCCGAAGGAAACGATCCGACTCTGTTCCGAGTTGGTCTGAGGATCAAACGCAAGGCACGTATCTACAGAGATAGATTTCTACAGGTATTCGCCCAAATAACTCCTTTTCTGAGACATGATGATTTGACGTCCGTGATGCCGCATACATTCCTGTCTTATACCGTAATACAGTAGAGGAGATTGCATGACACGCGGGGGCCTCCTTCCAAAGAACTACTAAGAGTACTCAAGCCTCAATCACAATTTATTCTAAATGAGCGAATCAAATTTCCTTTGAGTACGATCAGTATGGGGGCCACATTTATTCTGAGCCACTTTTACAACTTTAGACATCTGTGTTTTTTTTTCTGCTTTGCCGCTCTTATTGTTGCTGGAATATTTTTAAGGGGGATTTATTTTGACTTGCTGGAAATAACTGTACTATGAAAATATACTATTTTCAGTGAGTGACGCATCTTTTTTAATTAAAGCTGCTATGTATTCCTCTGGCTGTTCATTGTGTAAAGGAAATAAAAATGCTTCTAGTACCACTTCCAATTACATTGTAGCAACGTTTTGGAAACATAGCATGCTACGTATATGGTCCTCATTAGGACCCAGTGCCAGTAGGCAGTTCCCAAGCATAATAAAGTAGGAAAACAGACAGTTGGTTTGAGTACACAGGATTTGGGGCAGGAAAGACAGGTTGATGTTGGCCATACCGAATAAACCCTCACAGAAGAGCCTACTACCACCAGTGTCCAGTGGGCCAGTGCTAAATGTGCCCCCCATATTTGGTATCATTGGCCTAGCTAACCAACTGACCGTTAGTCTTCTTCTACCCGGTGTTGTGTTTTCTTTACACAAGTAACCAATACTGACAGGGTGTTGCTTGAAGGGGATTTGGGTCACAAGTGGAAAAACGTCTTCCTTGTCCTACAAGGGGACAATCAGACCGGCCCCTGAAATGCTCCTCACGATGTCTGTAGCTTTCTGTCTCTATGTGTGCTGCTCATTACCTCTCTAGCGTGCTGTGCAGTCTCTCGATGTCTGTTGTTGTCTGTCCCCATGTGTGCTGCTCCCTACCTCTCTAGCCTGCGGTCTCTTCAGGTCTATAGTGGTCTGTCCCCATGTGCATTTCTTCCTACTTCTCTAGTCTGCTGTCTCACCATGTTTGTAGCTTTCCATCTGCACGTGTGCTGCTCCCTACCTCTGTAGCCTGCAGTCTCTTCATGTCCACTGCTTCCTACTTCTCTAGTCTGTGGTCTCTTCATGCCTGTAGTGATCTGGCCCCATGTCCACTGCTTCCTACTTCTCTAGTCTGCTGTCTCTCCATGTCTGTGGCTTTCCATCTCCACGTGTGCTGCTCCCTACCTCTCTAGCCTGCTGTCTATTCATGTCCACTGCTTCCTACTTCTCTAGTCTGCTGTCTCTCCATGTCTGTGGCTTTCCATCTCCACGTGTGCTTCTCCCTACCTCTGTAGCCTGCAGTCTCTTCATGTCCACTGCTTCCTACTTCTCTAGTCTGCTGTCTCTCCATGTCTGTGGCTTTCCATCTCCACGTGTGCTTCTCCCTACCTCTGTAGCCTGCAGTCTCTTCATGTCCACTGCTTCCTACTTCTCTAGTCTGCTGTCTCTCCATGTCTGTGGCTTTCCATCTCCACGTGTGCTTCTCCCTACCTCTGTAGCCTGCAGTCTCTTCATGTCCACTGCTTCCTACTTCTCTAGTCTGCTGTCTCTCCATGTCTGTGGCTTTCCATCTCCACGTGTGCTTCTCCCTACCTCTGTAGCCTGCAGTCTATTCATGTCCACTGCTTCCTACTTCTCTAGTCTGCTGTCTCTCCATGTCTGTGGCTTTCCATCTCCACGTGTGCTGCTCCCTCCCTACCTCTCTAGCCTGCTGTCTATTCATGTCTGTAGCTTTCTACTCAAGTCTGTGGCTGTCTATTCATGTATGTAGCTATCTGCCTCCATGTCAACTACTTCCTACCTCTCTGGCCTGCTGTCTCTTCGGGTCTGACTGTAGCTGTCTCTCCCAGTGTTGTCATACACAATTACTGGCAAACCACTGGCTGGACAAGACTCCCCACCAATCAGCATGCTTCCAGTAACATAATGGAATAACAAAGGAACAATTCTTCTTTAAAAACACATACAGAGCTAATTTCCTTTTTAAAGTCTGTTAACTGGATGAGGCCAATTATCACAATGTTAGATTGCTGCGAGTTCAAGGAATGAAATCTTCCCAGTTTAAAACCGAGCACAAGTTTTATCATTTAGCAGTCGGCTTCCCGTGAAGGCCCCCTTTAGACAGATCTGATTGCAAGCCTCTGCGCCGGTGGGACACAGCAAATGAGCTCATTTTGCAGAATAATGCAACGGCTGGTTTAGCGGAGTAATAGCGGCTGGCAGATGATATGAATGAATGGAAGGATGAATGGGGAGCAGCGGCTGAAGTAATGACCCCTCTCCGCTGATAAACCTGTGAGCTGAGTTAATTATCAGCACGGATGTATCTGGACTGGGCTTGTCAGCAGTTGTTCCTAGAGTCCAATTCCAAGGGACACTGAGATGTCACGAGTTCCATGCGGTTTCTGTATGCTGTGATGATTTTATTTACGGTTATTCTGCTGCCCAGGAACATTTACTGAGTCTGCCTCATTAAGGCTTAGGAGAAAGGCAGGAGGTGGCATCTCAGACAGATAAAATAGCTGGTCCTTCTCAAGGATATAGCAGGGAGGCAAGATGAACTCTGAGTCTGTATTAAAAACAGATATCCCATGTATGTTCTTCCAGCTAGAAAGGTCCTATGAGAATGAAAGTCTAACTGAGGGTGCTGGGGCTTGTGGGTCTCATACAGCTACAGCATGGTGGTGGTGTTGGATTAGAGAAAGGCCTCCACAGGACAGTGGGAAAGCATGGATTTCATTTTACATTTCTTTTAGGTATATGGGGAAGGTACTCAAACATGGGGAACTACAACATCCTCTAAACCAGTGACTGACCTATGGGCCAGGATCCAAAACAAGCTCCAAATGTTGTTTGTGATAGGGCTCCATGGCCTCCTTTCTAAAGTGAATTGTCCTGCAACAATAGTCTATAATATTAAAAGAAGGTGCAGAACTCATACTAAATCAACTCTTGGGGTTTGATTTAATTTGGGTCCCTTGAGATGAAAGCTAAAGCTGAAGACTGTTCCTAGGATGGGGGTTGCCAACTTTTTTTTTACCCAGGAGCCACATTCAAATGTAAAAGTTGGTAGCTCCTATGTGGACCGGAAGCCCACAGAAGGTTCTGCCTTGCCTCCAAGCTTGGAACTCAAAAATCAGCAACTGCTTCAAAGCCACTGGGAGCAACATCCAAAGGGTTTGGAGAGGAACAGGTTGCTCCTGATCCACTGGTTGCTTGGCCCGGCACTGTCCAAAGTTGCACTTAGCCCTCTGCACTTGCATTTGTAAATGAGCCATAAATTTTGCAGGTAGATTAAGTGTCAGAAGTTGAGAATTTAAAGTGGAACTTCCAAAAACAGCTGTTCTTATCATGCAAGAAATTATCAGTCTAGGCAGTGTTGGACTGGCCCACAGGAATACCAGGAAAACTCCCGGTGGGCCAAGGTGTCAGTGGGCCCTCATGCTGCTAAACTTTTGGCCTATTTCATGGCCATTCCCTATTTCTATGAAAACAAAGAGGCTAAATAGATGGAATAATTGATTATAGTATGTAAAGAAAACAAACTAGGAGAATAGAGGTTGATTGAGTAGATGAAAAATATTAGTACTGAGAGTGGGCCCCTGGTCTAAGGTTGTTGGGTGGGCCCTGGTCTAAGGTTGTTGGGTGGGCCCCTGTTATCCCAGTCCGACACTGAGTGTAGGCAACTTACCAATATACATTCATGGTTCCAAAGTTCTTTTGTAAATGTAATTGCTATTGAAAGCAGTGTCTGTCTATTCTTACCCAGGTCTGTGAATATGCTGGAATAGGCTACATTGTTATAAGAGTCAGAAACATCGATAGGACAAGTGTGTGCTGTTCCCCTTTAAGAATAATATATTTTTTACAAATTCCGTTCTAATTGCGGACCATGTGCTGTGAGTAGTTTTTGCAGAGTTTATATTCAATTTTGCTTTATTCCCCATAAATCTGCGATGCTTTGCAATAAATCCACCATGCTTTATACATACAAGTCCACCAGGCTCTGACAGCAGATTAACAAGGACGCTTAGAAGTCACGGAAAATCACCTTTTTTTCGCTGCACAGTGTGCTCACATTTATTATTCACCTTTTTTCCGCACTTACATTGCTAGCACCAGCTGCTGCCCTTAATTATTAAGGCCTAAGGAGTAGTGTGGAGGCACTTGTGCATTTAAGTATTTAGCATTCTGTCCTCTAATGAGTCCTCCAGCTAATTCCCACATAGAAACCAGGCTTTGAGGAGCTTTTATGAAGGACAAGTGGAAATGTGGTAGAAGGATCTTTATATTTGGGCTTCAGGTTAGGGCTTGAGTTGTAAACTGTTGGACATTGAGTTAGGGTTATCTCTGTGTTGGGAATATAAAAGCTGTACAAATAGGTATATTTATAGACCAGTTTGATAAAGAAGTTAAAGAAGCAGATCTTTACCCGATATGGCCTACACAAGCCAAGCCTCATTTTTCAACCGATCAGCAATTGATGGTGGGACGTCATCGTTTTGGCCCAATGAAAAGGGCAAAACATTTACAGCCTATTTTCGATCATGTATTACCAGCTGATGTTAAGATGTGTCCGGGGAAGGAGTTGTAACCATGGGATGGGATGGCAATATAGTCAAAGGGGATGCGACTATATCACACAGTAAGCCAAGATGGGGATAGTGAGAAAAGTTGGCCGTACAGACTCAGATTTGGTTGAAGCGTTTGATTGATTTACACTGCACCTCCCAACCATCTGGACATGTATGCCAGGCTGAGCAGATGTTTCAAAAGTATCTAGTAATGCTAGATGTGAAGACTGCATTGGTTGTTGAGCTATAACTAACAATAAAAGCTTTCTTGACTGTTAAGCTACTACTCCCAGGGTCTACTAACAAAGGAAGCTGTCCACCTTGAAAGCTTTATTGAAGGTTTCATTGGTTGTTAAGCTACTACTCCCAGAAACTACTAACAATAGAAGCTGGTCACCTTGAAGGCTTCATTGGTTGTTAAGCTTCTACTCCCAGAATCTAGCTTCAAAGGAAGCTTTCGACCTTGAAGGCTTCAAAGGTTGTTAAGATACTACTCCCAGAAACTACTAACAATAGAAGCTGGTCACCTTGAAGGCTTCATTGGTTGTTAAGCTTCTACTCCCAGAATCTACTAACAAAGCAGCTGTCCAACTTGAAGACTTTATTGGTTGTTAAGCTACTACTCCCAGAATCTACTAACAAAGCAGCTGTCCACCTTGAAGGCTTTATTGGTTGTTAAGCTGCCACTCCTAGAATCTACCAATAGTAGAATGTTATGTATTATTCTTCTGGTGGGATCAAACTTAAAAATGAACGAACAGACCGGGCCATCCAGTTCCCACCACGTGTGGTCCTTAACCAACTTTGAACAGTATGCAGAATGGTTCTACAAGCAATCACTCATATAGCTACCCGTATGGCCAAGATTAAATAACCAATGTCATGAACGTGAGTTTTAGATTACATCTACAATGGCATACAAGAACTATTTATGCAGGAGGAGACAGACAAGGGAGAAGATATGAA
The DNA here is from genome assembly GCA_024363595.1 of Xenopus borealis. Classification (NCBI taxonomy): domain Eukaryota; kingdom Metazoa; phylum Chordata; class Amphibia; order Anura; family Pipidae; genus Xenopus; species Xenopus borealis. The sequence continues at coordinate 6,447,060 of CM044448.1, forward strand.
TATTAGAATATTTTTCATGAGCTTATAATATACAGCAGATGTCTGCACCGGAGGCATAATGTTGGGCAGAACAATGTATTCGCCCCCCATTCTATGATGCCTGGCCACTGATATTTATATGCGGAATTAAAACTTTCAGAGGGATATCACATCACCAAACGTCAAGGTCAGACCCCCCTCCAGCCCCACCAAGATGAAAGAGGACGATTGATCCATCATATGAATAAAGTCAAAGTGAGAGCCTTCCAGACCAAGATCAAACCTCCCTCCCCGACATCAAGGTCAACTCTTCATCCAAAATCCTATTTCAGGGAAAACGCGCCACGCAGCAAGAAGCACTTGCTTGATAAGGATAAACTTAATTACAAACCTTTCAAATGTGTAACTTTCAGGGTATAAAAGCAGAACATTCACTTGTAATCACTGATAGCCAGAGAGCTGCTAACAAGGCTTTTAATTGGCACGGTTCATTGGCTCTGCAGTAAGAAAAACAAACTAATAAATGCTGAATTAAAATCGTCCCAGCAGATCCAGTGCCTTAAGCCAGGGGATAGCTGACCCGCTTATTGACTGAAGTTATAGTTCAATAAAAAACAGTGGAAGGGCATCAGGATGTGGATATTATAGGTTGTCGGGGGATGATGGGAACTTCAGGCTATAAAACAATTAAAGTCTGTTGCCAACATCAACATATTTAAACTTCAGACCCTGTCCCAGTGCCCTGGTTAGAATTGAACCAATGACCCTGGCAGTACCAACCATTGTGCTGACATTTTGATCATAATTGGACTTCCTTTTGGCCTTATCAATGTATGTGAAACCCATAACCCTGAAGATTCCAAGATCAAAAACAACACATTTTAGATCATGAACTTGATCTACAGAGACCAACCATCAACCAACAATAAGCCTAGGGACATCAACAGTTTTAAACACTCCCATATTAGGCTCCATGTTTCAGGAGTACCCTACCTAAAAGGAGGAGTGCCCTACCTAAAAGGAGGAGTGCCCTACCTAAAAGGAGGA
>CM044448.1:6454211-6467264 GCA_024363595.1 Xenopus borealis
TTTTTTTTTTTTTTTTTTTTTGACATTTCAACAATATCTTGGGTACCAGATGTAGGGCGACTAGAGTGCCCCAGAAATGAGCGGTTACTGCCGACACCCCGAGGAATGCAGCCGACATCAGTACAGAACACACGAAGCCATTCCCTTTCCTAAAGAATAAAAGTCAATAAAGCGAGACATAAAGCGAAGGATTTCTCTATTACGGGATAACCGCACGCCGTATTTATAGGAAGGGGGCCCGGCAAACTCCATTGTTTATTCTCTCATCTCTGTGAATGTGAAACTGCAATAAACTCTTCTCCTTCAACTGAAGAAGCAACGGTTGCCGGCGGCATTACCTCTCGGCAGCGGAGCTTACAGAGTTTTATGTCGCATCCCGCGGGCGCAGCAGACACAGTCTGGAAGAAGCAGTAAAACTTCAGCTTGGAGTAAACAAGATAATGTTCCAAAGAGCCGTTAGTGGGAAATGTGTTTATAGACTGAATGGAGACGGAGCTTGGGGCTCATAGAGAGAGCGAGACCATCCGGGGAAAAATCAGCGCTAATATAGACGCCGTTGCGTCCCGTTTGCTCATTATAGGCGTTTTGGTTGATGCTTGCGTCCCTTTTAGTGGCGCAGCTGGTCATCTTTTAGTACAGGTACGGGATCTGTTATCCAGAATGCTCAGGAGTTGAGGTTTTCCACAATTTGGATCTCCATACTAAAAAATCTATTAAAGGGAAACTGTCATGGGAAAACGTTTTTTTTTTTTTTTTTTTTTTTTTTAAATAGTGCTGCTCCAGTAGACTTCTGCACTGAAATCCATTCCTCAAAAGAGCAAACAGATTTTTTTATATTCAATTTTTGGAAATCTGACATGGGGCTAGACATTTTGTTAATTTCCCAGCTGCCCCTGGTCATGTGACTTGTACCAGCACTTTAGGAGGGAACTGCTTTCTGGCAGGCTGTTGTTTTTCCTTCTCAATGTAACTGAATGTGTCTCAGTGGGACCTGGATTTTACTATTGAGTGTTGTTCTTAGATCTACCAGGCAGCTGTTATCTTGTGTTAGGGAGCTGTTATCTGGTTACCTTCCCATTGTTCTGTTGTTAGGCTGCTGGGTGGGGGAAAGGGAGGGGTGATATCACTCCAACTTGCATATGTGTTATTGCAGTTTTGTGAATTGCCCTTTAGTCTCTTCTGCTCGAAAGAAGAATCACCTGCGCTAATGCACTTCGATTTCCAAAGTCGCCCAAAGTTTCCTCGCAAGATAACATGGTGTGACTTCGGAAATCGAAGCGTCGCAAGTGCATTGTAACAATTTAAGATAAGCGGAGAAACAACTGTAACAATTTAAGATGAGTAAAGAAAAAACTGTAACAATTTAAGATAAGCAGAGAACCAACTGTAACAATTTAAGATAAGCAGAGAATCAACTGTAACAATTTAAGATAAGCAGAGAACCAACTGTAACAATTTAAGATAAGCAGAGAACCAACTGTAACAATTTAAGATAAGCAGAGAACCAACTAACAATTTAAGATAAGCAGAGAACCAACTGTAACAATTTAAGATAAGCAGAGAACCAACTGTAACAATTTAAGATAAGCAGAGAACCAACTGTATCAATTTAAGATAAGCAGAGAACCAACTGTAACAATTTAAGATAAGCAGAGAAACTAACAATTTAAGATAAGCAGAGAAACTAACAATTTAAGATAAGCAGAGAAACTAACAATTTAAGATAAGCAGAGAAACTAACAATTTAAGATAAGCAGAGAAACTAACAATTTAAGATAAGCAGAGAAACTAACAATTTAAGATAAGCAGAGAAACTAACAATTTAAGATAAGCAGAGAAACTAACAATTTAAGATAAGCAGAGAAACTAACAATTTAAGATAAGCAGAGAAACTAACAATTTAAGATAAGCAGAGAAACAACTAACAATTTAAGATAAGCAGAGAAACAACTGTAACAATTTAAGATAAGCAGAGAAACTGTAACAATTTAAGATAAGCAGAGAAACTACTAACAATTTAAGATAAGCAGAGAAACTGTAACAATTTAAGATAAGCAGAGAAACTAACAATTTAAGATAAGCAGAGAAACAACTAACAATTTAAGATAAGCAGAGAAACAACTGTAACAATTTAAGATAAGCAGGTCTCTTGGGGAAACTGCGACTTGCAGCTTAAAGAGCATAAAACTGTAATAACATAAAAACCACAGAAAGTGTTCAGACTTTCATAACCTGACAAATTTTGCCAAGACTGTGGGGGGTTCAGGTGTAAAGGGGAAATAACTAACGTCTCTCTGATATAATATAAATAATAAATAGAATAAATAAACATATTCCACAGGATTCACTGACTCAGTAACGAGGCTCTACGTTATTTTTAGCAAGAAACCCCCCCTCCGAGGAGAAAAAGGCGCATTAATGAGGTTAACGATCTGGCAGACTGATGAATACAATTTAGAGATGACTGAGACGTGGCAGATGCTGAGTTTATGTGGCGTTTACACAACAGACCGCCAGCGTGTTCATCACATTCGTGTAGCGCCGCACACGCAGACCGTAATAAACACGCTCACGCTATGGAGCTACGCAGTCTTTACTAATGAATAGTGATGGATAGAATTTATTCGCCAGGGGTGAATTTGCGGTGAATTTCTGCATTTTGCCGACGGCGAATACATTTCGGGAAATGGTTGCGGCCATCAATTATTAATTTTGACGTCTGCCAATTGACACCGGTGCCAAAATCCACGTTTTGCTAATTGATTGCGTTTGTGAATTTCGCTGGAGATTCGCGAATTTTTCGGTAAAAACTTCGCCCATACTTGTAATAATAAAACAGTACCTTGTACTTGATCCCAACTAAGATATAATTAATCCTTATTGGAAGCAAAACCAGCCTATTGGCTTTATTTCATGTTTAGATGATTTTCCAGTAGACAAGGTATGAAGATCTGTTATCCAGAAAACCCCAGGTCCCAAGCATTCTGGATAACAGATCCTACACCTGTACTTGATCCCAACTAAGATATAATTAATCCTTATTGGAAGCAAAACCAGACTATTGGCTTTATTTAGTAGTTATGTGATTTTCCAGTAGACTTAAGGTATGAAGATCCATTATCCAGAAAATGTCAAGCCCAATCATTCTGGATAACAGGTCCAATATCGGTTTATAAACCCTCAAAATAACGAGCCAGGAGATTCCCCTTCTTTTTTTCTAGTTTTCAAGATATTAGTAGATTTTACAGTGAATTTGATCAATTCAAAGCAACAGCGCCCCCTGCTGTGCCCAGTCCAGCTACAGAGAAACTAGTAAAGTTAGTGAGCAGAGAAGGGTCAACAGTTCCTTAAGTGACTTTTCTCTTCTCACCAACTTTTCTACGGAAGAATCGGGAGCCGGGCGCCCACACTCGTTTGAGGATCCTATTGCTTTGGGCTCCATTGTTGCGTTAATAACCTTTACTAGATTGGTTGCTAGGCAACACCTCCATGATATGTTTAAGGGTTAAAACATGAGAGCTGTAGTCCAGCGATGAATATTGACGCATTTAAGACCAATTGACTCAATAGGGACCTCTAACGATTTACATTTGGGCAGTGAAAGGCAGCGCATGATTTATTGCGACTTCTGCGTTTTTTTTTAACCTTTTGTGCGGAGATATTTACATTTAAATGCCATTTTTAAAAGAACACAACATGAAATCCTTGATAGTCATTTGACTGCCCTGGCTACGTTTTAGAAAAGGGCAGGGGTGTTCCTGAATTGTAGGGGGGGGGGGGGTTTGTTTTACAGGTGCAGAGAGGTGATTTTTCGTTTGCTGCATGCAAGTCAATGTGTGTGGCTAAACAGCGCCACCTGCTCCTGGTAGAAAGTAATGCAGTCTCTATACGGACCCTTCCTTGGAAGCATCGCTTTTATCATAACGGCGGGATATAACTCAGGAATTAATGCAGCCCGCTCCCTTCTCAGAGAATTTTTTTATTCACGCTGTATTAGGAGTGATTTACATTCATTTCATCTTGTTTCAGTTTAAAAATGTAATTGACTTCACTTAACAAGCGGCAGGCTCCATGAAATAAGTCACTGAGATAAGATTGGGGGTGATCTGCTACTGTGGGAGAATGTGAGGCTGCTGCTTTATTGGTCACCCCAAAAAAAAATCACAGTTTTTTCACCGTCTACACCCGACTCATCCGTCTCTTTATGTGGGCGCATTATAGACGGGCATTTGCGTATCAATAACAAATCTCTGTTTCAAGCTATAAATCAAGTGGCAACTATCAATAAGTAGTCGGGGGCGAATCGGCGACGTTTCGATTCGCCAAATTTTTTCACGATTTTCTGGAGAAATTCATGAAACTGCAAAAAAAAACGCCACTGCATCTCGTTTTGGATGCGGCGATGGGTGTCCGAAAAAGAGACGCTGGCGTTTCGCGAATCGCAGAAATTCGCAGCGAATTTGCTGCAGGCGAATACGTTCGCCCATCAATAAGTGGTAGAAGGTTTAGGGAATGCCAGGGGTTCCCAGACCCCCCCCCAAGCAAAATAAAAAAATTCAGGTCACTGCTTGGATGCGACTCATGACACCCCTACAACCTCTCTGCTGGTTCCTCATAGCAAAATGCCAAGGGCCAATGAAGATCAGACAGTGGAGGGGGGTATTATCCCTGCTCCGTACACAGTAATGGAACTACGAGGGGAGGGCCTGGGTGCAGGCTATGCAGCTGTGGCCCCTACCCACCAAAAGGGCCCCAAGGGGGTGCCTGTAATGTAAAAATTTGGGGGCACCCTAACCCTAGCGTTATCCCATAAGCTTACAGAGCCCCCTGCGCCCCCAGTAATTAGAGTGCAGGAAGAGCCCCTATATCTTTTTTGTCCAAGTGAGAGATTAAAGGGGATGTAAAATCTCTGTATGAATGATCCTCTCCGCACCCCCCCCCATCTCTTTAACCTAGGCCCACACCCCAGTCATCTTGCCATTATCCAACATACAAAGATCATGTTATACTGTACTTGAGCATAGTACACTTATAAGATCCGGTATCCAGAAACCAGTTATCCAGAAAGCTTCGAATTACAGGGAAGTCCCATCTCCCATAGACTTCATTTTATCCAAAAAATTTAAGCAATGATTCCCTTTTCTGTGTAATAATAAAACAGTAGCTTGTACTTGATCCCAACTAAGATATAATTAATCCTTATTGGAGGCAAAACCAGCCTATTGGCTTTATTTCATGTTTATATGATTTTCTAGTAGACTTAAGGTATGAAGATCCAAATTATGGAAAGATCCATTATCTGGAAAACCCCAGGTTCTGTGCATTCTGGATAGCTCCAAATTACAGAATGGCTGTCTCCCATGCACTCAATTTTAATCAAATAATCCAAATTAATAAAAACAGTAGCTTGTACTTGATCCCAACTAAAATATAATTAATCCTTATTGGAAGTAAAAAATAATTCCTATTGGCTTTACTTCATGATGTAATTATTTTTTAGTAGACAAATTATGGTGAACCAAAATATGTTTGCATAAGTTTTCTGCATAACAGATCCCATACCTGTATAGGTGAGCTAAAGTGTTTAAATCCCCTTGAAGGAGCCAAAAGCTTACAGTGAGCCAGATTATGGAAAGATCTCTTATCCGGAAAACCCTGGGTCCGGAGTGTTCTGGATAACAGATCCCATACCTGTATAGGTGAGCTAAAGTGTTTAAATCCCCTTGAAAGAGCTGAAAGCTTACAGGGAGCAAGATTATGGAAAGATCTCTTATCCGGAAAACCCTGGGTCCGTCCGGAGTGTTCTGGATAACAGATTCCATACCTGTCCAGGTGAGCTTAAGTGTTTAAATCCCCTTGAAAGAGCTGCAAGTTTTATCCTTTCCCAAGCAGCCATAGTCTCCCAGGCTTCCTTATGCCCTGCCCATAGCGCTCCTACTGTGTCAAGATTTCTATTGCAAGAAGGCAGAAGGGGCGTGAATGATCAGTCCAAGGGGTGTGGTATAAAGACACTGAGGGTGTGGCCAGCACTATCAATGGCACTTTCCTTAGCAGGGGCAACGCTCTAGTTTTTCTGATCAGAGAAACCTGAAATCGACACCATCCTAAGTATTTTACAGTCCCAATCCTAATTCTGCTCTCAAATTGTAAAACGATAGTGTCCCTTTAAGTTAAACCAAGAAACGCACGGGGCAAAGAGAATAATAAAAAATGCAAATACAAAGCATCCTTCATCTCTCTCCTTCCCTGATCCCTATCTCTATCACTTTCCATTTGCACACTGAGAACAAAAAATAAGAAAAGGGGGGGTGAGTTCTTAATGCATATGGTTGTCACGGTGATGCCATCAAAACGCTTCTTAAAACGCAAATTCGCAAGGTCGCCTATAAATTGATGCAGACTGGCTCCCCTGGTGTTTTTTTCTTTGTCTTATCCGGACACGGTTATATGTTAATGAATGCATTTAGACATATGTTCACACAAAATAAAAGGGGGGATCATACAGCAATTAGCTCCTCGCGGGAATCTGCTTGATTAATGAGGATTAATTCATTCATGTAACACCATCTCCAAACACTTACAAGTTTGTTTCTTTCTTCCCTTCCCGGGAGTAAAGAATAAAGACAGCGAGACTGATGTAAAGGGATCCCAGACTTGACAACCCCCCCGCCCTCCTATTAACACCCACCCAGTCATAAAAATCCCCCAAAGTCAGCTCACTAAAAGTTTACGACTCTGTTAAAGGGGAAGTAAACTCTCCATAAAAGTCCCACTGTGCCTCCTAACGCTCATTAATGTGGCTGAGACTTTATTATAGATATTCTGAGAATATTCTGAGAATCCTAGTTATGAGCACAAGCTGGTAACCTCTGTTTTAGGTAGGGATGCACCAAATCCACTATTTTGGATTCGGCCGAACCCCTGAATCCTTCACGAAAGATTCAGCTGAACCAAATCCAAACACTAATTTGCATATGTAAATTATGGGTGGGAAGGGGGAAAACATTTTTACTTCCTTGTTTTGTGCCAAAAAGTCACATGATTTCCCTCTCTGACCCTATTTTGCATATTCAAATTAGGATTTGGTTCGGCCAGACAGAAGGATTCAACCGAATCTGAATCGTGCTGAAAGGCCGAATCCAGAACTGAATCCTGGATTTGGTGCATCCCTAGTTTTAGGGTGGGTGTACCTTTAAGATAATTTTTAATTAATTACAGATTGTCTAATTGTAAGAAACCACTTAATTGGTCTTCAGTTTTTTTTTTTATTGTTTTGAACTATTTGTTTTCTTCTGGCTCTTTCCAGCTTTCAAATGGGGGTCACTGACCCCCATTTAATCACCTTGCTATTCAGGCCTTTCCTGTTGAGGGTCAGACTAGGGGGCCCGGGGCCCACTGGGGTTGTCACAGAGCCCCCCTTGCGACCCCCCCCCATGCCATACTTGTGTTTTTGCCGCGAATGGCCAAAAGAAGGGAGGTTGTGGCAGCTGTGAGGAAGCACAGGGCCGACAAGGCCCACAAGAGCTAGGGCCCACCAGGTTTTCTCCCCAGTGTCCCACTCCTATTCATATTCCAGTTTCTTATTCAAACCAATGCTTGGTTGCTAGGGGAATTTGAACCCTAGCAAGCAATTTAAAGCTGACAAAATCCCTTTAAGGTGCTCCTGGCACAGGCAGTGGCATCATTGCTCTTTCACCAATGAGGTGGCATCAATGTAATCATGCCTACAAGCAAAGATTGGACCAGGACCCACCAGCTGGTGCAAAACTCCAGGATTTGAAGCCCAACCAACACCAAAGCCTAGTACATATTCAAAGTTCCTCCAAACCCTTTCTTGGGTGAGCCCACTTCTATTTCTGATGGTCCGGATATTGACTTTGGCTCAATGCCAAGATGGCCAATGTACAATAGTTGACCAAATGAGCATCTTCTCATATAAGTAAGACTGGGACACCTACTCTGTAGAGTTCAGTGGGGCAGGCAGCTTCTATGGAAGGTTTTGGTTCCAATGGAATCCCAGGAAGACTCCCAACTATCTTCCAACTATCTTCCAACTATCTTCCAACTATCTTCCAACTATCTTCCAACTATCTTCCAACTTTCTTCCAACTATCTGCCTTGTATGTCGATACTTTGTCCAATCCCCACTTCTATACGAGAACAACGTGAAGATATAGAGATGATAACATGTAAAAGACGAGGGACGAGAGGAGGAAAAAGAATTGAGAAGAGTGGACCTGTGGTTTACACACTTAGACAATGTAAGAACTCATTACATATGGAAGTGCTGGTCACAATAAATACAATAATTGTATACAAAGCGTTTGCTCTAACTGGCCCTTTAACAAATGCCCTAGAAAAACAAATGATATTTCGGCTGCCCCAATAAATCTGACTCTTTGGAGTACGTTGAGAATCTGCTACAAATCTCAGGTTTGTCTTGTTCCGCTCATTCGAGCCCATTTGCAGAGATGGATGCTCCGATACAGGCCGGCGCACAGAACAAATCCTTCAAACGAAGAATATATTTTTTATTTTCACTCCGTCTTTTTTGCCTTTGGCTGATCTATACCCAGCAAGCTGGGGGTCAGCTACTATTCTTGTGTGGGCAGAATTGTCTTCTACTGCAAAGCAAAGACCCAATGATAAAAACTGGTGCAGAATCACATTTGCCCAAGCACTGAAGCAACATTTAATTATTCAGAATGAATGTCCGACACCCTCAGTTGCCAACAATTAAAAATAATAGGGATAGTAGAGAAAGCATAGCAGACCATGATGGAGACCATGTCCAGACGGAAATTGAAAATAGGCCTGGGCATTTCAAGTTCACAGAGGCCCAAACAGCCCTCCTTGTGCCCAATAAATAGGGATGGTCTATGACAGTGATCCCCAAAAATTGGCTTGTGAATGCTCACCAATCCCTTTGATGTTGCCCCAAAACAGGTGCTTCTTTTTGAACTCCTGGCTTGAAAGCAAGTTTTGGTTGCATAAAAACCCAACAGAACCTCCTTTAGACTGCAAGCCCAACTTGGGCTATCAAAAGCCGATCACAGCCGATATTTGGCACCTCCAGGAAATCTTCACATGCTTATGTTGCTCTCCAACTTTTTGAACATTTGAATGTTAATAATAAAAAAAAAAAAAAGTTTAGGAAACCCTGGTCTTTGGCATTCTACAGCTGCTCATCTGGTCTTTGCCAGAATTCAAAAACTGCCAGCACAATCCTGATGTTGACACTAAAGGTCGCCGTACACAATAAGATCTGCTCGTTTGGAGAGAAGGTGATATCTGGTTGATCCGATTGTTCCACCCTAGGGCCAAACAATCAGATTATAATGAAGGAAATGAGCAATGATGGGTCGTAGGACTACATCAAGATGAACAAGCCACATCAAGATGTACAAGCCACATCAACATGTAAAAGCCACATCAAGATGAACAAGCCCCATCAAGATGTGCAAGCCATATCAAGATGAACAAGCGATATCAAGATGAACAAGCGATATCAAGATGAACAAGCGATATCAAGATGAACAAGCGATATCAAGATGAACAAGCGATATCAAGATGAACAAGTCACATCAAGATGAACAAGTCACATCAAGATGAACAAGCCATATCAAGATGAACAAGCCACATCAAGATGAACAAGCCATATCAAGATGAGCAAGCCATATCAAGATGAACAAGCCACATCAAGATGAGCAAGCCACATCAAGATGAACAAGCCACGTCAAGATGAACAAGCCACATCAAGATGAACAAGCCACACAAAGTAGAAGTCAACAAAGTCAATTCATAGATTTATAAGCAGACTTTCCAAGAGGCATGAAACTATCTTGGTGTGGCGCTTGTGTTGGAACAAAGGAAGGGCTGTTATTATTATGGTGAAGCAGGGCAAGATGGAGATGGTAGGACAAGTAAGAAGGAATCAGCTAGAAGGGATATCCAAGGACAGCAGCACCCTCTTTTAGCCAATGCCTTGCTCTCTGTCTCAAAAGTAAGTATTGAGTTGGTTTGAGCAGCAGAAAGCACAAATAATGTGAATTCATCCATCAGTAAATCACTTATTTATTCTTTATAGACTTCCCAATGCATTTTTACTGATCCCCGGTATCAAGTCTCATCTCGCCCAGCAATGCTTCATTTCATTCCCTCTCTGATGATGAGAATTGCTTATATTTTCGTATTTTTCTTGAAGGATGGCAGTCTATTAGCGTTATTATGATCGGCTTGTGATCCTCCACGGCGCATTCACGGCTCATTTGCGTAAATGTTCCGCTCCTCGCCTCGGTCCCTTCCCGCCTTGATCTCAGGGTAACACAAAAACTTTTTATCTCCAAGGAGAACAGAATGCAAAAAAAAAAAAAAACTCATTGTAGAGAAAGGAAAACAGGCAGAAATAAATTACATTTCTAATGAAAATGTCTGAATTTCAGCCAGATGGAGAGCTTTGAAGACGAGAGGATAATGAAAGCTGAAATTAGTGAAGATATATCCTTCTGTCTGGTGGAGTTAGCACCGATATATTCACTTTTGATGTCTCCCATATTTCAGGGCCGGATAATTCCGCCGGCGCTGAAGCTAATGGCAATTAAAATTGCTTTATAGGTCAAGGCGATGGCTTCACCTAGAATATTGTGCAACGTTCTAGGCGCCATATTGCCAACAGGACAAAGATAAACGGTTACTCGGGGGATAATAAAATGGTAAAAAAAGCGGGGGGATGCGTCATAAATACAAGAGAACGAGGACAAGCAGGAAGGGCACAATGGCTTCTAATGGGCTTGTGTGAGAGAAGAACCTACTGGACTCAAAGGAGACGCTTTGTTCAACATCCTTCAATTCTACTGATTCTCAGTTTACAGATTTCTCATTTAAAGGAGAAGGAAAGGCTAAAACTAAGTAAGTTTTATCAGAAAGGTCTATATAAATACACCAGTAAACCCTCAAAGTAATACTGTAGTACAAACAGGCAAGTGCGTCCTAGGGCGCTAGGGTTGCCACCCAGCCGGTATTTTACCGGTAAAACACCCGCCAAGACCGGGCCCGGTATTACAAATTTACCGGCAATGTAGCCGCCGGTAAATTTGTAATATCCTTAAAAAGACCCATCGGCCTGCCCCCAATCCCCTGTATACTTACCTTTTGTCACCTTCTTGAACGCTCAGCGAAGTGGCCACGCCCCAAAACGTCATATTCCTGTCCTTTTGACATCATGTGCTGCCCCTTTTTGGCCCTGTCTCCCACCGGCCGGTAAAAATTTTTAGAAAAGGTGGCAACCCTATACGGCGCATGCACCAAAATTTCACTGATTGAACTTCGTGAACTTTCGGCACATGCCCAGTAGTACAAACCGGCAAATGCGTCCTACTGCGCATTCACAACCAAGCACCGAGGGATCCAGGAAGAAGACATTGCTGAAGAGCAAGACATTGCTGAAGAGCAAGACATTGCTGAAGAGCAAGACAATGCTGAAGAACAAGACATTGCTGAAGAACAAGACATTGCTGAAGAACAAGACACTGCTGAAGAACAAGACACTGCTAAAGAAGAAGATGGCACCTGGAACCTGCACGGAGGGGTAAGTAGCCACTTAGGGGCATTTGACCATTTGGACATTGCTGAAGAGCAAGACATTGCTGAAGAACAAGACATTGCTGAAGAACAAGACATTGCTGAAGAACAAGACATTGCTGAAGAACAAGACAATACTGAAGAACAAGACATTGCTGAAGAACAAGACATTGCTGAAGAACAAGACATTGCTGAAGAACAAGACATTGCTGAAGAACAAGACATTGCTGAAGAACAAGACATTGCTAAAGAAGAAGATGGCACCTGGAACCTGCACGGCGGGGTAAGTAGCCACTTAGGGGCATAGGGAGAGGTAGGCCGGGGGGGAGGAGGGAGGGGGGCCTGGTGGTGGGTAGGAGGTTAGCGCCCAAGGGATTGAATTCCCCTTTAAGGTATGAAGATTCAAATTACAGAAAGATCAGTTATCCTGTTCAGTTATCCCATACCTGTACATAAAACATTAAATATCCAAACGAAACAGCGCCCACTAGTGGAGCTAAAGATACTAAGCCGTGCAAGAGATTCAGAATCTATGATTCTTTGCAGAAGGGAAAGGGTTAACACAGTTATAAAATCCGAGTGTTTGCAGAAGTCTTGGCACTTGGGGATTTCGACTTTATGGGAGAGACCCTGTGTAGACACCCGTGCATCTCTCCCGGGGGTTGGAGCATAGCGGGAAAGAACAGAGCCGAGCTCCTACTGATTTCAAATTAAAATCCTTCTGGGGAATTCACAAGATGTTTGCCAGCGTTTCTCCCCCGGATATTTGCATTCATTTACATTTATTTCCAGTCTCGTTAAGAGAGAGTTTTGCAAAGCCGAAAATGGCGCCACCTGCAGGCACTAAATGCAAGACGTTCTCCTGTGCTCCAAATAACACATCACTTTCCTTATTATTACAGGTGTTAGATCCTTTATCCGGAAACCATTCATGTAGGAAGTTCTGAATTAAAGAAAGGCCGTCAATCATAGACTCCGTTATAACTAAATAATCCAAATTTAAAAAAACAGCCTATAGGGTTTATTTAATGTTTACATGGTTTCCTAGATCCAAATTACAGAAAGATCTATATCTGAAAATCCCAGGTCCAGAACATTCTGGATAACCGGTCTAGTACCTTTAATAATAAAACAGTAGCTTGTACTTAATCCCAACTAAAATATAATTAATCCTTATTGGAGGCAAAACCAGCCTATTGACTTTAATGTTTACATGATTTTCTAGAAGACTTAAGGTATGGAGATCCAAATTACAAAGAGATCCAATATCCATGTCCTGAGCATTTTGGATAACAAGTCCTATACTTGTACAAGTATTGGATCCTTTATCTGGAAACCTGTTATCCAGAAAGCTCCTAATTACGGAAAGGCGATCTCCCATAGACTTCATTTAATCCAAATAATCCAAATTTTAAAAAATTATTTCCTTTTTCTGTGTAATAATAAAACAGCAGCTTGTACTTGATCCCAACT